>CM044558.2:5271795-5609295 GCA_024416835.2 Perccottus glenii
AAGTGTCGGAATGACTTATTTCAGTGTTTCCTCCGGACTTGTGAATCTGGCCTTTTTGTCCCTGGTCGCTCCTCGTGTCTGCTTCCTCTCCAGGATGCATAAACCAGCATTTATGAAAGAAAACTTTGCTGTGGAATTGACTGTGGTTAAATAATGTTTTAAACGGGGGTTTCTGTCTCGAGCTAAAGAAATCAAGCAGAGAACAAAGTATTCAATATTTTTACAGATGTTCTTCTGAGGGAGTGTATCTCTGAGAGTGGAATTAGCAGCACAGGAGTTCCACAAGTCACCGCTATTGCTCCATTCTACTTCTCTTAGACTAGCCATGTAAGAAAAAAAAAACTTTTATTTGAACAATAAATAAAAACATGTGAATTCTACATACAGGCTACATGAAAATGCTGAAACAAATATTTATTCAAAAATGAAAACCCATTAGTCAGGACATAGCCTAGGATACTATACAGCGTTTTTTGTCCGTAACGCTGGTGATTTTCATTTTGAACAATGTAATGACAATATCAGTCTCATATCATTGTGTGAGAATTTTGGCTCATTATTCTTTATCACATGTTGGGCACATATACAGTACATTCTAGTTTCACTTTTTTTATTAGATAATCGATTATAATTGGTTGAAGTTGTTGGGTTTGGATGGAAGACTCACTATGTGGGGTTCCAGACCCACTAGAGTCTAGACCAACTCAGAAAGTGAAAGTCGGAAGGTGCAGTACATGCTAAACATGAGCGTCTCTAGTAGCAACAACTACAATTCACCGGGAAAAAGTTTTGTTTCCACCAAATTCAGATCAGCTGATAATAATTTTTATTGTTTGAAATGTACATAGTCATTCCATAGTTTCTATGTCTATACAGTATATATGTATATGTATGTGTGTACAGTTTTGCTCTGGACATACCCTGGCAGAATTTGTGATTTTTTTTTTCAGAAAATATGAATGATAACACAAAAACCTTTTCTTTCATTCGTTCATAAACTGCACATTTGAGATCTCCTCAGAGTGGCTC
Organism: Perccottus glenii; assembly: GCA_024416835.2. NCBI lineage: Eukaryota > Metazoa > Chordata > Actinopteri > Gobiiformes > Odontobutidae > Perccottus > Perccottus glenii. Next base: position 5,272,825 of record CM044558.2, read on the forward strand.
AATGATACTGAGGTCAGGAGACTGAGATGGTCAGTCCAGAACCTTCACTTTATGTTGCTGTAGCCAATGACAGGTCGACTTGGCCTTGTGCTTTGGATCGTTGTCATGTTGAAACGTCCAGTAATGAGTACGTCCCAGGCACAGCTTGTGGGCTGATGAGTACAGAATTTTCTCCAGTATTTTCTGAAAACATGCTGCATTCATCTTTTCCTGTGCCTTTGTAGCTCACACATCCCCAAAACATCAGCTCCACCTCCATGTTTCACAGTAGGACTGGTGTATCTTTCATCATAGGATTTGTTGACTCCTCTCCAAATGTAACATTTATGGTTGTGGCCAAAAAGTTCAATTTTGGTCTCATCACTCCAAATGACTTTGTTCCAGAAGTTTTGAGGTTTGTCTCTGTGCTGTTTGGCGTATTGTAAGAGGGATGCTGTGTGACATTTGCGTAGTAATGGCTCTCTCGACCATGCAGCCCATTTTTCTTCAAACAGTGACAATATTAATGAATTATATTGCAGACAATAAAGAAATTTTGCATTTTCTATGCACAAAATACCATTTTACATTCACATTAAGACATCTGTGCAAAATCAACTGTGCCTGTAAATCTGCACCTGTGCTACTCCGTTTGATCTGAAGATTTGAAGTTATTATCAGGAAGAGATCCAGGCAAGTATTTAAGGTATCCAACAATCAGCAAGGCACATTACTGGAAATCCCAAGTCATAATTAATAACTCATGACCATACATATTATATTATCACGGGAAACCCAAATATTTCATGTTAGAATGAAACTTTTGACCTGTTGTCATAAGAAAACATGAAATAAAAGTTGCAGCTTGGTGCTCCTGTTCCATGTCTTCATTCAGATTTCTGTCTGTTTGTTGTGACTGAGTAAATGAGAAGGTGCTGATTCCCCGGGTTTTGTCAGGGAAAGCACACACTATAATTCAGTCTTGCCTCGAGACACACAGAGCCAGTTGTTTTTGTGTTTCAATGGAACAAACAGCCCTGTGTGTTTTTATGTCTGTGTGTATGTTGGCCAGTGGTGTGAATGGAAGACAGGCCTTCTCTGTTTTACTTTAGGATCATCCTCGCGCCTAAAGAAAAGGCAGAGCGCTGCATTGTCAGAAGAGGTTGCAACCTTTGGCACAAAGACGACCGGGAACTGAATGTGGAGCACTGTTTTTGGCGTACTGTGTAGAAATTTGAGGGTGGACATACAAAACTTACTTAAAGCCCATATTTATTTTACAAAAAAGAGCTCTAAAAGTGATCAGTAATTGTCAGTATAGAGATCCATCGTTTGTAAAATGTAAGGTTCTAAAATTCCACAATTTAGTTGATCTGAGTATTATTCAAATTATTTATAAAGCTAAAAACAACCAACCCCCGAGCAACATCCAAAAAATGTTTGCAAAAACGAACACACTGTTTATTGTAATTGTTTTGCTGTTTTGTTGCAATGTATAGCACTTTTATTAAAATGTTAAAAGTGTCAGGCATAATAAGTCTTTGACTTCAGTCTAAATCCTATTGCTTTATGATTTATAGTTAATTAGGGTGTTGTATTCTCTTTCATTTAATTTTTTTTATTTAAACGACCAAAAAATATTGTCAAAAAAAAAAAAAAGAAAGAAAAACACACCACTTACCCCCAACAGCAGCCTTAGGACCTTTCTTTTACACTATGTAAACAGACATTTTCAACACCTGTAAATCTACTTCCATTGCTTTTCGGTGGCAATTTCTTTCTTGACGACATCAGTGTAAAAAACAGAGAGGTGAGCATGTGACTTGCCAAAGACCCATTGTGTCCTGAGCACTATTAAAATCCATGATCATAAAGCCATACTCACAAACGCGGATAGGAACACAAAGGATATCCCAATATCATCATTTGCCATTACACATATCAGGACAAACTAAATAGACTACAGTTGTACATATTGTTATATTGGGTTCAACTATGAAATACATTGGTCATTGTCATCGGAGTCTGGTTTTCACTGTAAAATATTTCCAAACAACTTGTATTAGTTTCCTAGTTGGACATTTGCAATGTGTAAACTCCATAATGCTGCATCACTGTGGTTTTCCATCTGTACTACTCAAACAGGGCGCTATTCAGAGAGGGAGAAGGAAAGGAACGCTGCAGTTAGAATGTTCCCATGTGCTAATATCATAAAAAGTCAAACAAGGATGAATAACAGAGCCCCCCTTTACTAGGACTGAAACTGTTTTTGGTGCAGCAAATTGACTGCATATGAACTGAAATCTCGTGGTTAAAGAGTGTTGAAGAGTCTTAAGGAATCCATTGGACAGAGAAGACATGGACCGACGGGGAGTATCTGTGGTCAAAGTGAGCCCAGTGCCAAACCTTGGTCCGGATACTCACCCGCCCGGATGCCCACACATGCTTCCTTTTTTTCTGGGCAAACAGACTTATGGAAATGGAAGGTATTAATTAAAACGGTCCACAAGCAGGTGGCCGAGAGGTCATGCATAGTACACTGAAATATTAAAAACAGCATGCGTGTTAATAAACTGAGGCTTCTCTGGTGTCTGGACACGATGGCAACTTTTTATTCCGTGTGAGAGGAAAATAAACAAAAGATGTCATCTCCAGTAATATGAAAGACTGCATAAATACAATAATCCGGATAAGTCTGCTCACGACATCCACCTTTAATGTCTCCAGACCACAAATTGGAAATGACAACACTGATCCAACATCATAAACTTAAAAGCATAGACTCTTCATTAAGTAAAGATTTGATTTTCATGATATAATTTCATTTAGTGCATATGTTTATTGTTTTCTCATGGAAAGTTATTATTCAGCAACAAAGCCAACAAAATCCTTTTGGTTTGTTGTTAGTGAGCCGCCATGTTGTCTCCTGTAGTGAATTCAGTGCTGTACTTCTGGTTTAAAGGTACAGGGTTTAAACTAACACTCTTTGCATTGGCCTATTAGACATTTAAAGCTTCATAGAACAAAACCCACAACTTTTTTTATTACTTGTAGTTCATGTGCAATTGTCTAGATCAGAGAAAAATAATAATAATAAATATAGCTGCAAGCAGCCATGACGGGGCCAAGCACTTTGAAAAATCATCACCGAGTTTTGTAATGATACGGCAATGGGTTCATCAAATATAGCACTTTGACAAAATTCAAAATGGTCGATATGGTTTTTAAAGAAAAACAACTCGGCCAAACTTCAAGCACCAAGGAGGCCATTAAATGTCACGACGACGGCCGGCAGCAGCAGACCAACGGCAGTAAGCATCTAAAGACATTTCAATAAGACTTCAGTCTAAATGGTTCAAAAATCATCATCGAGTTTTGTAATGATACGGCAATGCGTTCATAAAATATAGCACTTTTTGACAAAATTCAAAATGGTCGATATGGCAAAATTGGCTATGCTACGGCTCAGCATAATGCCACGAATCTAAAGAGACCAGGTTTGTGATTTTTGGCTAAAGCATTCTGAAGTAATAATAAAAAAATGTCACATTTTTGTATCTCTGGACCACTAGGTGGCGCTGGCCCAAAACTCTGCAGGCATCCTTAAGTCATGGTTGACATAACACGTACCAAGTTTGGTTAGAACATGTTAAAGCATCGCAGAGATATAGCCTGACTTTTATTTTTGTGCGCATTAAGTCAATTTCATTTGCGTGGTATTTGAAAACGGTTTCACAAATCAAATTTCTTTTAATAACTTTTTGTCAGCATGGTCTAAAGATGTTATGATTCAATTTTGGTGAAAATTGGACAAACGGTGTGGGAGGAGTTCGAAAAAGTAGGTTTTTAAAGTAAAACAACATGGCAAACAGAAAGTTTGGCCGAATAGGACATATGTGTTATCTGTGCTCTCGGCTTGATCCAGTGAACGCATTGAGACCATTTGTTTTACAATAGGTTAACGTAATCAAAAGTTATTAGCATATTTGTGCATTTAGTTATAACTTTTGACCACAAGGTGGCGCTGCCCCAAAACTTTTTGAGTACCTTCAGGGCTTGGTGCAGATGCATACCAAGTTTCAGAATGATGCGGCAATGCGTAAAAAAATAGCACTTTTTGACAAAATTCAAAATGGCCGACTCCCAAAATAGTTGATACGGGAAAATTGCATATGCTATGACTCGGCATGACGCCACGTATCTAAAGAGACCGGGTTTGTGATTTTTGGCCGAAGCATTCTGAAGTAATAATTAAAAAAGGTCACATTTTTGTATCTCCGGACCACTAGGTGGCGCTGCGCCAAAACTCTGCAGGCATCCTCAAGTTGCGGTTGACATAACACGTACTAAGTTTGGTTAAAATACGTTAAAGCATCGCGAGATATAGCCTGACTTTTATTTTTGTGCGCATTAAGTTGATTTCATTTGCGCGGTATTCGACAGCGTTTGACTAATCAACTTTCTTTTCATAACTTTTTGTCACCATAGTCTGGAGATGATCTGGTTCAATTTTCATGAAAATCGGGGCTACGGCCTAGGAGGAGTTCGCAAAAGTAGGTTTTTTGTAAAATTCAAAATGGCGGAAAAATTATCTAGGCGGAAAATGACGTCATAGGGTACATCGAATCGCCTTGACCCAAGGAATCAGTGGAAAAAAGAATTTTCATTCTAGGGTTCAAAAGTTATTAGCATAAACATAAGTCCAACTTTGGACAGTTGGTGGCGCTAGACACTTCAAATTTACTAAGATCAATGACTGGACTGTCCTTAATGAGTGTACCAAATTTCACAACTTTTTATCAAACGGTTCTATGGGCTGCCATTGACTTCCATTGTAGGATAATAATAATAAGAAGAAATCTAACAGAAACAATAGGTGCCTACGCACCTTCGGTGCGCTTGGCCCCTAAATATATATATGTTTGCTTATTTTTATTTGATCAGATTTCTTCACTGTTATATATCAGAAAACTTAAATAAAATCCAATTGTACATGAACACCCTTGCGTTGGACACCCTGCTCTTTACTCTCAGTGGCCCTCATTTTTAGAAGCTGCGTAAAAACGGGTGCAGCTCCGTTCGCAAAAGTGGTCATACAACAGAGCGCACGCAGGATTTATGAAACTGTGCGTACCAGGCCAATCCTAGTGATAAATGCAGAGACTGAAACTGACTTGATTTGAATAAAACACCACTAAATATTCACAGCTCAGCTGGACTCGCCCACACACTAATTAAGCAAGAAATTATAAATACAGTTGTGGTAATAAGTTACCCTGGTAAAATTTGTGCTTTTTTTGGCCAATTTTCAGAGAATATGAATGATAACAAAAAAAAAACTTTTCTCTCACTCATAGTTAGTGGTTGGCTGAAGCCATTTATTGTAAAATAGGTGTGTTTACTCTTTTTAAATCATAATGACAACAGAAACTACATCTAAAGTTTACATACCCCAGTTCCATGTATTGCCACATTTAACATCAATGACAGCTTGAGGGCTATTGTCTGCAGCAGAGAAACAGAAAGCAGCACATGATCCACCAGAACATTATTACATCTCTCTGACAAGGGCCTCAAACAGGTGAACACTTAGTTTAACCTGTTGTGACTGACTGTGTTATGAAATAATAACGTCAATCAGGACAGCAGCCTCCGTTTACAGTTTAGTTTCTTTGCACTGCTCACATTCTCTCTGTTCTCTCCAGTGATGGGACATTTACGTGACCTTTTGTCTGAGAGTGACACTCAGACTCAGACACAGACATGTTTTTGTTGCATTCGTTAAGTCTTTCTTGTGAAGTCCGTGCAGAGCCAGTACAGATGTGTGTTTTGTTCCAAGGCTGTCCTGATGGGGCATTGCAGACCATCGCAGACCATCCCCAGGACGGCGTTAGTTTTGAGTCCTGGTGGGGGGCCGGATGTGGACCCCGGCCCACCATTTTGCTGTGGCGACCCCTGAAGGAAGCACCAGAAATTATGATCAAACAAGAAGACTGAAAGATGAACTAAATTAATTTTGTTACCAAATGTTGAAAGCAAACTCGTTTAATTGACCAATATTTGTTCAAAGAAAAGAGTTTGTCCCTACAGGGCTACCATATAATCTAGCAACAAGAGCTGAGGAATTATTGTTTGCAGTATCACCACTACATGTCAGAAAGGGCTACATGCTGCACCTTTACATAAGAATACAAACCCCACACTATAAATAGTGTTTGCTGGTAATGTGTCCCACCAATAAGCCTCTTTGCCTGTACCATATTTAAACTGAACATAGACCAAAAAGGTGATATTTTTTTTAAGTTATTAACTAGTGACCAACTTCAGTAATATGAGTTCAATTCCACAGACTCTAGACTGTCTATTTCCAGTCTCCCTGAAAAGCTTACTGCACTTACTATCATATCCTATGTCACCTCTTGACCTCTGGGATTTCAGGATTCTTGCTTAGCAGGCTTTTGCTCCGATGAGCTAGCAGTTGTTCATTTGTGTAAGCAATGCTGTATCTATTTCTCTTGATGTACTCCAGATGTAAACAGATTCTAAATGCTCTATTTTAGTCCAAGACTGGCATTAAACTTAAATTTGTTTATCATGGATGGTAATAAGAGCTGAATGGATTGTGCTGTATTGTAGACATGATAGAGACTCAATTAACACACAAGGGCTACGAGCTACACTAGAGGTGCAGATTGAGTACATTGAAGATTGTTGTTCAGTAGATTTTAGATTTAGTGCAGAAAAGTGAAAAACAGACCATATTTGCCATGTTGCTAAAAAAGATTGTGAAGTGAAGATATGAGTCCACACTAGCAGCAAAAAGAAAACATGACTATTGGGATCTTTTTTTCTGCCAATATGGCAGTAAGAAGAAACTGAGTCACATGAAAATCTGGAGCTCTGAGTATTTTCTTTATTTTATTTTTACTTACAAGAGGCAAAGTTCAGGCATTGTCAGTGGAATACACACATTGTTTTGCTTTCAGGGTCTTTCCTCTGGTGAGAACATAAGGCCTGGCTGGATCAAAGAAAACCCTTTGATCCAGACTGGGGCTACTGGTCAATCCGCTGCTTCTCAAAAGACTCCCTGCATATTTTTCCAGCATTACTTTTTGAAAAAAGTCACACATTTCTGACATGCTTAGCATAATCCCCTCGGCCCCAGCAGGCCAGTGGAAAAGCGGCAGCCATGTTTATATGTTCCAGCTAAAGGAATAACATAAATCCTTAAGTAAATGTAATCTGTCCATGATTGTAAACAGTCTGTCACACTAATGGCCCCGGGAACAAATGAGGACCTGATGGTGGGCCTCAAGTAAAAGCCCCCACGGCAACTGCTCTAACCCAAAACCTGCCCATCCCTTCCTCGTCTGGTGTCTTATTCGTATGCTCTCCGTGCCCCCAATGTCTCAGTGTGGTCTCAGCAAGGAACAAGCTGAGAGGGACTTCCTGCCTTTGCTTAAAAAAAGAAAAAAAAGTTGGGCACCACTAAGCAAAACCCCCACTCAGTCCGTCTCCTCAGAGGCCTGGTACCGAGGTACACCAGGCCCGGGATCTGTGAGTGAGATAAGACAGGCAACAGGAAGGAGACTCCGCAGAACCCCGACATGACAGAGCCACCATTCATTTTTCAAGAAGAGAGGAAGAAAAACAACATCAACAATATCAGATGTAGCATAGGCAAGAACGAAAAGGGGAAGGGGGGGGGCAACTTGACTTTATTAAGAAATGATGCCTGACTCTTTCCATTTATCAGCAACAAGCTGCATTTTATTGCAACAAGTATATTTGTGCATTGGATCATCTTCCAAGCAGTCTTAATCTGTCACTCTGTTTTATTCACTACCATTGTTTTGCCCCAGCTAATACAAGCTTTGTTCCAGTTATCTTTGCTCTTTACTAATGACCTTCTTTCACTATTACTCACATTTTTATCCAACATGTCTTTGCTAGCTAAATTCGACAAACTATTTTATTTCTCTGGTGATTCTATCTCCACTGCTGACCCTCTGCTGCTAGTCTTGTCACCTTTTCAGTTGCACATTCACTCTTTTAGATATTTTCATCCAATAATCCCTGCATTGTTTATATATTTTTGATGTATTTATGACCCTTCTTAGACAGAGAGACACTATGCAAACTAAATAGATGGGAATAAACAAAAGACTCTGACATGGAGCAAATTGGCCTGAGCCCCATTAATCGGCAGTTTTATGCAACATTTTTCTTTTGCAACTGCTGCTTGTTAGTTAGCAGAACCCCTGTCTAATGTGGGAGACAAATTTCTAGTCACAAGTCAGTGTACCTTTGTGCTGGTCCCAAGCCCAGGTAATGAAGAGGGTTGAGTCAGGAACGGCATCTATTGTTACATAGTAATATTGCAGGACAATAATATGTATAGGATATTGGTTCACTAAACCTACTAAATTTCTACATGAAAGTTACATAAAAGAGTTTTAGAGTCTTATTGATCCACCGTTTACCTTCGTGTCAGTCTTTCCACATTTATATATTGTCAATCTGTGGTGTCAGTGTGCATCTGGCCTTCAGCCAACTCTAGAGGATAAAGAAGCATGTTGGCTCCAGTGCAACCCAAACACTTGTTGTGACTATACACATAAATCACTCGGCTGTGCTCATCTCCACACAGAAGCCGGGAACAATGGCAGGTAAACAGAGCTGAGTGGAAGAAGGGTGAGTTAGCTCAGCGCTGCACTCTCCCACACATTCCTCGCAGCCTGTGTATCTGGTTAAGGTGCAGATAAACGGCCGACGCATCATGTGTCAGCACAAAGCAAACACGCCGGACAGACGAGCGAGAGACACGATAAGGATCAAATGCAAATGCAGAAGAGTCAACACAAACAATACAGGAGTGTACACCTGCTGAAAAAAACGTACAGACAGTTCACATCAGGCCCAGTTCCTGTCATTAAGACTGACTCCATGCTCCTCAGTGACGCTTCTCTACAATATTACAATACAATATTTTCTTTTTGTTTTTTTACGTATACAGTATTGACTGAAAGGCTATAGACTGAAGTAACAACTTATTTAGCCAGCCCCTCTTACCATTGAGAAAAAAAACAAACCGAAGAAACACAAAACAACCACAACAATTCACAATTAATAAAAAAAAATATTATTCCTGCCATTTTATTTATCATTATCATTATTTAAATTACTTTTAAATCAAATACTTTCATTAATTCTTTAAATAACTTTCAATTCATATTATGTTATACTTGCAATTTGTTATTACATTAAAATGTATTTGTTAAAGATACTAGTTTCATATATATATATATTTTAATTGTGGTAAGGTTCTTAAAACTAAACTGCACACCTGGTTCCCTGCACACTTACATCAAAGTGCACTTCCACCAAGTACACCCTTTGTGGGTGAACCAATGATGAACCAATCAGCTCGACACTGATTGGTTCATTTACGTGCTTAAGCATGAGGCTGTAGCTGAGCGTCCCTTCTGCAGTTTTCACAGTTTCAGTCTGTCATCAGTCAAAAACAAAGTTTACTAAAGAACTTAGGGAACAATACAACTGTTTGCTTTTAGGAAAGCACTTGTTTGTTACATGTTAATATAATAAACAAAAATGTTACTCAATGCAATCAGTTCACGTTTCTTTAGTGATGACTGGTAGAGCGGTCGTCCTTCAACCGGAAGGTAGGCGGTTCGATTCCCGCTCTCCCCCTTGAACAAGACACTTAACCATCATTACCTCCAAAATTGATGACCCTTAGTGATGGTATGTCACACTGCTATTTTTTGAACACACCCCTTTCAACTAATTGCCCAATTTGCACAGCCTTAAGAGCGTTCATATCATGAAGAGCTGGGTCTTGTTTGTTTTCTGAGAATCTACTGCACCTACTGGTAACTTGTTAGCTAAAAATATACTAAAAACCTGGATTATTCTGGTTACTCACATTGTACTGCTATTATTTTAAACAATACTTTATGTATACCCCACTACACTCCATAAAAAAAAACATATCACACAAGGGCTGCATATTATATTGCATATAAGTCTTTATAATTGATTTAGCACCTGTTCTGACGTGATATTTAAATATATCTTTGTCACAATATTCAAAATATATATTGCATATAATGCAGGTTTTTCTGAAATCGTATAGATAATATAATAGCATAATATAGCATAGTAGAGCTGCTAAACTAAAAACAGCTTTAACGTTAGCTTGTAGCTCATCATGTTTTACTTCTGTGCTGTACCAAAAAATATTTGCTCCAATATGTACATCTGCATTCCCAACAGCTATTGTTTATATTTGACTTGGTCTTAAGAATGCCACGCCCACACAGGGACCAGAGGAACGTCTGCAGAGCGCAGACCGGACTGACAGCAGTGGGTCGCCCAGTGAACACTGTGTTCACCCTCAGCGTTTGCCCCCGGTTTCATGAGTACGCTCTGGCATGTAAATTGAAAAGACAGTGTGGTGGTGTGAGGTCAGAGGTCGATGTAGCGCTCAAACAAGGAAGAGTCGCCTTTATTTACTGTTATGTAAAGCTACTGTTATGTATTAAGCCAACACCATTAAAGAGAGAAGTCATGGAAGAGGAACAGGGAAGTGCCAAGGGACTAGTTCCAAATCTGAGTAAATCCACTCAGAAATCACACAAAATGTTTCAGAGCACATCTAAACATCCTGTATTTGGGAGCCTCTACTATCTCTGACCCAATCTCCCAAATCAAATGTGTAAGTCAGACATGAACGTTGAATATTTACATGGTGCACAATTAACATTTTGTTTTTGTGTGGTTACAAGACTTTAAGGGTTTATTGTATATACACTGTTAGGAAAAATCTTTTCTTTTGTTACCTAATTTGTGAAAAGATAATATAAAATAATAACATAAAATTGCACAATGTAAGAAAAAAAGACCCTTGAGTCCGCGGAGACACATGTACTCGGAGGATTGCATTTCAATTTTTCGCCGGTCTTGAAGTCTGGGACCAATAAAAATGACTTTTAGTTGCACGTTTACTGGGTCTAATTGAGGATCATTTTACAGAAAAATTTAAAAAAAGTATATAACTCAAGCAAAAACATCAAGAAAAACGCCTGTCTATTTTACATACATGTGTTTAGCTCATTTTGCCCAAGTTTGGTGTCTGTGGAATGAAGCAGCTATTTTCTGTTGTTTTTTAAAAGAGAGGTTGTATTCTAAGTCGGTTCACATCTTCAATTCAAAATGGCCGCCTTCCTGTGTGAGATAGGGTGTGGTCCCCATTGGCTTTTTTGTTCATAGCCCCATGCTGGATGTGTGTACCAAGTTTCATTTGCCTACGACAAACTAAAAATGACTTTTCGTGCAGGTTCACTGGGTCAAATTTAGGATCATTTTGCAGAAAAAATAAAAAAAATTTAATAAAATAATCTGAGCAAAAACAATAGGCCCTCCCGGTCATCACTGGCTCGGGCCTAAATATAAACTATGTACATTACATTAGAGGTAGTTGCTGTATGAATACTGTAGTTTATAGAATGTATGTGTATACGTACATATGTACCACTTAACAATAAATGTATTACTAATGTGTAATAGGTAGCTCACATTGCAAAAAGAAATGGTCAATACAAAACATGACAAATGGTCTATAATTCCTTCATTCATTCATTTTCTACCGCTTAGTCCCGCTAGGGGTCACATGTGACTGGAGCCTATCCCAGCAGCTTTGGGCCTGAGGCGGGGTACACCCTGGACAATGGCCAGTTAGTCACAGGGCTAACATTTAGAGACAGTGACAGACAACCATTCACTCTCACATTCATTCACTAGGGACACTTTAGATTTGCCAATTAACCTGTACATGCATGTGTTTGGACGGTGGGAGGAAGCCGGAGTACCCGGAGAGAACCCAGTAACACGTGGAGGACATGCTGACTCCTCACAGAAAGACCGGAGTTGGCCGAGTCCGAGGATGTTTGAGTCGACCGGGTTTTGAACTCACAACCTTCTTGCTGTGAGGCAGAAGTGCTATTTTTTGGTCTATAAATATATTATTTATTCATGGTGAGCGCTCCTATCTGGGGAAGAGATTAGTACCCATGCCTTTGGCGTGGGAGACTGGGGGTTCAACTCTCCTCACCTGAAGGTAGTAGCTGAATAAAATGAAAATTACAAATAATTCATATTCAGAAAAATATATCCACAAGGGACCCTGCTGTTTGCAGTTACAGGGCACAGCATAACAAGACAAGACAACAGCATTCAAAAAAACAATTTAATCTGTTAACACTTATAAATAACATTATATATACCATTTATGAAAGACCCTTCTTCAATTCTGTATTGTTAACATTTTGGCCTATTTGCACCAACAAGGTTTAGTTTAATCTTAGATGAGTTCTGGTCCAGTCTGTAGCAGCCCTCCAGCCTACTGTCAGGGCGGGAAGGTATGTGTGTAGAATATGCAAATGTGAATGTATGTATGTTAATTATTACTTGCTACATCCACTTTACTGACTTTCCCAAGCTCGTCCACTACAGAGGTTACATCTCACATGGAACAGTTGGATTACATTTGGTGCTACAAGTTAGTGCTTATATTAATATAAATAGCCAGTATAAACCAAGGCTGCTGCATATAAGAGCCAGTAAATTACTATAGCATGTTAAATGTACTATTTGTCCACCCCCTCCTTCAGACATAGCTCTCTTTTCACCAGTATTTACACAGACAAGTCCACTTCATATACAGCAGAATAAATCCTGAGTTTTCAAAGCAGTTGAAATGAAAAAGAAGGTGGAGTGTATGGTTTAGATTTCAGAGAGAAACTCAAAGGAAGCCATAAAGCTAACTATCTTTAATATGAGGCACTGGATGATTAAAGCTAAGTAAACAATCTAACCCTGTGCAGGGAAGTTAAAGCCGAAGTCTTAGCTAAGGCCCAGCCAACAGGCTCTGAGTCATATCCGCCGAGTTGTCCAAGAGCAACGGACTTTCTCTCATCCATAAAGTAAAATTTATTTAGGAGTAAAATGTAGTATTACAAGTATTACAAAATAAATAAACATCAATCTTTCGTCCAATAATTCCTTTACAAGATGCAGATTTATATGTATGTACAGTATGTCATGAACACAGAGTGTCTTTGAAACATATACTGCATATGATCGCAGCAAAAAATATTAAGAATATTTTTTTTTACAAAAAACATTAAATATTTTAACTTACACAACATTTTTGGCATCATGCATTATAGCCACACTTAAAAGGTTACACTACAGTAACACTTCTGGTGCCATGGAGTTCCCAGTCAGCGCACCCCTCCAAAGACTCCAAGAAGGCCGGGTTCTCTGCGCTGCCGTAAGCGCAATCGAGAGACCGTTCCCCGACCCAAAGCACAGGGAGGCAACCCTCTCCTTCACTGGTGTAAACTCCACCACATGCTGGCTGAGCTAGCAGGGTATAAGCAAGCCCATACCAGCCCACTGCCTCTCACCGCGGGAAACCCAGACCAACATTCTCTAGTCGTACCTCTCGATCTCCTGCACGAGGTCTGCAGGAGCATATTGCCCTAAACAACAAAGCTCCTAAGAACATTTGGCCTGTTACTAATGACCAGTAATCACTAAGTCTTTTGTTCACCTGAAAACACATCCCTCGCCTGAAAACACATCTCTTCCATCAACACCTGACTAACAAACACTAAATTCTACTTCCTTTCTACTGATTCCTTCTCAATTAAAAAAAATTTGGCACTCGCTCCCGTCTTGTTGATAAGAAGCTGCTGGATAATTCTGGACAAAATGGAGATTCATGGAAGATTTACTATTTTAAATCAGCAAAAGTTCAGCTTATTGCTACATCCAAACTGTGTTATTAGTTAACCTTTGTTATCCAAAGCTGTGTTTGGTTTAATTCAGATGTTTAAAAAAAATAATAATAAAAATATATATATATATATATATATATATATATATATATATATATATGTGTGTATATATATATATAAATATGATAGATCTTGTTCTCTCTCCACAGGTTTCCTAAAGGTGATACTGTCAGGCTGAGTTGTGAGCACTTTGAAGAGGATATTCAGACAAAGATCGGTGTTAATTAAATAAAACCTTTCACCTGTAATGTCCACCAAACTCTGAGACTTAAACATTACACACAACTAAAGTGTGTGTTAGTTTTAGATTTGTACATTTGTCATCTGTAAATCATGACAACAGTAGACAGGTAAATGTTCATGGCAGGTTTTCAACATGACAGACATTACCTCTAACCCAGTACAGTTCACATTTACTAAAGTATTATATTTAGGCAAATGTAAGTCTATTTTCTAAAAACAGTCCTTACACACACAGTAACATACAGTGAGCTGGAGAATAAAAGACCAAGATTAATGTTGGTCATTTGTTCTGTGATTAACAGTAAATCTCATGAACAGAGGAGACTGGTCCCAACAGCAAGACTTGTTTTAAACATAAGTTTTTACTTTGTTCTGTCTTTGCAGAGCCCCTCTACAGTTACCTGTCTGCTTCTGTCGGCCCTCCCCAGTCCAGTCCAGTCTAGTCTAGTCCAGTCTAGTCCAGTCCAGTCTAGTCTAGTCTAGTCTAGTCTAGTCCAGTCCAGTCTAGTCCAGTCTAGTCCAGTCTAGTCCAGTCCAGTCCAGTACTGTCCAGTCCAGTCTAGTCTAGTCCAGTCCAGTCTAGTCCAGTCCAGTATAGTCCAGTCTAGTCTAGTCTAGTCCAGTCCAGTCCTGTCCAGTCTAGTCCAGTCCAGTCCGGTCTAGTCCAGTCCAGTCCAGTACTGTCCAGTCCAGTCCAGTCCAGTCTAGTCTAGTCCAGTCCAGTCCAGTCCAGTACTGTCCAGTCCAGTCTAGTCTAGTCTAGTCTAGTCCAGTCCAGTCCAGTCTAGTCCAGTCTAGTCTAGTCTAGTCTAGTCTAGTCTAGTCTAGTCCTGTCCAGTCTAGTCCAGTCCAGTACTGTCCAGTCCAGTCTAGTCTAGTCTAGTCCAGTCTAGTCTAGTCTAGTCCAGTACTGTCCAGTCCAGTCTAGTCTAGTCTAGTCCAGTCCAGTCCAGTCTAGTCCAGTCCAGTCCAGTCTAGTCTAGTCTAGTCTAGTCTAGTACTGTCCTGTCCAGTCTAGTCCAGTCCAGTACTGTCCAGTCCAGTCTAGTCTAGTCTAGTCCAGTCTAGTCTAGTCTAGTCCAGTACTGTCCAGTCCAGTCTAGTCTAGTCTAGTCCAGTCCAGTCCTGTCCAGTCTAGTCCAGTCTAGTCCAGTCCAGTCCGGTCTAGTCCAGTCTAGTCCAGTCTAGTCCAGTCCAGTACTGTCCAGTCCAGTCTAGTCTAGTCTAGTCCAGTCCAGTCTAGTCCAGTCTAGTCCAGTCCAGTCCAGTCCAGTCTAGTCCAGTCCAGTCCAGTACTGTCCAGTCCAGTCTAGTCTAGTCTAGTCCAGTCTAGTCTAGTCTAGTCCAGTCCAGTACTGTCCAGTCCAGTCTAGTCTAGTCTAGTCCAGTCCAGTCTAGTCCAGTCTAGTCCAGTCTAGTCTAGTCTCAGTCCAGTCCAGTCCAGTCCAGTCCAGTCCAGTCTAGTCTAGTCCAGTCCAGTACTGTCCAGTCCAGTCTAGTCCAGTCCAGCCCGGTCTAGTCCAGTCCAGTCCAGTCTAGTCTAGTCCAGTCCAGTCTAGTCCAGTCTAGTCCAGTACTGTCCAGTCCAGTCTAGTCTAGTCTAGTCCAGTCCAGTCCAGTCCAGTCAAGTCCAGTCCAGTCTAGTCTAGTCTAGTCCAGTCTAGTCCAGTACTGTCCAGTCCAGTCCAGTCCGGTCTAGTCCAGTCCAGTCCAGTCTAGTCCAGTCCAGTCCAGTCTAGTCTAGTCCAGTCCAGTCCTGTCCAGTCTAGTCCAGTCTAGTCCAGTCTAGTCCAGTCTAGTCCAGTCTGGTCTAATCCAGTCTAGTCCAGTCTAGTCCAGTCCAGTCCAGTCCTGTCCAGTCTACTCCAGTCTAGTCCAGTCCAGTCTAGTCCGGTCTAGTCCAGTCTAGTCCAGTCTAGTCCAGTCCAGTCCAGTCCAGTCCGGTCTAGTCCAGTCCAGTCCAGTCCAGTCTAGTCCAGTCCAGTCCTGTCCAGTCTAGTCCGGTCTAGTCCAGTCCAGTCCAGTCCAGTCCAGTCTAGTCTAGTCCAGTCCAGTCCAGTCCAGTACTGTCCAGTCCAGTCTAGTCTAGTCTAGTCTAGTCCAGTCCAGTCCAGTCTAGTCCAGTCCAGTCTAGTCTAGTCTAGTCTAGTCTAGTCTAGTCTAGTCTAGTACTGTCCTGTCCAGTCTAGTCCAGTCCAGTACTGTCCAGTCCAGTCTAGTCTAGTCTAGTCCAGTCTAGTCTAGTCTAGTCCAGTACTGTCCAGTCCAGTCTAGTCTAGTCTAGTCCAGTCCAGTCCAGTCTAGTCCAGTCCAGTCCAGTCTAGTCTAGTCTAGTCTAGTCTAGTACTGTCCTGTCCAGTCTAGTCCAGTCCAGTACTGTCCAGTCCAGTCTAGTCTAGTCTAGTCCAGTCTAGTCTAGTCTAGTCCAGTACTGTCCAGTCCAGTCTAGTCTAGTCTAGTCCAGTCCAGTCCTGTCCAGTCTAGTCCAGTCTAGTCCAGTCCAGTCCGGTCTAGTCCAGTCTAGTCCAGTCTAGTCCAGTCCAGTCCAGTACTGTCCAGTCCAGTCTAGTCTAGTCTAGTCCAGTCCAGTCCAGTCTAGTCTAGTCCAGTCTAGTCTAGTCTAGTCCAGTACTGTCCAGTCCAGTCTAGTCCAGTCCAGTCCAGTCCAGTCTAGTCTAGTCTAGTCTAGTCTAGTCCAGTCCAGTCCAGTCCAGTCTAGTCTAGTCTAGTCTAGTCTAGTCTAGTCTAGTCTAGTCTAGTCCAGTCCAGTCCAGTCTAGTCTAGTACTGTCCTGTCCAGTCTAGTCCAGTCCAGTACTGTCCAGTCCAGTCTAGTCTAGTCTAGTCCAGTCTAGTCTAGTCTAGTCCAGTACTGTCCAGTCCAGTCTAGTCTAGTCTAGTCCAGTGCAGTCCTGTCCAGTCTAGTCCAGTCTAGTCCAGTCCAGTCCGGTCTAGTCCAGTCTAGTCCAGTCTAGTCCAGTCTAGTCCAGTCCAGTCCAGTACTGTCCAGTCCAGTCTAGTCTAGTCTAGTCCAGTCCAGTCTAGTCCAGTCTAGTCCAGTCCAGTCTAGTCCAGTCCAGTCCAGTACTGTCTAGTCCAGTCTAGTCTAGTCTAGTCCAGTCTAGTCTAGTCCAGTCTAGTCCAGTACTGTCCAGTCCAGTCTAGTCTAGTCTAGTCCAGTCCAGTCTAGTCCAGTCTAGTCCAGTCCAGTCTAGTCTAGTCTAGTCAGTCCAGTACTGTCCAGTCCAGTCTAGTCCAGTCCAGTCTAGTCCAGTCCAGCCCGGTCTAGTCCAGTCCAGTCCAGTCCAGTCTAGTCTAGTCCAGTCCAGTCTAGTCCAGTCTAGTCCAGTACTGTCCAGTCCAGTCTAGTCTAGTCCAGTCCAGTCCAGTCCAGTCTAGTCCAGTCCAGTCTAGTCCAGTCTAGTCCAGTACTGTCCAGTCCAGTCTAGTCCAGTCCAGTCTAGTCCAGTCCAGTCTAGTCCAGTCAGTCCAGTCAGTCTCAGTCCAGTCTAGTCTGTCTCAGTCTAGTCAGTCCAGTCTAGTCTAGTTCAGTCCAGTCTGGTCTAGTCCAGTCTAGTCCAGTCTAGTCCAGTCCAGTCTCTGTCTAGTCTACTGTCCAGTCAGTCCAGTCCAGTCTAGTCTGGTCCAGTCCAGTCAGTCCAGTCTAGTCCAGTTCAGTCCAGTCCTGTCAGTCCAGTCCAGTCCAGTCCAGTCTAGTCCAGTCCAGTCCTGTCCAGTCCAGTCCGGTAGTCCAGTCCAGTCCAGTCCAGTCTAGTCTAGTCCAGTCCTGTCCAGTCTAGTCCAGTCTAGTCCAGTCTGGTCTAGTCCAGTCTGGTCTAGTCCAGTCTAGTCCAGTCTAGTCCAGTCTAGTCCAGTCCAGTCCAGTCCTGTCCAGTCTACTCCAGTCTAGTCCAGTCCAGTCTAGTCCGGTCTAGTCCAGTCCAGTCCAGTCTAGTCCAGTCTAGTCCAGTCTAGTCCAGTCTAGTCCAGTTATCGGTCTGCTGCTCTGTTGGTCCTCTCTGCTCCTGCACAGCTGACACAGCCCAGCCTCCTGGTCCATCTACAACTTCAGCTTCTTTTAAATAAATTTAAACTCAATCAAATCTCTATTTATGTATGTGTTTCTAGGTTTTGAAGGCATATATAAACTGTATTTCAAGCTCATAAATCTGACATAATTTATACACTTTGTATTTAAGTGCACAGAGTTAAGAACTTGTAAAAGTGTTGTTTTTTTATTCATGTTTAAAGAAACTTTTTAATGAAATGAAAGCAGCTGAAAGCACAACAGATAAACTTTAAATCATTTATTTATCACTATAGTGTTATTTCACCATGCCATGAGCAAAGAAGTTATTGTGGAAAAGAATCAGAAACATCAATCAATCAATAATTTATTTACACAGCGCCTTCCATCAACCATAGATTGACCAAGGTGCTGTACAACATTTACAATAAATAAACATAATTACAAATAGGAATCATAAAACACATTGTTTTGTCTCTTTTTAAATTGTAAAGATAAAGTAGTGCTGCAAAGATGGAAGGGTTTCTTGAACTTTCAGGTTGCTCCTGTGGTCTTTGACCTGCAGCTGCACGAGTAAGGAAACTGAAAAACAAAAATCAAAACTGGTTTAACACATATTTACTCCATCTCAAAAATACAGCACTTGCTTCTTTGACTACAATTTCTAAATAACCAGTTTCTTAAAAACGTATGCATCAATGTGTCTATTAAAATGCATTTATAAGAGGAAAACTATTAACCACAGATGCTAATATAGATATCACAGAAAAAATATATTTATAAATGATAAAATGTATATTTCTATACAACATACAGTTTATAAATATGAGGATATCTATTAATATTATAGAAAGCTAACTTATTACTATATTACAACTTACTAGTTGTGCTCAAAAGTATACCCTGGCAGAATTTGTCATTTTGGTCATTTTGCAGAGAATATAAATGCTGTAACTGTGCCTGAAAATGGAACAACAAACATTGTTCAGACTACAGAGGTTTATATAGGTGTATGATCGTTACTAGATATATGACCTACCTGCCTCTGTTGTCCTGGCAACAGTCAGCTGAACCCACCTCACTGACAGCTCCAGCTCTGCCCCTTCCTGAGGCTCTGTCAGAGCTCTCCTCCGTGGAAGCTTGAAGAAGAAGAACAATACAAATAAATTATATATCTGTCATCATATTGTACTAAACTTCATGTTGGAGGTATTCTGAATGACACTAACACTGAAATAAACAGTAATAGGCTGAAATGATACAGCGAGCTCACATTTATGTTGTCTCAACCTAATGCAAAACCAGTTTAGTACAGTTATTGTAATATTTTTTTTCTCTACAATAAATAAGAGGTCAGGGAGTTTGTTTTACTGTGGAGCTTAGGAAGGTTTAGGAAAAGTGCAGTTGTTTCGAAATTAGTTGACCAGATAAAAATGAAGTGCTTCAACATTTGTGCAAAGACTCGGAAAAAAAAACAAAAAACAGTAATAGTAACACGTACAGTATCCTGTCTGAAATAAGTTCACTAACTTTAGCCGTTATCCTGCTGAGACACACTGCGGGCCTCAGTGAATGCTACTGGAGTTATTGATGTAGCTGCTCAGCTAACGTTAGCTATTTTTGACAAACTTTGAATACTATCTCAAGCAAAGTTAACTCTAATGCTGTATTGTGTTTCATCATTCATTCATTTTCTACCACTTAGTCCCGTTAGGGGTCGCGGGTGACTGGAGCCTATCCCAGCAGCTTTGGGCCTTAGGCGGGGTTCACCCTGGACAGTGGCCAGTTAGTTGCAGGGCTGACATTTAGAGACAGACCGTGACCGATAACCATATTAACCATATTAACCTGTACATCAGGGCCGGCCCTGGGCATAGGCGGAATAGGCAAATGCTAAGGGCTCCGCCCACCCTTGGGGGCGCCCGAGCGCCCAAATTCCTGAATCCCGATCCACCCGTCCGACTGAGTGACGCATCAATCTCCCCCGCCCCCGCCCTGCTGAAAAAAAAACATCCGTTACCTGTGTGTGATTGTCACTGACAGATGGCCGAATTCACTGACACTGATAAGTTGTCATTATGTCAAAAAGACCGAAGCCATCTGGTGCCCAGGGAAGAAAAAAAAGAAGAGAAGAGGAAGAAAAACGCGAAAAAGACAGAGGTAGGTAATGATGATCAGTTTATCTATGTTGCATTAAGTTAGTTCAACGATGCCTGTAACGTTCGCTAATTTGAATTAGCTTCTGACATAGTGTCATGAACTGCACGGTAGAGACAGACAGTGGTGATCCAAACGCAGGCTTTAATGAAGGATGATCCAGAAAACACAACGAGTACACAGGCAGAGGGACATATAAATCTTTATTTAAAATGAGTTCTGCATCAAATGTTGCTATATAAACGTAAATCTTTATTTAAAATGAGTTCTGCATAAAATGTTGCTATATAAACGTAAATCTTTATTTAAAATGACTGAGTCCTACATAAAATGTTTTTATATATATGTATTATATATATGGATTTAGCAACTTTAAAATTCAATTTAAATAAAGATTTACGTTTCTCCTCTGTTTCATGGTTATAACATCATAAAGTGTAGTTAGTAGGATTTTGCTGCCATGCCAGATATACTGGAAAACAAACACTTTCAAAATTAATTTTGAAAATGTAACTACTGTATGCTAGAGAAGTGCTCAATGAATAGAGTTTTGTGCATGAATACCAGATGTAATTATTCTTGCTGTTTGTGTGTTTAAGCTATAATGTGGTTTAGGTGCTGCCATATTTTTATAGTTTCACTATCATCAGCTTTTTAATAATAAAATGTAACACCCAATGGTCACATATAATCCTCCTCTTCTCTCTTCAGATGCACTTTTGAAATATCTGAACCCCGTCCCTGCAAATCCTGGGCCACCTGTTGCAGACATCTCCATCTCAGCACCGCCCAGCGATTCAGCATCAGTTTACAAATGCCAGGGGCACCAGGTGAAATCTTGCCTAGGGCAGCAAATTGGCCAGGGCCGGCCCTGCTGTACATACATGTGTTTGGACGGTGGGAGGAAGCCGGAGTACCTGGAGAGAACCCACAGTAACACGTGGAGGACATGCAGACTCCTCACAGATAGACCGGAGTCGGCCGAGAATGTTTGAGTCGGCCGGGTTTTGAACTCCTGTGAGGCAGGAGTGCTAACCACTCTGCCACGTGCACCCCCTTTCTGAAACATGCTATTGTCAAACATTAGTCGTCCTCTTCTCTCCCATGTCTCAGGAGTTCTCTTTGCTGCTCTCTGCAGGGCCAACAGACTTTCAACAAGCAAGCTTCTGATTGGTCCACTGGATATCATGCGCCCAAATTAGGGACTTCTGGACTTTAACGGCTAAAAATGGCACCTGAAAGAGCTTCAGACTCAAGTTTTGTAACACAATGGGTGACGTCACACTCCTTATGTCTAACCCCTTTTACAGTCACTGAGTAGAGCAGGGTGTCCAATAATCGGAAGTTAGGCGGTTCGTTTCCGCTCTCCCCAGGTCATACTGTTGTTGTGTCCTTGAGCAGGACACTTAACCCTCCTTGCCTCCAGAGTCTGTGGCACTGGTGTATTAATGTTTGGTGATGGTCGGAGAGGCCATAGGCGCAAAATGGCTGCCACGTCTCCATCAGTCTGCCCTAGGGCAGCTCTGGCTACAAATGAAAAAAGTAGTTTACCACCACCAGTGTGTGACTGTGGAGTGAATGAATAACAAACTCTGTAAAGCGTTTTTGGCCATCTTGAAAAAGGTTATAGGTACTATTTATTATTACCTTGTATTTTTTCATGTTCGCTTTAGTCTGAGCAGCTAATGTTTCAGGTTTAAGTTTCATGTGACCCTTTTACTGTTGCCAGAGAGTGCACAGCGGTTTTATTTCTATAAACTGAAGATGGTCTCATGTGCATGACTAGTGAAATGTCAGCGGCTGAATGGTAGCTCTCAGGCCACTGTGCCCCACCGGCCTGCTTCAGAGAGGCACAGACTGGGCTTTGTGATTCGGACAGAGCAGACCGAGCCCTGAGTCCGGACCATATTTGTATGTGATGATGGAGCCAGTCAGGTTTGAACAGCCTCTACTGCAGCAGCTGCTAACAGAGAGAAATTGAAATACTTTTGTGCTACTTCTTCTCCAAAAGCCAATTAATATTTAGATGAAATATTAAACTTTTTTTTATAAATCTACAAAGAGATACTTTAACTGTGTGTGCATTTTGGCAACAGACCAGTATACATTTTTATTCATATTCAAAGAACCACAAATTCTATATAAACAGGATGGCATTTAACTGCCTATATACAGTATATGTGTGTTGTAGATGTTTGGGATTATGTTAAAATGGACTTAAATATTTCCATCCATTGCCACAACCAGAAACTTTATACAGCAATGTCATCCAAAAGCAGTTCTTCAATATTTTCAATATAAAAGTGGCTATTTACGGAAGAAGATGGAACAGTCTCAGACTTTCTGGAGCAAAGGTTGCACACAACACAGTAAAATGGATGTTTGCTTTTCTTGAACGAGACATTGGAATATGTTTGAGACTTGATTAACGAGAGGGAGGAAAAACTGTTCAAAGGGCATTTTGTTGTGGAGCAGTTGTCAGCCTGGTCTTAGCAATGTTTTCATCTCACTGAGCTGAACAAACTCATTGTCAATGAAATTCAGCAATGCATCTACAAGCTACAATGAGTTTTATGACATGAACCTGCAGCTGAGTGCTAGCATTTTATAAACATGTAACGGCATTGGGACTTAATGGATTAGAGTACTGACAAACCGAGTAAAGGAGACGCATGTATTTGAATGTAAGGATAACCCCTTTCACTAAACTCGGCATGTCTTCTATTTCCATTTTCTTTGCAACCTTTTTCAAAATCTTCTAATGGTAAAACCACACACATTTTAATCAGTAGAATAATATTTCTATAAGATGACAAGTTATTGAACTTAAGTGTCTAATTCATGCTCAACTTCAGCGCTCGTGTCAGTTCATTTTACAGCTGCTTTTGTGGATGTGGTGGGTGTGTATATTTTTGATGACTTACTTGTAAAAGGATATATGTAAAAGGTATTGTACAAGAATTACTCCATCCATCTCTTGGTACAAAGTGATATAACAGGCCCACGGTGTTGTTCATAACACGTTGGCATCTTTGGTCCAAAAAACATTTTGCGAACATTGCAATGAAACAGATAGTTCTGATTATCCTTGAACATTCCCTTCCTCTATTCCAGTGAGTGCCTGATTTCTGAAGACTTACTCTCTATCACATCCACCTGTGGCTCTCAGCACCAGACAAAGAGCTCCCTGTGGCCGGCCAGATTCCACTGGAACTCCTGAGTGAGATTATAGGGATCTGAAACACACTCAAACACGAGGACAGTCTTTATTGACTTTTTTACCTGCAACACTGACACTCAGATGTACACTCAGGTCATGTACATCCAAATCAGGTGAACGGTGTAGGAATTACAACAGTTTGTATATCTGCCTCCCACTTTTTGAGGGACCAAAAGTAATGGGACAATTGGCTGCTCAGCTGTTCCATGGCCAGGTGTGTGTTATTCCCTCATTATCCCATTTACAAGGAGCAGATAAAAGGTTCAGAGTTCATTTCAAGTGTGTTATTTGCATTTGGAAACTGTTGCTGTCAACTCTCAATATGAGATCCAAAGAGCTGTCACTATCAGTGAAGCAAGCCATCATTAGGCTGAAAAAACTAAACAAACCCATCAGAGAGATACAACTTTAGGTGTGGCCAAATCAACTGTTTGGAACTTTCTTAAAAAGAAAGAACGCACCGGTGAGCTCAGCAACACCAAAAGACCCAGAACACCACGAAACACAACTTCACCAGAGTGAATACAGAGGGTTCACCACAAGATGTAAACCATTGGTGAGCCTCAAAAACAGGAAGGCCAGATTAGAGTTTGTCAAACAACATCTAAAAAAGCCTTCACAGTTCTGGAACAACATCCTATGGACCAATCAGACCAAGATGAACTTGTACCAGAGTAATGGGAAGAGAAGAGTCTGGAGAAGGATCCAAAGCACCTCATCAGTGAAGCATGTGGTGGTAGTGTCATGGCGTGGGCATGTATGGCTGCCAATGGAACTGGTTCTCTTGTATTTATTGATGATGTGACTGCTTGACAAAAGCAGCAGGATGAATTCTGAAGTGTTTTGGGCAATATTATCTGCTCATATTCAGCCAAATGCTTCAGAACTCATTGGACGGTGCTTCACAGTGCAGATGGACAATGACCCGAAGCATTCTGCGAAAGCAACCAAAGAGTTTTTTAAGGGAAAGAAGTGGAATGTTATGCAATGGCCAAGTCAATCACCTGACCTGAATCTGATTGAGCATGCATTTCACTTTCTGATGACAAGACTGAAGGGAAAATGTCCCAAGAACAAGCAGGAACTGAAGACAGTTGCAGTAGAGGCCTGGCAGAGCATCACCAGGGATGAAACCCAGCGTCTGGTGATGTTTATGCGTTCCAGACTTCAGGCTGTAATTGACTGCAAAGGATTTGGAACCAAGTATTAAAAAGTGAAAGTTTGATTTATGATTGTTAATCTGTCCCATTACTTTTTGTCCCTCAAAAAGTAGGAGGCAAATATACAAACTGTTGTAATTCCTACACCGTTCACCTGATTTAGATGTAAATGCACTCAAATTAAAGCTAAAAGTCTGCAGTTAAAGCACATCTTGTTCGTTTCATTTCAAATCTATTTTGGTGATGTATAGAGACAAAAAGATTAGAATTGTGTCGATGTCCCAATATTTATGGACTGTATGTATGATGGTATATGAGAGCAAGCTCTAAACACTAGACATCAGACATAAAGATTGAACCTGCCCTAGTCTAGCTTTATTATTAATAGAACAAGGGCACTACCTGCTGGACACCAATGGTATAGCAGTATAAGACAAACTTATTCATGTAGCCCCGACTAAAACAAAACAGATTAAGGTGGTAGACAATGTCATGGCTTGGACTCAGTACAAGCAATCTCAGTGCATTGTCCAGGGTGTACCCCGCCTTAGGCCCAAAGCTGCTGGGATAGGCTCCAGTCACCCGTGACCCCTAACAGGACCAAGCGGTCAAAAATTAATCAATAAATGAAAGAATCAAAACCCTATACAGCACTGCCTTTTGACTAAAAAGTTGCATTCCACTTGTTACTGTCTAAACTATATTATGCAGGGGTCTCAAACTCAAATTACTTGGGGGCCGCAGGAGGCAGAGTCTGGGGTGAGGCTCACCCGGATCAGGTATTCCACAAAAAAACTTTGTTAAATCCTCTCAAACGTCATTACTAACAGTTCTTTAACTTCAATGGGTTCTTCTGAACCTGAGCTATCCTGAACTTAAATGAATATTGAACATGAATGAGCTGGCTGAGTGGCCCCATTGGATGTCCACTCCCCTCGGTGATATTGTCAACACAACATCGGCGTTAATTTGCAGATTCGTCATGATAACAAATCCACATGGATAGTGGCGATCAAACTGCCATCAACTTTCAAACAAATCAGCCCATTTCAACTGATCCAATGCCGGTAACATTGACTTTGTCCAGCTCAAAGTCAAACATGCTCATTTCAAACACAGTAAGAAGCAGTAATTTTATGACTGCTATGTGATGTTACACGGGCTCCTCCATAGTTGTGAAATGTTTCTCTGCCTGCATCGAGCCCAGCCAATGCCCCCCCCCCAGGAGCCATATACTCCACTGTGATGGTAGGTTGGTTCAGTTCCAGTTTGCACAGAAAGGAACCTTCCACACACAACGTGGTAACGTGCCATTCATATAAAACTCGCAGGGCACACTAACATTAAACTGTCATATCGTCCTGCGGGCCACAAAATATCGTCTAGCGGCCGCACTGGCCCGCCAATTTGAGATGAGACCCTGATATTATGGATTTGTTTTACCACAGCCTCAAATTTTTAATTTTGTTTCTTGACATTAGTTCAGTCCTTGTCACTGGATTTCATAAACTGTTAGCAAAAGAAGTTAAGGGTGCTTCAGTAAGTATCACATTGTCTTTATTGATATAATACATTTACATTCACAAAGCACACAATTTTTTTAAGACAAAATATATATATATATATTTTATTATTACTAGATATTCTAGCAAGAGTACTATTGTAGAATGTGGATAATATGTTTGATTTAAAAAATGATTAGTTTTTATGTTTTGTTGTTTTGCAGCGAGTCGATGAGCATCTTGTTGTATTCAGACACTTGTTCAGTCACCCTCTTGGCCACTGGGGCGTAGTCACTCTCCTGAGATTTAGAGGCAATAACTGAGGCTGAGGTTAAGGAAAGGTCAAAATTTCATAAAAAAGGTCTCTTGCAAATTATTTTAGAAACTGAGATGTATATTCATTTTTGGAAAGATACACTCTTTCATCACAAAGTTGTTCTGCTCCAAGTGTTGCCATTTCCTCTCCAGGTTGGCAAGCTGAAACGCAGACATATATTACTAACACATTCTTAAAGATTATATCTGAGCATATATGTATAAATGCTTTTTTTCTTTCTTTTGGTATAAGTTAATTTTGTCTTCAGTTTCAGAATAGACAACTAGTTTTAGTTACTTCCTGTTCTGGACGAAGGCTTAGGAAGTAGCCAAAATTAGTTGAGCAGGTAAACTAACACTTTCTCCAGTCTGATCAAAACAAAATATTTATAAAAAATAGATAAGTAAATATGCCATTTGTATGTATAATTTATATTTTGGGAGCTGGTGATCATATATGTGAAATTGTTTACCTGAGAATGCGTCTCATTCTCGCCTAGTTTGGTTTTTAGAGCTTCGTATTTCCTGTTCAATTCGTCCAGCAGTTGTCGAAATGATTCCTGACGCTGGTTCAGTGAGATGCGCTCCTCCTGCAGCCTCTGTATCACAACAGAAATACAGGCGTTTAATGAATTTAAATGATTTATATCCAAAACCATTATTTTGTGATAGGGTTAGAAAAATACATGCACTGTTTGAGGTCTTGACTTGGCATCATTTAGAGTGAGTTTATACTTTTTTATTTTTTAAACAAACTTTGTGACAAGAAAAAGCTCTGAATGTGCTTTATATCTCTTAGCTCTCAGAATGCTATCAAGTTGGGGTTTTATAATTGTGTCTCATCACCGTCTTCCTGTTTTTGGTCTGATTAGACATTTGTGGTCCAAGTGGCATTCACATTTCAACTAATCTGTAACAGAGTTAAATTTGGAACTTTTTTAAGAAGTCAACGCCATGATAGAGCAACTGAACCACTTTAACTGTACCAAACATAGCAAGTGTGAATGCACCCTCCAGTCTTGGTGTTGGTACAGTGTAGCTTAGTTTGTGCATGCAAAGTAATGACATCATTTTTGCAACTTGTGTCTTCTTCGCTAAGGCCCAATAGCAATTCTCCAACTTACTCGTACCCATTGCCCTGCTGTTCCTCAGTCCCTGGTCACAGACATAAGACATGAGAAGAAAGTTGCTCTGACCACAAAAACCAAAAGGACTGTTTGTTTATGACATGATATCAACAACAACAACCAAAAACAGAGAGCAGTGTTATTCATTAGCTAATAAAATATTTATAAGTTCTGCAAATATGAGACTGTGACCTGTTGATGTGAGGCTAACTTTAGCAAACAGACATTTTTCAGAAACTTTCCAATGAGAAAACGGATCAGTGCATAAACAAGTTCAAGAACAGTTAAAGGAACTTAAAACAGGACTGTTGTAATTTAAAATCCTTATTTTTGCCCAAATTAGTTACATTTTGCACCTTTCTCATGAACACACATGTGGTGAACACACTGCATTATGAGAATTTATCTTACCCCTTCGTTTCAAGTGTGGTCTACAAAAATCTCTGCTTGATCCAAATGAGAACTGGGACACCCCTTAGCCCCTTGTGAACAAGCAAAACATTGAATAAACAAACCTCTAATGAAATATTACCTTCTTTTTCTCCTCAGCAGATGTCTTCAGGGTGTCCAGATCTCTGTAGGTGTGTAGCTCAGACTCCATGGTGCTCACCTGCTCCTTTAGAACCTTTAGCTCAGCTGTAATTTTTCTCTCGAGCAGCTGCACCTTCTCCAGGTCCTGCTGCAGAGTCTTGGACTCTGCATAGAGATGATTGTTGTTGAAGAAATTAGATAATAAGCATATATTATTCCACAGCTGATTCATTACTGACGTGTTGTCAGGCCTTTGGCAGTGCTCTCTGATTGGACCACATCTGTCTCTTTGCTGACAAGGACTTCCTGAATGTTCTTCAGCTCACTGGCGGTCACTGTGTCCATCTGACGCAGTCGCAACATGTTCTACAAACACACACACTCACTTAACTTATAAACGTGGGCTGCACAACATCAAAATCACATTTTTTTTAATTTAATTTGGTCAATAATGAAGTGACCAAATCACAAGCATTATATCAATTTCCAACAATTTCCACTTATGTAGACATTGTATCATATACACAGAGCACCATCTGCTGGACAACATGGGTGTATTGGAAGCAAATCTCACATGGGTAGCCCTGACTGTTCAAGACAAGTTAAGGCTGAGGTTGTTACGTTGAGTAAATATCTGCCTAGTATTAGAAATAAATTAAATAAATACCAGCTTCAATTTTTTACTAGCGTCACTATACGTGTTTCCATAAATAGATTTAGACATAAATGTAACAAAAAATAGCTCTTCATTATCATTACGCAAATAACAGTATATACGCACTGCCTGCATTAAAACCAAAGCATATTATTGTTGAATTCAAAAACTTGTTGCTAGGCTCTGATTGGTCAATTGCTTTAGGACTTTCTTTGACAATAGTTTAGCAAGTTGATTTTCTCTATATTAAAAGATACATTTTAATAAACAGATCAGTTACAGTAACAGTCAGGAAAAAAGGTCTAGTCCCTTAGGGACATGTTCAGGCAATTTAAGACTGGGGCTGTGGTCCATCTACTGACAGTAGACCCACTAAAACAACTCCACTAAAAGTACTGCTTGTGACATTTGGATCATTGATATTTTACTGGACTGTGACCTCATCAACAAATTAGTCGGCCTGTCCGTCCTACAATCTGCAACTGATAAAGAATTATAATAATATTGCAGTAGCAATATCATGTGCATCTGTTGTCTTTTCTTTAACCTCATAGCGAACACTTCCCACTCTTCCTCACCCTGCTGCAGCGTTCCAGCAGACACACAATGTTTTCCTGTGTCTGCGTCATTTTCTCCTGCTGTGTACTCTTCACTTGTTCAAATAACTCTGCAAAGCCTGGAACAAAAACCCATGCATTAAATTACTACATGTAGTACTATACATATACATTTTCTGACATATCCTAAACTAATCATTGTAGCTGATGACAGGAAGCCTTAGACAACAACACTTACGGTCAATTTCCTCCTCCCTCTTCTTCAGCTCCTTGTATTTCTGGTGACTTTCCCCTTATTGTAACAAAACAGACATTTGATACAATTGTAAAACTAGTTAAAACATCAATGTTTTTCATAAAGAAGTTTATTACCTTGAGCAGCCTCAGAGTCCTGTTCCAGCTGTCGGATCTCTTCAGTGATTTGTCTGGTCCTCTCTCTGATCTCTGTCAGTCTGAAAACATTAAATACACATACACATTTTTGTTCATACATTAACATATCATATTTTCTGTTTTTATTACATACTGTCTTTCCATGCTGGCTATTTCCTGGTTATCTTCCTTCACCTAGAAAACAACATTCCGGCATGAGACAAAATTATCAAAAACATCAAGAATTTTTTTTTAAATTATAAAAATTTGTCTTACTTGCTTAAATAGCTTCTCTCTTTCTTCTTGTGGGGAGCCCATGTTCTTCTGTTCGGCCTCCATCGCATCACGCTTCAATTCCAGCGCTGAGTGTGTCTCATGAAGGCGAACCATTTCCTGTTTTATTTGTGAGTGAGCCAGCTCCTAAGCGAAGGGTTATGACTTTTAATTACAGCACAGCGACTTTGGCAACGGTTATTCTACAAGAAACCACCCTTTTTCTTACAGTTTCATAATCTTCTTTCCTCGTCAGCAGAATGTCCAGCTCCTCCTGAAGCACAGTGAGCTCCTGCAAAACCACAATTAGAAAGGCTTATGTAATACTTTTCTTCAACATATTCCTCAATATCCTAAAAATATGAGCAGTTTTCTTTTAGTATGCCAAAGACTTGAGCTTTATTACACATGACAGATGCATAACCCATGGGAATAATGTAATTTCATGTTCTACCAGTCACACCATACAATATTGCTATTTCATGACATTATTACATGTCACACTGTGTGACTGAAATTGTAGGTGTTGAATTCAAAACCTTTTATGAATAAAAAATATCAAGGACAGTTACGTCGCCTGGTATGGCGCAAACGGGGCCCCACCCTGGAGCCAGGGTTGGGGCTTGCATGCGAGTGCCTGGTGGCCGGGTCTTTCCCCACGGGGCCCGGCCGGGCTCAGCCCGAAGAAGTGACGTAGGGCCACCCTCCTGTAGGCCCACCACCTGCGGGAGAAACCGTAAGGGGCCGGTGCAAAGTGGATTGGGCGGCAGTCAAAGGGGGGGCCTTAACGACCCAATCACCAGACACAGAATCTGGCGCTAGGGACATGGAATGTCACCTCGCTGTGCGGTTAAGGAGCCTGAGCTTGTGCAGGAGGTTGAGAGATACCGACTAGAGATAGTCGGGCTCACCTCCATGCACAGCTTGGGCTCTGGAACCCAAATCCGAGAGAGGCGCTGGACTCTCCACTACTCTGGAGTTGCCTGTGGTGAGAGGAGGCGGGCTGGTGTGGGCTTGCTCATAGCCCCCCAGCTCAGCCACCATGTGTTGGGGTTCACCCCGGTGAACAAGAGGGTCGCTTCCCATGAGCTTTGGGTCATGACCGAAAGAACAAGATCAGACCAGATTGGGCGGCTGAAATTAGTTTTCTCCGCAGGGTGGCAGAGCGCTCCCTTAGAGATAGGGTGAGGAGCTTGGTCACTTGAGAGGAGCTTATTGCTGCGCCTCCACATCGAGAGGTGGCTCGGGCATCTGTTTCGGATGCCTCCTGGACGCCTCCCCTAGGGAGGTGTTTCGGGCATGTCCCACCAGGAGGAGACCCCGGGGAAGACCTAGGACACGCTGGAGGGACTATGTCTCTCAGCTGGCCTGGGAACGCCTCGGTATCCCCCCGGAAGAGCTGGAGGAAGTGTCTGAGGTGCGGGAAGTCTGGGTGTCTCTGCTTAGACTGCTGCCCCCGCGACCCGGCCCCGGATAAACGGTAGAAGATGGATGGATGGATGGATGAATTCTAATAGGACACAATTACTACCTGCAGCAGCTCCTCGTTGCTTGCGGTCATAGTGAAATATTTCTCCTGCTTTCCCGGTGGCATCGATTGGACCACCTCCTCGGCAACACGCCTCTCCTGCCGAATGTTCTCCTCAATCGCCCTGATGGATTCTTCTCTCCTGCAAAGCCACCAAAATTAGTCAGTATCAGCGAAATCTATCACAATGTTGACGCCATTAGGACAACAATATAGTGTTGCATTTTTTTTTATATAACAAGGCATTTTGTCACAGTTGTGCTCATAAGTTATTACGTCCCATGCGCAGCTTCTGGGCTGATGAGTGCAACTTTTTCTCCAGTATTTTCTGATGCAGTAATAATTTTTTTCTGTGCCTTTGTAGCTCACACATCCCCAAAACATCAGCGATCCACCTCCATGTTTCACAGTAGGACTGTATCTTTCATCATAGACCTTGTTAACTCCTCTCCAAATGTAACGTTTATGTGGTTGTGACCAAAAAGTTCAATTTTGGTGTCATCACTCCAAATGACTTTGTTCCGGAGGTTTTGAGGCTTGTCTCTGTGCTGTTTGGCGGGATGCTTTGTGGCATTTGCGTAGTAATGGCTTTTGACAATTCTTTTGCTTTCCCCATGACTCAGAATTCAGAAACGTCAGCGCAACACTGGATGAGAGATGCAAGGGTCTATTAGGAGCCCAGAAACGCACTGACCTCTATACACACACACACACACACACACACACACACACACACACACACACACACACACACACACACACACACACACACACACACACACACACACACACACACACACACACACACACACACACACACACACACACACACACACACACACACACACACACACACACACACACACACACACACTGATTGCAAACAAACAGATCACAGGTGAGGATGGTTACCTTTAGTAGCCATTCAAACCCGTTTGTCTGCCAGGGTATTTAAACTTATGAGCACAACTGTATATATATTGAAAAAGTCAGTAGTTACCAATGCAAGCATAGGAAAAGGTAGTCAACAGCAATGTTTTGAGGGACAATGTTAAAGCAAGAAACTTTGATCTTAATATCTTAAGTTATCTTAAAAGGTGCATTACGAAAGATCCTGAGTTTTTGTAGTAGTGTGCCACCTCTGGCGTTAGCGATACTGCATCCAGTGTTGTGCGTGTTCACTGTGCGCACAAGCACAACTGTATATTACTATTTGGGTAACACATTCTGTAAACCAAGAAAAGAGCATTGAAATCCTAAAGGCTCATAAATGTTTAGCCAGCACTGAGAGTACATGACAGTCTTCAAGTTTTACGACAAGGGCCAAAGGTCTTTTATTGCTTTTACTGCTGCTTGAGGTTGACAGCTGAATTCAAGTGGCTCTTATTGTTGTTCCTGAGAAAAGGTAAGACGGGTTTTCAGTTGGGTATAAAGTGTTGAGTTTTTGTTAACCACATTATGTTTTATTGTATTGACAAAGAATTTAAATATATAGATACAGAATTCGTTCAAATTCTGTCAAATTGCATGGAAGTAATTTACTGTAATCACATGATCAGGCATAAACCTGTATGAAGGTGCTGTAAGGACTTTGGCTGAAGTTTGGAACAATCTTGAGATACATTAAAAACTAAAATGGCAGGGTCAGTAGAGCACCTGAAAATACGCCAATATACCCGGTTTGAGTCTTGCTTGGGTCATTTTCCCAATGTCGTTGCCCTCTATCTCTCACCCTGTTTCCTGTCGACCTACTGTCTACTATCAAATTAAGGCAAAAAAAGAATATACAGTTGTGCTAATAATTTTACATACCGTGGCAGAAAGTGATTTGTTTTTGGCTATTTTTTATATATTTTTAATATGAATAATAACACAAATAACTTTTTTTGCTTGTAGCTTGTAATCAGTGTGTGTGTATAAAAGGTCAGGGAATTTCTGGGCTCCTGATAGATCCTTGCATCTCTCATCCAGTGTTGCGCTGACGTTTCTGTATTCTGAGTTATGGAAAAAGCTAAATAATTGTTAAAGGATCTGCGGGAAAAGGTCACTGAGCTGTATAAAACAGGAAAGGGGTATAAAAAGATATCCAAGGAATTAAGAAAGCCAATCAGCAGTGTTCAAACTCTAATTAAGAAGTGGAAAATGAGGGATTCTGTTGAAACCAGACCAAGAACCAGAAATTTCAATCACAACTGCCAGGAAAATTGTTCGGAGTGCAAAGAAAAACACACAAATAACTTTAGCTGAAATACAGGCACTAGAATAAAAATTGGCTGCATGGTTGAATCGCCAGAAGAAATTCATATTCTCTAAAAAATGGCCCAAAGAAATTACAAATTCTGTCAGGGTATGTAACTTATGAACACAAGTGTATATATATATATATATATATATATATATATACAG
This sequence comes from Perccottus glenii, assembly GCA_024416835.2. Taxonomy (NCBI): domain Eukaryota; kingdom Metazoa; phylum Chordata; class Actinopteri; order Gobiiformes; family Odontobutidae; genus Perccottus; species Perccottus glenii. The sequence continues at coordinate 5,306,759 of CM044558.2, forward strand.
TGGGGATCAAAAGTTTGGGCACCCTAGGTAAATTTTTTTATTAATGTGCATAAAGACTCAGTTATTAATGTGAATAAATGAATAAATGTAAATGTAAAGACACCAAGATAAGATGGAAAAATCTCCAAAAGGCATCAAATGACAGATTAGACATCCTTATAATAAGTCAAAAAAAGTTAGATTTTATTTCCATCATTTACACTTTCCTAATTAATTAAGCTTTAATTAAATTCAGGGTTAAAGTGTAACTAAACCCCTGGTCAGAGCCAAACTCCGCCCACTGGCAAAATTTGAAAAATGCTGGAAAAGTGGGCAGAGCCCAGCGGAGATAGAGGGGAGAAACCGAGGGTGGGGCTGAGCCTGGGGCGGGACCTGAAACCCAGCAGAGGCGGATTGATTGACAGCTGTGAGAAGCGCAAAGATGGAGAGTGACTGGAGTGACGCTAGTAGCTTTGCAACAGAGCGGTCATTTGAACCTAAAGCTATCCTAACTGATGCAATACTATGCCACTAACTAACTACTGTATGCTTATAACAATACTACACTAAGAACTAATGGCTATGCTATTTAATTAACTAGGCTACAAGAAATAATCTAAATATCTATATAAATGGCTATGCTAACTAGATGCTAATATACACTATCCTGATCATTTTCAATACTTGCAATTTCAACTCCTGACTCGCTACGGGAGTTTTGACGGAAGATGTTTTTATACCAGGGGCGTGAGACTATGCCAAGGGTGTGGTGGGGTCGTGCCAGGGGCGTGGGTGGTAAACCGTTAGTCGAGCCCGCTTACGTCACACAAGGAAACAACTACAAATAGAAAAATTAAACTGCAGTAACCACCGTTCAACCTGAAGAGGGCAGCACTTAGACGGTTTTACACCATATATTGTAAAATTAATATACTTTATACTCAAATGTCAAAACTTTTACTCAGATCAGTGAACAGCACTAATAAGGCCCCATTCTTACAGATCATTAACTAAAAAAAGTTGGTTTAGGGTTTAGTTACTCTTTAAAGGTTACGTATTGTGTTTGCATCTTATTGATTTAACAATACAATTGTAGAAATGAAAAACAAAAAACAAAACACGCTTTGGAATCCAGGGGTATAGCTAGGATATATTGATCGCCAATGCCAAAACTTCAAATTAAATTGCAACCCAAACAGCCTGTAGAATTTCTTCCAGTGACAGATTAAGTGTCCATAATAAGTAAAATTGAACAGTGTATCTTAAATGCCTTTAGTTTTATCTCTCTCCGTGGCCAAAAAACAGGTCTAATATACAGTATACTTCAAGTCACACAAAATCTTGTTAAAAAGATGCAAAAAGTGCTCTGAAGCACTTGGCTAATTTGCATAAATCAAGAAAAAAGGCACAAGGTTATGCTCTTCCTGTTTGCCAGTTTTCTGACACCTCTCTCCACCAAGCTATCACAGATGTAATGTCATTTTTTTCTCTGGTGAGTAATAGTGTCTGTCCCCTTCAGGTTCTGATCATGAAAAGACACAGCCATCCTCTCCTCTGGGTGATCCTTACTGCTGTGGTTGCTTTAAATATTCTTGTTGGGAACAATGCTGAAGTTGTGACACAAAGTGAACAAGTGAGACAATGAGCGCTTTCAAGATGATTGTTGTCTGAATAGCTTTTACTGAAAAACAAAATTTCTCAGCAGGTAAAAAATTTGACCAACAAGTGTCTCCAGACCATTCCTCTCAGCAACAGTAGTTCCATAGTGACCACACTAGTGCTAGATGGAAACCTGATCGGCCTGAACGGGTCCGACTGTTTAGCTCTGGTCAGCTACAGCGCTCTGACACAGCTGCATCTGGATCACAATCTGGCGATGGAAATAGGAGCCAAGTACTTCAGTGGGTTGCCACGCCTCACAGTGCTGTCTCTATCCAGCAACAAAATTAGCAGGTAAACAAGTAAGTCAGATATCAAAATAATGCATAGGATATTTGAAGTAGGTTATGTTCTACAATAAGTACGCCTTTTGGTTTTGGTGCAGACTCGACCCTGAGGCGTTCTCTGGTTTAAACAACCTAAAAGAACTGGATCTATCCTACAATTTGCTGACAAGTCTCCCTAAGCAACTTCTACAAGGACTTAAGAATCTACAGGTAGGGGATTAGCACACAAGACTGTGAATATGCCTACAATCCACTGTGATTGAAACTTACTTATAACCCAAGTACTCTACATTAAGAAGTGCCTTACCTTTTTTTTATTTTTTATTAAGTACAGTTAGTATCTTGAGATCTTGGACAGCTTTGCTCTACTTTCTTGACTGAACCTGTTCATTTCCTGTAGGTGCTCAAAATACAGGGAAACCCCTGGAACTGCTCCTGTGAGCTGCTGCACAGCTTCAGAGAGGCTCAAAGAAACGACTTTGGTAATAACACACTTAACACTTTACCTGTATTATCATGTGGTATCTAACACTCAAATCTATGGATTAAACCAAAAATTTGTATTTGTAATTTGTATCTCTAGTAATAGCAGAAGTGTTTTGTAGAGGCTCTTTTGTTGCACTTTTGTGTTGCACTTTGCTTGTATCTCCTCTCACTATGTGACATTATGGGTGAAGTCACATGGTTACCAGTTAAAGTGGTAGAGCTGTGTGTCAGTGTTGCATGTGTGGAGGCAATCTTTAATTGTGTTCTATGGAAAGACTGTATATGGCTGACTATTGGTGCGTGTAGTTGTCAACAAAGTTGAAACCCTACACTGTTTAACAACCTTGTGGCTAGTGGTGCTAGATTTCTGTTATTAATTGCCCAACGATAAAGTTACCACTGTTCTCTCTGGCTCCACAGCATCCTCTAATGCCCAGTGTGCTTCTCCGGAAAGCATGGCAAAAACAGACCTTATTAAAGCTACTGCTCAGTGTTACCCAACTCCCACACCTCCAACAGGCAAAGGTAAGCATGTTAAAATGTCTACCCATCATGCCTGTGTCAGTTTATAAATATGTCCTCCTAACCCTCTAGAGCAGACACAAGTACTGGGCAACTCCTGGAAGTTTACAGTCTGCGTGGCAGTGTTGGGACTAACCACTGCCGCACTCATCACCTGTGCCATCAAGGGGCCTTCCTGGTATAGGCTGTTCCACAACTACCGCCACCGCAGACTGCACAACGGAGATGACAGTGAAAGGGTCGGGACTACAGTCTTCCATCAGACAGAGAGAAATCATCAGATTTACACTTTTGAAAAAGAAGGCCGCACGAGGCAGACAGAAGAGGATGAAGACGAGTACTTTGAGGATCCGTATATAAGGAGAGAAGAGGGCTGTATGGCAGAATGAAACTTGTAATAGATACAAACTTGTGTTTGCAATTAAAAAAGTCTTGTTTATCAGAGGAGTTATGAATGTTTTGACTTGTGTTTTTTATTTTACCATACTATAGAGAGGCTAAGACAAGGCTTGTTTCAATGGGAAACAGTAAAACTACGTCATGCTGTCATTTTCACACATGTTGATTTAAAATCTATGCCACTGTTTATTGTGAAGAGTAAAATGCCAACTGATTTTGTGAAAATGTTCTGTCAACTGCTTAAATAATTTATGTTTATGATAAACAAATATGTTTTTCAGAACAATGGTAGTTAGCTTGGTGCAGTTTATTTTTGTTATTTTGTGTGTATTTGTATCTACTGTTTAGCTTTTATTTCTACAATATGCCCATCAGTTCTTGGGGCAGAACATGGGATGTAATATTCTTCCTGCATTTCACATCAGTTGTTGCTGCTGTTGAATATTGGTGCTTCATTCATTTTTATGGTCCATTTACATGGCATCCAAAATATTGTTAAGTACCTGATATGAAAAAAGACAGTAAACAGTTCAATAGCTGCCCATTTTGGAAGTTGTAGGTGTACAGCAGACTTTCTGGGAGAACTGATGACAGAAGAGGAAGCAGCCCTATATTCAGTTCTAATAATACATCCATAAGCTGAAGAATAAGTTGTGTAGTCCGTATGTTTAACATTTCACTTAAAAATCATCTTTTAGAATCAGCTTCAGCTGGTATTTTCCAAATATACAGTATAGCCCAAACAAGGAATTTAGTTCCGGCACTTAAAAGTAAAACTGTGAACCGAAGAGTCCAGATGCTTTTATTTCAACCTTTTTTTCAAAATATCCTGGATGAACCTTCACAGACATAAAACCCACTTAGCTCAGACATCAGTGTGGCAGGTATCTCCTCCTCATTAAACATTATGTGATTGAAGCCAATATTTTCTCTGTTTCAATGGCCTGGCTCCCTTTTCACTGGTTATGTTTTTCTTTTTTACATTTACATTACATTTACATTTAGTCATTCAGCAGACGCTTTTATCCAAAGCGACTTACATTCATCAGTGTTACATTTTTGTGCTGCTTCTCCTTAAAAAGACATCCAGCGCTGAATACAGACTCTGCTTCATATTACTTCCTTTTTGACAAGCAGTGAAGACCAATGGGAGCTCTCCTTTTTCCGTAAGCAAGCTGTGAATGGCCAAAGCTTCCAACCAGGTATAAACAATTATCATTTATTAAAATCCTTGATAATAAAGTTTAGATGACGTCTTAAGGTTTCATTTTTTTCACAGATGATTCTTGTTACTATATAGAGTTAGGTCATTAAACAGTTAATTTTTTAACAAGCATAAACAAATTGCATAAAATTGCAATTTCACTTTGACAAAATAATTACAAATAAGCATGCATGTGTGCTTATTGCATTCTACCTTGTAGTGCGTTATCATCAGATGACCATGGCTTCTTTGATTTCAAACACAGTCGTTTATATTACAACGCATGTCAAAATGGCAGCTCATATCAAAGAAAAACTGACATCCATTGAAAGAAAGTTTGACACTGAGGTCCAGGAGGACTCCCAATAAAGGCCTGACTCGTCTCTGTGTTGTGGTGTCGTGTGAAAACACAGCTGACAATTTGAACTCATACTCACTCTCTCCTTTCAGTGAAGATGCAATCGATACTTTCAGCTTTCTGGTCGTTCTGGGCTTTTAACTACAGAAAACAAAGGGAGTAAAAATATTAGAATAAATATAAATTGTGAAGAGACTGCACAACATATTAAGAAACAATGTGATGAGATATGTCATGACGGTATAACCGTGAGATTTTATATTTCACTTGGGCGCAGTTTTGGGATCCAAAGCTCTAGACTGACTTCTGTTGATCAAAGCTTTGCCAGATTGTTTTTATATTTAAAGTAATTCTCTGGTTGGCCAACAATAATATAACACTGTTGCAATTCAAGCAGTCTGTGATTGACACATCTACATTTTGTTAACATTATATTTGTGCAGCCCTGGACTGTGAGCCTGCAAAGGCAGCACTTTACCTTTAAACTTCAGGGCTTGAAATTGGCAATAACAAAGCACTTTTTATTTTAAGATATGTTATGCTTACAATATTATAGTCATTGATCATTTCCTCCATTTCTGTGTTGGTGTTCAGCTTGTCCACGAGCTGGGGATATGAAAAACAAAAGACAAAGAATTGGCAAATGCTTCACGTCATACTCCTGGTTTAAGGTTATTAAAGTAAGGGTGTGGAGGGTGTAAATATAAAAAAGTTCTCTCTTTGTTTTTGTGGAACATGTTATGTTATTGAGTGGGTCTACAGTATTTGTACAATGGTAATTGAATGGTGCGGGGTCCAGACAGAAAGGTGAAAAAAGTAAATGACTTAACTCGGAATTCAAAGCCAGGTTACTGTATACATGCTGTATTAATGTATTCATTTTGTTAACCCGTTGTTTAAAACCCAAACACTAATTACGTGTCAGCACATGTTTACCATGTTATAGTCTGCCAGCTGCCCTTGTTGATCCTTAATCTCCAAGGCAAGACCTTCAGCTCTGCCGTCAACACAAGATGTTAGACATCAGCATAATTGATAAATTTAAATTATCTATTTTTACACCCACCTCTTCTCATACGAGAGATAGACAGAGTTCTCCTGGTTGTAGTTGTCGATCTCTTTAAGCATTTTGCTGGTTTCTGTGGTCAGCTCATTGATCTTACTCCTGACACAATATTAACACAACAATATTAACCACTCAAATATCTTAACCTGTTTATCATTTACTGAGTAATGTGTTTAATACCTAAGAAGGCCCAAGTAGTAAGACTTATCCAAGATCTGTCTCTGAGGTCCTGAGTTGGAGAAGGAAGAGCGGTAAGAATTACATAATATAATATAAATATTTTTATGTTAATGATCATTTACCTTTCATTCCAGTCTTCATTCCACTGAGCCCCTGCTGCGTCACCGGTCTGTCAGTCACTTTAATCTGTGCCGACAACACTCCGGGCACAGGGATGCCACCTCTCATGCCACTTGTACTTGGAACCATCTGGAAAACAAATAAAGTATAGGACATGACAACTCTGTAAGACATAGATGAGTTACGCACATCCAAAACAAGACTTACTCCAGTTCCCACTCGTATCGCTGTAGGGGGAGGCCGGACAGCAGTCGGAGGTCTTCCAGATCCGCTTCGACTCACAGGCCTGGCCATGCCTGAGGGGGGCCTCTGACTCGCCATGACTCTCCTATTAACAGAGGAAACTCAAGTGAAAGGAGTGTGTGCAAAACTGGTGGATTAAATTTACATACAGTATGCGGGTAGCTAAAATCCTTCAAATAAATGACTCAACTAGAAGTAAAAGTAGTAAATTGAGTCATTACGTGACTTTTCCTAAATAACCATTATTATACAATCACACAGCTGCAGTAGTTCTGGTCTGGAGTCTGGTGTGTGACTGACTCTGAGCCTGAAGAATCTTTATGGAATCTCTTTAGCATAAGAAGTAGTACCATAGCACACTTTTCTGAGGAGCTTCATGGCGTAGCTCACATTTGAAACATGGATTTTTTGTCTCAACGTTTAATTTTTATAAAAAGCTTACAAGCGCTGAACAGAAAAATAGACATGGGCAAAGTTGATTCTCATAAGGTAAAATGCTCCACCAAATGTGCCTGAGTAAATTAATAAAGTGTAAAATGGAAATGTAATACTACAACCCACTCCTGTAAAAGGTAAAAAAACTGCACTGTCACCCCGGCACAGCAGACTAAAGATAATTTTGTACAAAATGCTAATATCAATGCCCGGTTGTTTTGCTTTAACTAGTTAAAAAAATATTTCCACTTTGTAAAGATAACTGGGGCAAGTTCCCTGTAAAATCTAGACACCCTTACACCCATCTTAGAAATAACAGGCTGGCTGGTAACCGCTATACTTACTCTTTGCCAGCGGTAGTTTATGATACTGACTAGTAATATTCAAAAGCACGACATTAACGCCATATTTATTTCACTAAACACACCGAAATCAACTTAATAGTTTAGCTTAAGTGTCTACTGTATTTCCTCTAAGCCTCATTATAACGGAGGCATTACTGCAAGCTAACGCATCAGAAAATTATGCCTGCATATAGCGTATTTAGCCATAGCTAGCTAACTAACTAACTAGCCTGTTTCACCTTCTACAAACCTCGTTATAGGACAAACTTCGTCTAACGCTAGGTCAACTATGTAGTTAGGCCCTGCAAAAAAAAGGAAAAAAAAGAAAGCACTTTTAAAGAAATAAAAACCTTTGCAGACGTAAACTCTTGATGATGGTGATGTTTCCACAGTAACCGTCTTCTTCTAGGGTGAATTCAGCGTCGTCTGGAGTGCGGACAGTGCACTTCTGCCTCCTACCGTCCAACACGTTTACAGCATATTGGGAGATCCAAACAACAAATCTTGTACAAAACAAGTTAATCAGAGAAAGGGAATTTTTAATACAGCCAAAAATAATTAAAAATGAAATAATTTATTCCATAAAATTACTTTTGATTAATTAACAATCATATATTAAAAAATACTTAATCACCTCGCATAAATGTTTAGAATATTTATTTATTATTATTTAGAAAATTGTCTAAGTATGTATTTATACTATACCATTATACAACTATTATACAATATACTATTGACTATTCATTGACCCCCCCTACCCCCACAAGATTTTCTATGCCCAGCTTAGTGTTGGTTTGTCACAATTTATTCATTTATAACAATTATATTACAGTAAAGAGAGAGTGTAAAGAGAGATAAATTACTTTCTTAGAGTAACATGCAATCATTTTTCTGAAATATGCCACAAAAGCAAAAAAAGACAAACATGAACCACAGATGACAGTTTTAATCCATTTTATTTCATGTTTAATAATCACATCACTAATTAACAAGTAATCACAATAAACACATTTTTTCCAAACCAAGAAAATAAAATTCAAAATTAATGAAAAAATAAAACACAAAAAACAATAAAGAGTTTATTTTTTCTTCAAATGACATAGTAATTCTAGCTAATACATCCAATCGTTTGTCAGCATGCTCTGCAGTTGCAGCGGCTGCTTATAATTTTTGCTAGTGTTACACTTGCACGGCTGCCAGGTGCGCAGTAGCAGTAGAAGCTCTTCAGCGCTCCCCAACTATGTTACTGTGGAACTATTATCACACAAACCTGCCCGGTACAATTAGCTTTCTCAAACCAGGACATGCTAAAGTCTCTCCAGGGCCTGGCTGCTAAAGCGTACCATAGTCAAGTAGCGTTCAAATGTTTATATACACTGCACATACACTAACCTTTAAGAATTTTTTAGTGCATGGTTTGTAATATAATTGATGTTATTGTAAAAGGCTTTGTCCACACTAATGCATTTCCTTTTAAAACGGAATTGTAAAATGAAAATAGTGTCACTTAACTATCTTGCACTGCTAGCCATTTTGCATCAGTCATGCTGCTCTTACAGACAAATATCATAACTTATTTACCTAACAATGTCAACGTCAAAGGGTGATGATCCGGGACTTAAACCTATGACCGTTTTGTGGTGCAGATGTGTGCTTTGAAAGGAAAATAAATTAGTGTGGACATATCCTAAATTTGCAGATGTCACTGAACGTTGAAAGAGACGTGGATCCTTTTTATCTCACACTGCAACATGAGCGACATTTAAAGTTCTAAATTGAGTTACAGGACTTTTACACAGATTCACTTTTCAACCTTGAAAGCTCAACACACATCCAAGTTTACTCTCCCAAAAACTCTTAACCCTTTCAATTGTCAGAGCACAACTACCATTGGGCGACAGGAACACAACGATAAATACATATACAAAAGTGTTGCGTCTTTAGTACAATATATCTCAAAAGACATTCTTTCACTTCAGTGGCCCCCTTCCAATGAAAAAGGCAGAATTCTCATCATCAGAATCAGAGTAATAATAGTCGTGATAGCCATAATAAAATAATTCCTCACCTAAAACCGTTAAAGGTACAATGTTGGAAAAAACTCTCCCACCACTCAACGCTAACTGCTGCTGCACTGTCTTTGTTTTTTATAAGTATATACTTAATGTTCTTAATATTTGGGGAAATAAAAGCAAAAACGTAAATGTGAAGGTTGAAAATAGCCAAAGCAAATATTGGGTGAGTTGTTACATTGAAATTAATGAACTGTTTCAATAAATAGTATATATGAAGTTTGTGTTCATTTAAAGGGATTGCTGTGGGAATATTAAAAAGTGTAATTATTGCTCTAGTCACAGGCAAAAGCTCATTTTTAATAAACTTCTTTAGGGCCAACTGTCTATGAAGTGGACAATTAAAGTAACACTGTGTAACTAATAGCATCACCTAATTTTAAATTCCAAAAATATACATTCTGGTATTGATTTCATAATTCCTAGACACTCGATTGGTAGAATATGATTTATAATTCCACGCCACCAGGACGCGCAGACCTCTCTTGACCAAGCCTCTCTCATGGAACCCCTTAAAAACCACCATACAGCGATATACAGCGATATACATCCATCCACCAGAGGGCAGGCTCCAAAAGCGGAAACATAAGGAGAAACCCAATGGCGACTTTACAAGTGTAAAAATTTACAGCCTGGTACAAAAGATGGCTCCGGTCTCTAGAGCTAAGTTTTTACTACGTGACAACTCTGGGGGGAGTTTATGCTAACTGAAAACTATTGATTTACTATGCAGTAAAAGCAGAAAAGCCCGGATGTAACCAACATTTTATTGCCCTGTGGTAACTACAATATCTATTCATATATATATATGAATAGGGGAGCAATGGGCAGACGACATCCATGTTTATTTACAATCTATGCTCCTGACTTGGCATGTTCAGCAGCTAAAACACAGGGAGGTTGACACACTAGCAGAGTTGTATTTATACAAAATGACCCTACCGTTTCAGAAGACATGTTTTTTTTTCTTCCAAGCAACATAGACAGTCTGTAGAGGGATCAGCAACCCTAGTGGCTAAAAGTTATATAGTGTTGCTTTAAGACCACTTTGTTACAGCGAGACCTATTTGATACATTACAACGTTAAGGTGCTATTTAGTTTAATTAACTAATATTAAAAGTGGAGTTGGCCGAATTTGAAGTGTTTTATTTTGATATTTTAAAACTAACTAAGGCTTGTTTTTTGGCATTTTGTAAGATCTATTCAACTATAAAAGATATGCTGTTAAGGTTGTGTAATAAAATTCTAAGTGAATGTTACCTAGCCCAACTTTAACACAAACAAAGGTGGGGTAAGGGGTTTTTAATAAAAGAAACTGCCTATCAAGCTTTAATTATTTTATTTTACTCGTGATTTTTTTAAACTAAGATGACAAGTTCTTGACCTTCATTTGAAACTTTGATAGGTCCTAGCCATTTATTGGGGGATATTTTTAATTGGATTGATGTTATTTCTTGTACATACAGTGAATTTAAAAGAACTTAATCATACTCTTTTTATCTCAACAAAATGTATAAGGCATTTTATAAGATTTTTTTTTGGTGGATATTTTGATATGGCTTAAACTTTGGTGCTTACATTTACTGTAGATATTGTGGATGAATAATACATCATACATGTTGCTACACAAAGTTATTTTATGTCAAATTATTTTTTTAATTGTGGTTACATAGTATAGACCATATTATTTGTAAGTAAGTATGAAAAGTTCTAATTTATTATTATTTTTATTTTTATTTGACAAACAAAAAATTTAATAAAATAAAAAATAAACTGAGATTTTGTAGTTTGGTGCTTACATTTGGATGGATAAATTTAAAACAAATTCGAGCAATAGATCAATAATGCTGCTACACAAAGTTATTGTATGTACTGATGTGAATGAATATAGACCATTTTATTTTGTCATTTTATAAAAAATAAAGGAAAATTTCAACAAAAATGTCTGTACCACATATTCTTTTAAAAAGGCTACAGCAACTTTTTTAGAATGTTTTTATGTGGCTTTAAACACATGACATACTGTACATGACGCTATTGAACTTTGGTGTTTGCATGTTAATATATTTTAAATTTCTAGAAAATTAATGCTGCTACACATTTATTTTAAGGTACTGGGGTGCATTTAAATAAAAATCTGACCCTACAATATAAACTGGTGTATATCCAATTTTAGTAATTGTAGATTTTTGGCAATTTAACATTTTCAAATTTATTTTTTGTCTAAAATGTAATTCTATATTTTAAGCCTTAACCAAAAAAATAAATAAAACTTTAAACTTAATCATGCCTGTTTGATAAACATTATACAATATAGGGGGATGTTATTGTTCCACTGCTAGCAAAACATTATTAAAACAGCCAAACATTAGCCGGTATGCCTGCTCCAGGGATACGTCTAGGGTCATATTTTTCATAGGACTTTAGCTTAATGCATAAAACTATATGAGGCGGGCGGCCATGCAATATAAAGGCTATTGGAGGCTACACTTGAATTCGTCACTACAAGAGACTAATAACGTGCATTGCCGAAATTCAATAAAGATGGTGTTTCCTACAACAGCAAAACCAGGTCACTTATAGCATTCCACTTCCAATTTCCACTTCACATTGTTCACTTTCTCATCTGTCCTTTCCACAAACAGGACCTAAGCAGCATTGCTAAAGGTGCGGACTATCGTTTTTAAGTAAAGAAGACCGGCAGGCACATACGAGACACACAGTTCCTCAGATTTTTAAAGACGTCCTGTCTGACAGCACTTTTGACGACTTCTACATCCCTCCTAATCTTAAAAAAAAAAAAAGTCCACTTTTAAAAACACTTTCAGAAATCTCCACAACACATCCTTTCCTCACATTTCTCTTTCCACTGTGTGCCATGGTGTACAAAAACCTGTGCGTGTTTCTGTGATTTATGAGCACTAATAAAAAAGAAAAAAAAAAGACCTACTGTATTGATAATACAAGAAGAAATATTTATAAAAAAAAAAAAACACAAAAGAACTTGAAATAAGATCAAAACACCAAGGCTAAGTGATACACAATTTCGTCACATCAGCACAAACACTGGGAATAAACAGCTGTGTGGTCTAAACTGCTTACTAGATTTGACAGATTTATGAAGAGAAGACGAAGAGTCACAGAAGGTCACTGGAAAAAGCGATCTGAAAGTCACAACCGGATGAGTGAAAGAAGCCAGAGGTGAGTCCAAAAAGGTGTTGGTACTGAAGAGGGTTTTGTTTTCATGAGTATATGATGTGGAGAAATACATAATTCAGGACTGTGGCTAAAGTCCATCACTAGGGTCACACCTGGTCAGCTGACTCAAAGAAAAATCCAATCATATGTCAGTATCGGGAAACAAATGAGAGACTGCAATGGGGGAAAAATAAGTGACAATGGTGGCAGATTTAACAATTTTAGTTCCTTTGGACCATGATCCAGGCCAAATACTGGACTATGGAATTAACGTAAATCTTTGTAGTTAGCTGCATATATATTGGCTAGTTCAAAACAAAAGCAGTTCCTGTTAATGATAATCCAAATTGGCAGTTTAATATGCCAAGCTTTTACAGGTTCCAGTTTCCAGGTTACTACTAGAACGTTGAAATATATATGCTGTTCACTGAAACTTATTGATCAGTAAAGTAATGCTGTCTTTCTAAAGGTTAATAAAATCCTTAACTGGTAACTGCATTTTTGGCAGAAGAGCATGTGCAATTTGCAACTAAATAAAACCATATTTTTCATCTATGTGGATAGGACAGTAGTAATTGCATAGTGGCACGAGCACTGAATCTGCCTTACACACATCACATATTTGTCCTTGTTGGAGTTCCTCAACTGCACCGTTCACACCATAGAAGTTACAATATTTTGTAATTCTTACATCAACCAATTTTACAGGAAAGAAAACGTTCACTTAGAGCACTTTCAAACTTCTTACTCAGCAGAGCCTTGTTAAAATTCTCACATTGTTTTCACTGATACGTGGAAAATGTTTGTAGCAATTATTATTTAAATGTTAAGATAACAAGTGACAACATTATTTTTCTTTAGCAGTTGACATAAATTTACTTTAAACTAGTCAATAAAGGAGTAACGAGTAGTAGCTGGTTTTGAAAACGGCCCCAAATGAAGGATTAAAGTGAAAAACAATTGCAGTGATGAGCTACTTGTAAGTAAAGTTGCATTAAATGTGACAGATTATTTCCAGCTTCAATTACAGTGCCACCGTTAGCCCCTCCTGGAGTATCACCAAAGAGGGGGCGCTGACACAACCTGCCATAGCCAAGCATTCACTGTGGGAGACGCTGCGAGGGTAGCGTTGAGGGAAGGAGGAGACATCGTGTTGGGGGCTGTTGTTGTCCTGGGGGGCTGGCCGTGTGATGATGTCGGCGCCATGGTCCGTGCGAGAGCGAGCTTTCTCGCGGAAGTTGAGCTTGAAAAACTCAATCTGCAGCAGAAAGGTTAGAGAGAGAAAGGGGGGAGGGAGAGGGGAGTTAAGGAGATAAGGAGAGAAGGAGGTTGGGGGAAGGAGGTGATGTGGAGGGGGTGTGATGAAGAGGGCAGAGGGACAGCAGAGTTAGATGCCTGCAAGATAAGAAGTCAAAGACGACGAAGTGATCAGGCTCTGACAGCAACGACAATATGAACACAAACACACCACACAATGTGTCAGCCCCCATTTAGTGTCAGATCTGCTGCTCTCAGGGCAAATAACACTGACTTTTGGACTTTACAGTCTTATACACAGGTATATACAACCAGTCAAATGTTTGGACACACCCTCTTATTCAATGGATATTCGTTTTTACTTCTACATTGTAGATTCATACTGAAGACATCAGACCTATTAAGGAACATGTATGAAAATATGTAGTAAACAAAAAAGTGTTTTAGATCCTTCGAAGTAGCCACCTTTTGCTTTGATGACAGCTTTGCACACTTTTGGCTTCTCATTTGGTTTCCTATTAACAGGTATGCCTTGTCAAGAGTTAACTGGTGGAATTTCTCACATTGTAAATGTGTTTGAGACCATCAGTTGTGTTGTGCAAATGTAGGGTTGGTACACACGTGACTAATATTATAATCCATATTATGGCAAAAACCACCACCAACTATGTAAAGAGAAACAACAGCCCATCATTACTAAGACATTAAAGGTCAGTCAATCCAGAAGATTTCAAGAACTTTGAATTTATCTTCAAGTGCAGTCACAGAAACCATCAAACACTTACATACGTGGACAAAATTGTTGGTACCCTTCGGTCAATGAAAGAAAAACTCACAATGGTCACAGAAAAAACTTTATTCTGACAAAAGTAATAATAAATAAAAAATCTATGAATGTTAACCAATGAAAGTCAGACATTGCTTTTCAACCATGCTTCAACAGAATTATTTTAAAAAATAAACTCATGGAACAGGCCTGGACAAAATTGTTGGTACCCCTAACTTAATATTTTGTTGCACAACCTTTTGAGGCTATCACTGCAATCAGACGATTCCTGTAACTGTCAATGAGACTTCTGCACCTCTCAGCAGGTATTTTGGCCCACTCCTCATGAGCAAACTGCTCAAGTTGTTTCCGGTTTGAAGGGTGTCTTTTCCAGGCATGTTTCAGCTCCTTCCAAAGATGCTCAATAGGATTGAGGTCAGGGCTCATAGAAGGCCACTTTAGAATAGTCCAATGTTTTCCTCTTAACCATTCTTGGGTGTTTTTAGCTGTGTTTTGGGTCATTGTCCTGTTGCAAGACCCATGACCTGCGACTGAGACCAAGCTGTCTGACACTGGCCAGCACATTTCTCTCTAGAATCCCTTGATAGTCTTCAGATTTCATTGTACCCTGCACAGATTCAAGACACCCTGTGCCAGATGCAGCAAAGCAGCCCCAGAACATAACAGAGCCTCCTCCATGTTTGACAGTAGGGACAGTGTTCTTTTCTTGATATGCTTCATTTTCCGTCTGTGAACATAGAGCTGATGTGCCTTGGCAAAAAGTTCCATTTTTGTCTCATCTGCCCATAGGACATTCTCCCAGAAGCTTTGTGGCTTGTCAACATGTAGTTTGGCATATTCCAGTCTAGCTTTTTATGATTTGTTTTCAACAATGGTGTCCTCCTTGGTCGTCTCCCATGTAGTCCACTTTGGCTCAAACAACGACGGATGGTGCGATCTGACACTGATGTTCCTTGAGCATGGAGTTCACCTTGGATCTGTTTAGAAGTCTTTCTGGGCTCTTTTGTTACCATTCGGATTATCCGTCTCTTTGATTTGTCATCAATTTTCCTCCTGCGGCCACATCCAGGGAGGTTGGCTACAGTCCCATGGATCTTAAATTTCTGAATAATATGTGCAACTGTAGTCACAGGAACATCTAGCTGCTTGGAGATGGTCTTATAGCCTTTACCTTTATCATGCTTGTCTATAATTTTCTTTCTATTCTCCTGCGACAACTCTTTCCTTCGCTTCCTCTGGTCCATGTTGAGTGTGGTACACACCATGTCACCAGACAACACAGTGACTACCTGAAGCCCTATAAATAGGCCCACTGACTGATTACATTGTACACACCTGTGATGCTAATTAGTGCACACACCTTGAATTAACATGTCCATTTGGTCACATTATTTACAGTCTTTTCTAGGGGTACCATCAATTTTGTCAGGCCTGTTCCAAGAGTTTATTTTTTTAAATAATTCCGTTGAAGCATGGTTGAAAAGCAATGTCTGAATTTCATTGGTTAACATTCATAAAATTTTTATTCATTATTACTTTTGTCAGAATAAAGTTTTTTCTGTGACCATTGTGAGTTTTTCTTTCATTGACTGAAGGGTACCAACAAATTTGTCCACGTGTGTAGATGAAACTGGCTCTCAGGAGGACCGCCCCAGTAAAGGAAGACCAAGTTATCTCTGCTGCAGAAGATAGGTTCATCAGTTATGACCCTCAGAAATGAACAGCACCTCAGACTAGAGCCCACTAAAGTGCTTCACAGAGTTCAAGTCACAGACACATCTCAAACTTAACTGTTCCGACTGACAGACTGTGTAAATCAGGCCTTCGAATAGCTACAAGGAAACAAAGAACAAGAAAACCAGAATTGTTTGAGACAAGAAACACAAGGAATGGACATTAGACCACTGGGAATCTGTTTTCCGGAAAATTAAATTTTTGAGATGGTTTGAGATGAGATGGACCGCAGAGTGAAGGCAAAACAGTCAATAAGTGCTCAGCACCCCTGGGAACTCCTTCAGGACTGTTAGAAAACTATTCCTGGTGACAACCTCATGAAGCTGAATGAGAATGCCAAAAGTGTGCAAAGCTGTCAAAGCCAAAGGTGGCTACTTCGAAGAACAATATAAAACACATTTGGTTTGTTCAACAGTACATATACAGTATTTTCCATAAAATATTTTACAAGACTATTTTGACAATTTGTGACAGCTTATTCTTATAACGTAATTATTTTACAACAATAATTAATTACTTAATTTTTTAATAGTGCAGTAATTAAACAGGCCTTTCTGTTACGATCTAAACTCCATTTCAATACTACTGCAGCTTTAGAGTCAGAATTTGAATTCAGTGTGAGTGTACAATATTGTTGCATTGCAGAGCTAAGTTTATCACTAACTAAATGGTTTGTTCTTTTGTCTCAGTCCAGCTCCAGTCAGACTAAGTTGTAAGTGGCGTCATCTTAACATCTAATCACATCATTTGCATTTGTTAGCTTATGCTATTCTGGTCAGACAAAGACATGTGATTTTTCAAAGTCTGGTTTTAATGGCAGTTAAAATGTATGACGTGGATAAAAACCATGGTGCGAGGCTCCTGGCTTTCTTCAGTTGTTCCGTTCAGCTCCCTTCACAAACTTACTTGTCTCTCGGATGAGTGAGTCCAGAGCCTGTTGCTCCTGCAGGCCGTCCCCATCACAGGGACCGGGCTTACCCTCCTTCAGCCCATTCTGGTGGGCAACGGAGCCCCCGGCCTGCCCCGCCTCAGTGCTGGTGTCTGGGGTGGCACTCAGGGGGGTCCCACTCCCCTCTGTTGTCTCCTGGTCACCCTCAGCCTACGAACAAACAGCAGGGGTCAATCATGGGGATGGGATGGAACAGGCTGGCTCCAAATCAATCACATGGAGTATTATCGGATTGTAGTATGAGGTAAAAGAACATTTAAGATCGACAACAACATTGTTTTTATACTGTCCCATTATTTTGTTAGTCAGTCTATGACAGCTTGTACATCTACCATTTACATATTTTTCTTTATGATTTTGGGACGTTTTAGAGCAATGACTAGACCATTGCAAAAGCAGAATACTTAGCCATCCTGAGGTAAATTTATGGATATATGTTGATTTATTGTCCTGTTGACACTTTGAATCAAGTTATAGCTGTGGGACAGATGGCCCTAAACATATCTCTCCATAATACACAGAGGAGTTCATGATCAACTGTTGATTTGGCATAGCAATCGAGTTTGGAGCCAGACAAAAAGTGCAAATGATGCCATAATAAAGCAATAAACAAAAGCAACCGTAGCAAATAATATACATCTCACAGGTCAAGAACAAAAAGGCAGTGATAAAAAACAAAAAGAAAATAACAGCAGTGGAAAGGCACATGCAAAGTGCAAAACTGTGCAGAGGTTTTCTTGAGTTGACATTTTGATTTAGAGGAATTGCATGTTAATAACAGTATTTATGTGCATATAATATATTGAACACAATCCAAGGGGGCAGTTGCACAAATACTTTGGGACAAATTAAGTCCCTGATGCTATATGTCTATATAAACTATAGGGCTGTGCAGCCTGGCTGTACAAGCAAATGGTGTGTGATAGCATTGTATTAGAGTGGTAATAAGAAGGCAAAAAAAAGAGCTAATTCAACACTTAATATGTATTTATATATAGCCAATATACATGGAATCATTATATAGTCTTTAATAATTATAGGGCACTCAATACTGCCCTTTTTGCATCCAAGGGCAAGTTTAAATTAGTTATCACATTATTGAAGTTACATCATCTCATTACCTTGTTATTACAATGTACTAAACCAAGCTGAAATAAAAAAAAAAATCTATTTATGGAGGCTGAGATTTGCCGAGGTAAATGTTAGTTTCAATACATAAGTGGGATTTTATCAAAACCAAGTCTCCTGTTTGTTGTACGGCACAGCTCACTCTTGTGCTTTAATATTAGCTCTGTGGAACAACACACAGAAAAGTGACAAATGAAATGGAAACCTCAATGGAATGTCTTTTCAGCAGTGTTGCCACAGTTACTTTGAAAAAGTAACTTAGTTACGTTACAGATTACTTGATTTAAAAAGTAACTTAGTTACTATACAGATTACTTGATTTTAAAAGTAACTAAGTTACTTTACAAGTTACTTTATTAGTTACATTCAGCAGCTGTCGACAACATAAAAATGACAACTGGTTTTGCCAACAATCACTTTATTTATAGTGTTTTTTTACAGTAACATCAACAATCTATCTCCTGACAATTAAAGTTGAATTTAAAAACTATTTCCTGAAAAAATACATGTTTTTTACAATAAATAAAGGCAGTCTCTCTTGACTTAACATAAATACTTGTTTTAATAAAAATAAAGTCAGTCTTCCTTTGTAACTAACTCTAAGGGAAAAGTAAATAAGTAATAATTTATTTTGTACTTTATTGTATTTGTCTCCTCTGTATGTAAATGTAATGAGCCTTTTATTTCCGCCTCTATAGTGGAGCGTTAATTTCGAGTCTAGAAAAGGGGGACTGGTTAGCGCACATGCGGAAGTCAGGAGGAAGTAATCTCATCTCGTTTTAAAACGCTCCGAAATCATTAAGTTCTAAAGGAAAGGAGTGGATAATTAAGCACCTAGCTAGAACGGGAACAAGGTATGTCTTTCTTGACAAAAAAATGACAAAAATAGTAACGCACAGTGACTTGGTTAAGTAACTTTAATCTGATTACTGGTTTGGAAATAGTAATGCGTTAGATTACTCGTTACTGAAAAATGTGGTCAGAATAGAGTAACGCGTTACTAAGTAACGCGTTACTGGCATCACTGCTTTTCAGTGACCAACACCGCCTACGGGCAAATTCTGTTAAATGTTACATATTTAAAAAGTGCTACAATCAGCAGAATGCTCAATAGAAGGATGTTTGAAATTGTACTAGAATGTATTTGGGGCTTGTCTTTTGAAAATTAAATGCAAGGTTAAAATAATTTTGAAAACATAATATTTCATGCATACAAAAGGGCTATTGTGTCAAAAAATAAGGCCAAATGCACAAGAACTGCAGCGTGAGCCGCCATGAAAAACAGGCTGCAGTTGTGAGTCTTGTGTAATATTGTTTTCAACATTCAAAACATATAAGTGAAATTGATCAAAAATATGCCTAAAATCCTGATTAGTTTAGTTTGAGATACTATATAATTATTGTATTATCTATAGTAGAAGAAAAGTTGTGTGTTCACACTTGTGTTTGCTTCATTAGTTCGCACAAAAAAAACAAAACAATCCCTTTAGTTTGGTCCGACAGCAAAAGGCCCTGGTCCGCCGAGTTTTCACAGCTGGCATATTAAACTGTGGACCAAACGGACCTCTCATTTTATTTAGCTGGACAATATTGTTTTTTGTTTTTTTTCAAATCCTGGTAAAACTAAAAGTTATTGATGTTTTCGTCGCCAATTTATGAGGTTCTTCCTGTTCGAGATCATCTATGGTTCACTTGAGGTTCATACTTGAATTGAACAGTACCAGAGTTCACTTGAAAACACTCCAAGACATCCCCAAAACTGAGGTCTCGGAGTGTTTCCAAGTGAACTCTGGTGTGGTTCGAGCACTAAGGTTTGTCTGAAGCATTCACACTAATCCAAGTGAACAGCGCTAACAGAGTAACCGCCAGTGTCTGTTAGAACTGCACCAAACACAACAAGTGTGAACGCACCCTTAGGTGTTAGTGGTCTTTGGATAAATATCCATTCGAGTACACCAAATTATTTAACAGCCGATTTTTCTTTTGGCTATTTACTGTGCCATCATACAATACACCATCTTCAAAAAAGTCAAGAGTAAAGTTGGAGAAGAGTGGCATGCTCAGCTAAATGGTATTTAAAAATATGGCTCTGGTCCGAGAACAAAAATAATGCTTTTCTCAAGGTAAAATAGTATGTTGTATGTAGAATAAGATTTAATGGGTATTTATTTAACTTTTTTTGTTTAAAGTACTTTCCTTCTCTGCTAGTATACAATTTTCTAGAAACGTATGTATATGGGGGAAATGTATCTTTTGAAAACAAAAAAGATGAAACATTTTTGTTTTAAAACACAATATCCAGAATAATACTGCATTACCATTCTAAGAAAGTCAGACTTTTTAGAGTGTTTAAAAGGACTCAATGCCCTCTCTGTCTGGGGATATTAATAGAGCAGTGCTATTTTGAGATGTTCTTTTAGCTGCTGTTTTCTAACACTGTGCAGGTGACTGGGTGCGAGGAATAGAATATGAGTGATGGGTGTTGCTCATGCAGTGGAATACAAAGATGGAGTGTAATAGGCTGAGGGGACAAAGGACAGCATCATATCCCAGCTATTAACTTATGTATGTCTGTTGAAGCCATTTTTACACAATTAAAGTGAAAACATCTCAATTTGTTCTTGGGTAAATGTCAAAGGTCAGTATAGGAAAGGAGATTGTATCATATGAAAAATGCACAACAGTAACAGTCTATTTTTAATGAAATTATGAACATAGATGTGATACAGGGCAGATTTGTCATCTACTATTATTTACAGCTTATATATCTATATTGGAAATTGAATGATAATATGTATGTTTTGCTCAGTAGTAGGCTTACCTTTATGTTCCCTCCTCCAGGTGAGTGGCTCACATTGTCCAAGGAACCCACTTTGGAATGAACTTTGTCCTTAAAGTTCACCTTGTGGGATTCGATCTTCACCTCTCCACCTCCTGCAGAACACACTGGGAGTCAGCATTAGGAGTGGACACACAGGTTAAATACTGCAGTGGAATAGAACTTTATAAAAGTCTTTCAGTGCAGTCTAGGAGCACATAAGACACATAAACACATCCCTCAATAAACCAACTTGGAGACACTAATATATTGCTAAACCCAAGAATAAGCCAGTTCAGTCTTGAGCTTTGTTTGACTAAATCCAAAAACTATTTGCGGACTACATTTATGACTAAACCAGGTCTGAATATAGAACTATACAAACAATAAACCTGGACTAACCAAAAGTAAAACCCAGACCCAATCCTGGACTAAACCAGTGAATAAACTAGGACTGACCATAAACCAAGTTTGTGACTAAACCAAAAATAACCTGAACCTAAACCTTGTTTAAATTTGGGATTAAACTATGAATTGACCAGAACTCAACTAGGACTAAACCTTGGACTAAAAAGTGTGAACAGATTAAAAACAGGTCGAAAACCTAGACTAAATACAGAGCTACACCAGGGATGAACAGGCCTTAACCCAAAACCACTAGGAGTGGAACCATTCTTAAACCTGGGCCAAACAAAAACTCAACTTGAGCTGAACCAGGACAAACCCATGAATTACCGGATGTACAGTTACAGTCTTTACAATAGAACTTGATGTCTAACTGGAGCTCACCAGGCTTGTGCTTAATGTTGTCTTTGGAGCCACACTTTGATGCCACTTTACTCAAGTCCACCTTCTTGTTGGTGATCTGCACCTGTCACACACACCACACACATCCCCACATGAGTGACACATCCATTTTATGTCTCACTCCAGCGACTACTGTTTATTTCTCTTTTGCATTATTTGTTTACATAGACTTCTATCACCTGCATTATCAACTGGTGAACCCAAATCTGTGTGTTAAAAAAATGATTTGGGGGAAGATATATTTTCAATGTTTAGTCATGCTTTGAGAGACTTTTATTCTATGCCACTGTGAAGACATTTGACCTAAAGGTGCCATTAAGTTTAAGTTGTTAACAAGATTATTAAATATATGTAAATATGTAGTTGTGTTACTTAAAATATAAAAATAGGTTTTAACTACAGTATACACCATAATGGTCTTGATGCAACTATTTATAAGTTTATTTATTAAATAACTTTGCATGGTTTTGTGAAAAGTGGGTCACAGCAACATACTCCAACACTCAAAACAAAAAAATGGGCCTAAAGATGAGACCAGTTGAGAACCACTGATTTAGTTAACAGCTTTGAAAGGATATTTTGTTATGCATAGTTTTTAAAATGGCTATGAAGCTATTACTTATGCAGAAAAAATTGTAAATTGGCATTGTAATTTGAGCCTGTTAAGTTTTGTGTGTGCGTAGAAAAGTGTAAATGTGTAAAATGATCAAAATGTAAATGCATAAAAGGCTATAAGTCTTACACATAATACTGATAAATCTTTTGCTACAGTGCTGCCATGTCAGATTTGTGTGCAACTAAGGGTTTGTTTGCCCTGAGTTAAGACTTAAAGGCTGCTGCATGTTGTTTTTATCCCCCCCAAAAAACAAGTGACAAGCGAGGATTTATTCTTTTGCATCTTATTTTAATAAAAAAAGAAACCATGGCTTGTCACTGTCAAAATCTTTGTCTGTCTTTGTCTTAGGGGCTTTCTGGGTAATACTTGACAACTGTCAGATGTTAGCCTGTTTTTGGTCGTACAACTGTATGATCAGTTGTTATTAGGCCTGTCTCACTGTTTGACATATGGCACATATAAATCCTCCAGGAGCGACACTTCTGGCTGCTCATGCTTTTTATTACAAAACTAATCAGAAAAAACAAAAGGCAGTGAAAACCATATGTCTGGACATTTCCTTTCATAACATCTAAAACAGAAATCTGGTTAATAAACATGATGTCGACCCTTGTTTTCAGTGGATCCATAATAATTCCCTTGGATATTAATATTAGGAAGTAGCATGAATTTTAAGATTTGTAACATCTTTTCAACTTACCCTTTTTATATCACATTAACATATATTACAATATATGCAGTAAATGTATTTGTGAATGTGCTGAAAAGATGGCAGGTGCCAACAACGAAAGCTGAGGAGAGAAAAGTCCAGAAATCCCAGAAAGTCCAGAAAGTCTTTTTTCTGTGGCCAACTGTCAGAATACCTCACAGAGGCAACAATCAGGTTCTTTCTACTAAGTTTAGTTTGTTAGTGACAGGGACAACACAGAAAGGGAAGCCAGGAACTATGCAGGGGGTTCTGGGAAAGGGTGGATTTAGCTTGCTAGCATGCTGTCTAGTATGTCATTTTCTTAAACCAATGCTCGACCTGGCCTTTTTCCTCAAATGGAATTGTTGGTCGTATTTACGCTGCTCATAGGCCAGACAGTACTTACATTCCCTCCACCAGGAACATGCTTGATATTGTCCTTGGAACCCAAGCGTGAGGTGACGTGGCTGAAGTCCAGCTTTTTGGAGACTATCTGAACCTATACGGACACAGCATAGCAGCAAGAGGGACGGGGGTCACGTGACAGGAAGTGGGACAGGAGTAGACACAGGAGAGGACAGAGATATGCAGAAGTCACCACCAAAAAGGGTTAGAGAGGACAAAGGGAACTGGAGAAATGTGCCTGTGTTGAAGCAGATTCTATGCATTGTTATTTCTTAATATGACACCGTAGAAGGAAAATAAGATCTATTCTAAGTATATTGGGATAAGGCTAAATGTCATGCTGCGGCAATAATAGGATGTTTTGTGTTTCAACATGACAACGCAACCATCATTTCTACTGTCTTACTAAAATGTTTCCAAACATCTGTATTTGGAGGAGCATCAAGGCTAAGTTTTAAAATGAAAACACGTTAGTAAAGACGCAGCCAAACCTACCCAAAAAGAAAGCGGGAACTAAATATTGGACTGTTTTAGCGGACACACACATGCAGCTAAACACACAGTGGACAATTCTTGTGAGCTCGAGGAACACTGCACACATGCACACTGATGAACTAGAAGGAATTTTAATCTATGTTAGTTTTGACAGCTGTTGAAAATAGGAATTCCAACTTCATATGATTGTACCTGTGATTGCTTTAAATAACACCACATAACTAAGAAAATATTTTAAAAATGTAGCTTTACAACTACCATATATACAGTATAAATCGGCATCCGTTTGTGTTTAGGCTAACTGCTGAATTTAATTTATAACCATTTATAAAATGTTGGTCCTATGTCTGAGAATATTTTTTAATCAAGAGAGGGTTGGTGGGGTGGCACAGAAAAATCCAACACTGTCATTATCTACATTTGACTTCTGAGTGGTTAAATTCCATCATTAAGAACTTCAGGGTAAGACTTCTTTTTTACGTTTTCTCTGGCTTTTTTCACAATGCAGTGACCAATTTATTGTCTTAGTGTAGACATCCGGGATTATCTGTTAGCATTCAGCTATGTTTCTGAGCTCTCCAGTGAGATACAGAGGACGGGACAGAGGCTGTGAATGTGGAGCTGGCAGTTGGAGCAAAGTTGAATTAAGTGAATTAGCTAGACTGTTTACATAGAGTGTGTAGGATAGGCATGTTCTACTGTATTAACAAATAATCTGTGTAATCAGTGCTCTTTAGATACATTGAAAGTAACTAAGCTTTGACCCAGCAGCGCTAACAAACTTGTACATAAATAAACCAAAAATGAGGCAAAAAAAGCAAAATGTGTATGAGCAGGACAGACAGTGAGTGATGTTGGAGGAGGAGGAGGGTGGGGTGGACTCACTTTGCACTGGCTCGTGTCTTTGGAGGTGACGCCCCTGTTCAGAGAGGCAGAGGAGACCTGGGGACGACAAGCCCACCCGGGTCAAAAACAAGAGCTCATGAACAAACACAATGGACAATGAGACAGAGGAAAGTGCAGGGAAATGATTGGGTTTGAGATCAGGGAGAGATGGTTAGTTGAATGGGATAGAGATGCAAGTGTGGGCTGATGCAAAAGCAAAAGATCCACGTGGTAATGAACTTTCATCAACAACTTCCAAAAGTCAAAGCTACACAAAAATAAGGATTGCCATTTGGCCACAGCATAAGAGCTCAGTACTAAACATGAAAACCACAGTCTGACTGTAACAGAATATTAATTGTGCAAATTCTGTTGGTGTCTGGTGTCTTTCTTTTTTGTAATTAGTAAGGTTACATCATTTTGACCCCTGGTGACCCACAATGTTGTGTTTTTGGCTTACTTTACCACCAAATTACAAAACACTTGATGTTTAGAGAGATACAGTACATAGGACAAAAAATTTAGCAATGATGAAACAGATGAGTTGGCAGCTGACAGTGACGTAGCTTCCATAGCTAACATGGCTATCACATGATGCTAATGTCCTGGACCATTTGATGAAGACACCTCACTGTGTTAGTGTAAATCATGAAAAGCATGAGACCTCTTGGATAAGTTCAAAAACTGTGGTGGTGTTTGAGATTGAGACATGACTAACGTATACTTAAGACTGTTTTAATTGATTCTGTTGCTTAAAGATTAACATTGTCAGTTAAAACTGTTCTTCAGCTTCACAACCCTACGGATAGCAATAACTGCACACTACTATATCTATATCTAACAAACCCATGTGAGCTTTACAACATTAAACCAGTGAGCTTTACATAGCACATATCCTGAAAAATGACATAGAGCCGCTTTAACTTATGTTTTTAGTGTGTTATGGAAAACATTACTCAAGAGATACCAGAGAAAGAAAATGTAAAAATAGCATAATACAATTAAGCAAAGCAAATAAAGATGAGCTGCTGAGGTGAGAGCACTAATGGCTGATTATTGGTTAACTATAGTTTATAAAGCATCTGTTACTGTTCTGGTTATTCCAAGATTAGATGTAGAGAAGACATTAGTTCAGGGGAGGCGTTGCAAAAAGCTGTGCTCTACAAGCTGCTGCTGAACAAATAAGAGCTGGACCCACCTTCCCTCCTCCGGGTTGGTGCTTCATGTTGTCCGTCGAGCCGATCTTGGAGCGAACGTTCCGGATGTCGGGGGCAGTGCCGGTGCGAGTGGTGGTTGTCCTTGTGGTGGTATTTGTGCTCGTGGTGGAAGATGTGGCCCGAGGAGTACGGGGCGCAGCAGGCTTCTTCTCTGCAGCAGACCCGGTCGTGGCTGAGGGTGTGGCTGGTTTGGTTGTTGTGGTGCGTGGACGAGGGGACGCAGTGGTAGAAGTAGTGCGGGGTGTGGTGGTCTTGGGCTTAGTAGCATCTGGCAGAAGGGTGTTACAAATCAGGTATTATGTGCTTAGCAGAAGTGGAGATCATCAAATATCTCACAGTAATAAATGGTACATGGTAAAAATGAACCAAGAGTTTAGTTGCTTTTCGATACAGGGCCTCATTTGAACAAACATTGGGAGTGAAAAAGTGGCAAATGGCCAATCACACTTTCATTTTTTGCCGCGTTTGGTGCGTTTCAAACAGACTCTGGAGTTGCAGTTGTTTTATTAGCACGAATCCCTTGGATAAGTTAATGAATGCTAAAGAAAAACATTGTTTTTTGTTGTGAGCAGCAGCTTAAAATGCTTGTTGTGAATGCTCAGTGGACCAGGGCTTTTTGCTAACAATCCCAACTTAATGGATTGTTTTCTGTTTTGGTGGAACTAAATGGACTGGACTACAAATGTGAACACACTTACTTACTAGAGCAACACTCTTAAATAATAAACGTTAAATAGTATTGCTTTAAAAACACATTCTATTATGTCTATGTCTCTATCTGAAGCTCAGTAAAAGTGCTTGCTTCATCTGATGTATGACAAATTGCTGATGGCTTATATTGAGTGCTTTTTGGGCAACTATATGCGTTAACTTAAATTCTGCACATTCATAAAAGCTCTGTGATATGTCAGCTATTTCTTTTTGAGCTGTGGCATGCTGAAGGATTGTGCTGGTCTATTGAGTCTCTCTAAGAGATTTGGCACATCTCTGGTCCTTGTTGAATTATGTTTAATTGCTCGTATCCTCTCCCGTGTTTCCATTTCTAAAGAGCCGTTTGCCTTCGTGTACGAACTCTGGCAGATTAAAGACGGCAAGGCTGTATCAGCAGGAGCTTCTGACTCCTGTCAACAGTGAGACGATGCTTAATCCACACACTGCTGCGCTCGAGCTTTTTAACTCTCTGGGGCTTTTCAGCTTTAAAGCCTCTGTATCCGAGCATATCCCGCAGTGTCATGGTCGGACAGCGTGTGTGGCAGAGTCCCACGGCTGCTGACAGCTCCACTGGTGGCACAAAGTCAAATCATCTAAGAGGAGAAAAGCTGTGGAGGGAGGCTACTGACTCGGTCTTTTAGAATGAGCATAAAAGAGGACAGTAATACAAAGGATGCTAAATTTATTGAGAACTTTTCAATGTTTTTTTTTTCTTCTACTGGATCTGAATTTTATAAAGTATAATAATAGTGTAGTAGTAATAATTTTTTTGTAAACTGCTAAGAAGCAAGTAAATATGTTGAGCCCTAAGATAACAGTTTGATTTTGCAGAAGTCCAAGAAGTTTTACATAAGTAACCCTTACTTGCTTTTTCCTGTGTGTCATGCCTTACGTTTTGGTAACAGTGCATAAGACCGTCTGTTTCAGTGCAGATAGTATACTGGAAGTTTTATGCATCTACAGGTACCTGATACTTGATAAACAATACCATTGTATGCCGAATCTATGGCGGAAGAGTGTTACAGTTTGAGCTCCTGGGTTTTTCTTTTATACGATACTCTACTTCATTAGGCTCATACAACCCAAAAAAAATACAAATATATACAGCATGTACCTGTGGTAATTACAAACAGACATATGTAATAAATTGATGGAAATTAGTTGCGAGTGTACGACAACGCTTCATGTTCAACACTAGATTACTGTAGGAACAACTGCAGAGAAGCAAAAGATGAGATGGAGCTGTTTTTTTGGGAAGTTGTTGAAGACATATGGGTTTTGCAAACTAAACCTGTTGGTCTCTGTAGGTTTCCAATAACTTAATAAATATTAAGCATATTATTTAATTTCCCCACTGTATGACTAATGAAGGCTTTCTATTCTTTAATTCATCATCCAGTCATTGTCTGAAGACGTAGTTATTCAATGAAATGTGGAAAGAGTACCAATTTGTTTTGTTTTTTTAATACAATTACAGTCCCTTTTAAAAATAATCAACCTAATTTCATAATCACTGCATATGATCTGTGCTGCAATGTAAATGGACCATGTTCTGTTTTAAGAATGCAGAACAAATAGTCACTGACCTGTGAACGGACAGAACTGGGTCATTCTTCGTTACGCAACTCTATAATTATGTGTAACATTTGATTTTTTTCTCTTTTAATTTTCCACTGTTGGACTATGATTCACTTTGTTTCCCAATAATAGATGCAAAACAAGTTGACCTGGAAATATGAACAGCTTTAGCTACATTTGAGATATGAATCAGAACTGTGTAATACCTGTAAAGGTCTTCAGGGCACCAGGCTTCTTGTCCTCTCCAGGTTTGTTCTCCGTCTTTGAGGCTGGAAAAGAAAAAGTCAAGAGAGAAATTCTACAAATAGTTTTACCCTTAAGGATAATTGTAATTATGCACCAGAATAATTTATGGGTCAACATTTTTTTAAATTATTATTTTCTTTGCTATTAGGTGTTACACAATCAACATCAATTAATCAAAATTTTATAAATTTTGTATTTTTGAGCACAACTTAACTTATACATCTGATTCTCCTTTTGCTTTTTTAAAACTACATATAAATAGATTCAAATGAATAGCTGTTTGTCATACCCAGGGGCTTCCTGGCGGTGGCAGAGCCGGCAGTGCGAGTCGTAGTGGTCGTAGTGCGAGAGGTTGTCGTGGTGGACTTTCCGGTGGCTGTTGTTCCATTTTTGGCAGCAGCGGCGCTTGTTTGATCTGAGGTGGCCTTTGGCACAGGGGCACGCTTCTCTGTGTTAGTCTACAAAAAAAAAAAGATAAAGAGAAGAGACAAACACAACAGGATGTGAACATGTGATAAGAAAAAAATAAAAGTGGGTCAATTTATGTCCGTTGTTTATCGGATTCAGCAAAGGTTCTGTGAATTGACCGAAGAATTTAGTTCAGGGAACTTGCTACGATTTGTGGAATATGTAGTGCGTCTGAGAACTGGACCACTGCTGATTTCATTCAACTGAAAAAAAGCTGCCTTTGGTGGTTGTGACGATGCCACGCTCCACATACAGCTGAGCCATCGTAAGCCACGTGGCCCACTGTCTCACCTTGGACCTATGGGTTAAATAAAGACTACTAGTGTCACTTACAGATAAAGGGCTCATGGACAGAGGGCGATAGAAGATACAGAACTTTATAGATTTATTGATGGAATTCTTTGTTCTCTCAGTTTGCCCTTGTTGCAAAAATACAACAAACACTTAATCATAATATTGATCTATTGACATGAGCAGGAAAGACATTGTGTTAGGTAAGGCACATGGAAATATCTTTAATTGAAAAAGTGTAATTTCCATGTACAGTATGTAGCGTTCTTATGTAGCCACAAAACTAAACCCCTTTTTTTTTATGCCCGTCACATTGTGCAATTAGGGATTTGGAGTGTGTCCTAGTCTAGGTTATCATTCAGTGTCCAAGAAGCATTAGAGTTTGGGAAAAGAGGAGAACCCGGTTTCAGTATTTCAAAAAAGAGCTTAGGTAAGACCTACATATTTATTGTAGTGTATTTTTGGTTTGGAACTGTGAGATTGCACATCTTTAATTGTCCCCTAAAAATCGACGGCATACAGTTTTGCCATGGCTAATTTGTCAGTGACGGTAAAAAAGTGCATAGTGTGACAGGTATTTAAGACCAGCCCGATGTATTTTAACAAAGCCAGCTCTGCCTTGTATGGAGGAAAACAATGCTCTTATCTTGATAAACAGGTAATTTAACTTTATTACAATGTACTTTGTTTTTACTTATTATCTTATACAGCTTGTTCTTCAGATTCTACTGTTCAAAGGCAGCAGCATGTCCATGAATGGCTACCCTAGGTACTCACAAGCTGCAGAAATGAGGGGTTGAAGAAAGGATTGAAGAACCACAATCTACAGTGTTGACAAAAACATCCAACAGTGCTTTTATGCCATAAACCTGATATTTCCAAGGAGATTATGTAGGGATGTAAATATAGTTAATTTGTTTTATTTTTGCTTTATTTTGAAATTAACCCTTATATCTTTTAAGCTCACTCTATTGCTTCCTATAACGTTTAATCTGCCTGATGAAATGTCCAACATGTACTTGAATAAGTCCTGTTTGGACTGACTCACCTTGGGTCTGACGTCTCGTGTGGTAGTGGTGGTGGATGTGGGACGACTGGTGGAGGTCGAAGGCCGCTTGGGCCCAGCTGTGGTTGTGGTAAGAGCCTTGGAAGTGGCTGTAAGAGGGGCCTTGGTTGTGGTAGGGGCTTTGGTTGTGGAATGGGCCTTGGTAATGGGAGGGGCCTTGGTAGTGAGCGGGGCCTTGGTAGTGGGAGAGGCCTTGGCTGTTATAGGAGCCTTGGCTGTGGGTGTTTTTTTGTCTGTGGCAGAGGAAGGTGCGGGCCGCTTGGTTGCAGCTGACGCAACCACTGTGGAGCTGGTCCGCATTTTGGCAGTGGCACTGGGTCTGGTTGTAGCAGCAGCAGCAGGCTGTGATGTTGGACCATGGCCAATCAGGAGGCATCAAAATAAAGATGCAATGTAAAAGGGGAGAAAGTAAATTGAACAAAAATGTATGGCAATAAGAGCAAGGCAAAGCAGCACTCAAATTACAAATAAGAAACAAATTATAGCATAATAAGCTAATAAAACACTGGCTTTAGTTCTGATGTATGCATTCAAAAGTAATAAATTAAGCAGCAGCAGAAGCTTTGGCAGAATGAATGATGAGTTTTATGTACGTTTCTCATATGGTTTTGTTCCTTCTTTTTAAATAAAATATTGTAATTTTGTTTATAGCTGTAAACAACCATTAACAACAATCAAGGTAATATGGTAGAACTGGCCATATTCTGTGCTCCATCTCAAACAACTGGACCCATCTGCCTTACATAAATGTGTTACAAGGTCTAAATACTGTTTCCATTTCCAACAGTGGACATATGTGGTACAATGTGAATAGAGATGTGTGGTTAATTTCCAACATGGTGGGAGATTGTTTTATCAATTGATCATTCAATATTTGTTGGCAATTTGTTTAATCTGTTCAGACTCAGTGGCAAGATTGCGAGCATGTTTAACCACATCATTGTACACATCAGAATAAATTGGAGTGGTTACTTATTTTTGCTTGTAATATCAAAACTGTAAAAAAAAAAAAAAAAAGAGTTCCTTTTTGTAACCGCACAAGAGACATTTTAAATATCACCCCTACCTTGGTCTTTTTGTCTGCACTTGCCACGTCTTTGCCTGCTGGCGCACTACTTCCGTTAGCAACAGGTTTGGCTTTTTTGGCCTTATCTGCCGCTTCGGCTTTAGCCTTGTCCTTCTTCTCGTCCATTTTCTCCACAATTTTTTTCTCAGCCGGTGCCATTGTCTGTTTCTCATCCTTTGGCTTCTCAGGCTCCTCCATCTTCTTTGCTTTGTCTAGAGCCTCGTTCTTGGTTTCCTCCATGGTTACTGTCACCTTGGTCTCCGGTTCTGCCTTCTTTTCAGTTTGTTCAGAACTAATAGTTTTAATGGACATCGCTGGTGGCTCTAATGTCTTTTCTACTTGTTCCGCCTTCTTCTCAGTTTGTTCAGAACTAATAGTTTTAATGGACATCGCTGGTGGCTCTAATGTCTTTTCTACTTGTTCCGCCTTCTTCTCAGTTTGTTCAGAACTAATAGTTTTAATGGACATCGCTGGTGGCTCTAATGTCTTTTCTACTTGTTCCGCCGCCTTCTCAGTTTGTTCAGAACAAATGGTTTTAATGGACATCGCTGGTGGCTCTAATGTCTTTTCTACTTGTTCCGCCTTCTTCTCAGTTTGTTCAGAACTAATGTCTGTAATGGGTGTGGCCTGTGGTTCCAAGATCTTCTTTTCTTGTTCTTCCTTCATCTCTATTTGCGGCAACTTCTCCGGGGATTTGTTCTCGACCTTTTCTTCATCTGTAAGCTCTTTGCTTGAGTCCATCTTCTCCACTATGTCCTCCATTTTGACCGACACATTCAGATTTTCCACTTTTTCAGCTTTGTCTAGCTTCACTTTCTCGAATACTTCCTCTACCTTGACAATCTTTTCTTGTTTCTCTTCTTTGTGCATTGATTCTACTTTCTGTGTCTCCTCTATTTTCTTGGCTTCAGGTTCCTCTTTGACTTGTTCTACCTCCTTGTCCTTTTCCTTCTCCTTTTCTTTGTCTGACTCTTTTGACTTGTCTTTTGCAGCCTCTGTTTCCATCTTGGCAAAGGGTCCGCTGCTTGTGAAGTCGACCTTCACACTCTTCTGCTCCAGTTTCTCCTCTTTCTTCTCCTCCTCCATTTTGTCTGGTTTAACTAAAAGACAGAAACAAACAGATAGGTTATTTAACATAAAAATATTTACTTGAGCAGGCCTGAATGTGCCATGCCTAAGACAAAACCTTTAAGAACTAAGAAAGAGATAGAAACACAGTAGATAGATACTAAGAAAGACTTCTAACTAGCCTAAATCAACTACAAGCCCAAGATCCTACCACAGCAATCAATAGCTGGTAGGTGACATGTCAATAGTGAAGCCATCATGTCTTATTTGAACACAACATACACATTAAAGTGTTTTGTAATAGTATATGACAATCATTTTCATTTAAATATCAATAAAACAGTGTCCCAACAAAATTTGAGCTAAAAGGTAGCTTTCCATATAATCCAGGAGTTTACAGTAAGTGAACCTCTTTCTCTGCTCACTCCTCTTGCTCCTGCCTATATACTACTAAAGACAACCTTCTCCCAGACTCATAAGCTCACACATTTATATGAATTAGCGACCAAAACATTTTAACAACACTGGTTTACCCTCCAGTATAGAATGTAATGTATAGAAAAGCACAAGACACAGCTACTGTGACCTGAATATAAAGCTGACAATTTAGTGGCAAGACAAAACAGAGTAGTAAACAATACTCCAGAGATCATTGTGAGCCTCTAATTAGGCCAGAAATGTGATATCTGTCAGAGCTGACAAAACCCTGTTGGTGAAAATGGCTTCGATTAAGCGAACCGCAGGAGGTAACGCCCACTCTTTCCTGTGAGACTGTTCTTGTACTTGCTATTCTTGTCCTTCGCCAGCTCACATGTCTCCATTATGCTCAAGCTATTCAATCTCAAGAGATTCGAAAATAGATTTGTTGTTGTATTTTTGTTTTTGGTTGCTTTTTACTAGAACATAGCTAATACGTAGCTTTGTATTTAAACTTTTACAGGTGTTTTCAGTACTTTGGTTAGACCTGTTCACACATACACTATGCACATTTAAATTTTAAATGCAGTTTTAGAGGTAATCTATTCTGTTTTTTTTTTTTTTTTTGCTTTTTAGCTTCAGTCTGGTTGAGCACTCTTTATTCAGCTCCTAAAATGGCTCACCAAAATAGCACTGAGAACTTTGTGATGTCACAAATGTCCCCAGCCCAAAGAAGAACATAATTGGTCCGTGGTTAAAAACATTTGGCCATCCAAAATAAATAAATATGTAAATACTTAAGTACATAAATAGTCACAAAAAAGGTGCAATGGCTTTCAGAAGAATAAACTTTAAGAGCAGGGCTATTTGCATTTTCCAAAAACAACTTTTGTTAGCGCCTGTGTACCTTGTTATTCTATTATGTTCTTTCCCCTATGTCCGCTTCAGGAGACAGAATTTATATAGCGTGTTGTTTAAGTTGTTAAAATGACTTATTACGGCTGTAGCAGTTTCAAAGCAGAATTCCATGCATACAATATTTACCAATGCCATTTCTCACAATTCACAAATCTGATTTAGACACTTGTATTCACACCAACAACATTCCACAGTTTTTACAATGTATATCTGTCTTCTAGAAAAACTGAAGCGGCTAGGGATTATGCACATGAGCAGAAAGCCAGTTTTACAGCAGCTCAGAGTGTGACCTCCCTGCGGCTGCACTATCCAATGACACAGGATGAATATAGAGCAATTCCCATGATGGAGACATGAATTATTGACAAGGTGCATGATGGGACGCATCAGTCACTGACAAGGGCAACAATAGGATCATTTTAACTGGAAGAGTTATGGTAAGTATGGCGCAGTAGCTCAGGTGGTTGAGCGGTTGCCCTATAACCGGAAGGTTGGCGGTTTGACTCCTGCTCTAGAGTTCATACTGTTGTTGTATTCTTGGGCAAGACACTTTATCAGTGGTGTTCCAGCTGTGATACTGGTGTATGAATGTGTAAGTGTTTTTGGTGGTAATAGGAGAGGCTGAAGTCACAAAAATGGCCGCTGTCTCCACCACCAGTGTGTGACCATGGAGTGAATGAATGGAGTCTGTAAAGCGCTTTGAGTCTCTTCGGAGAAAAGCGCTATATAAAATCAGTGTCATATGTCATTTATATGTCAGTAATATCCTCGGCTAATGCCACATTTATTTTTCAAGTGGCAGAATATATTCGTATGTAAATCTGAGTGTTTTAGAATAAAGAAAGAAATGGAGAATGATGAACCAAATAATCTTCCATACAGAGTGTCTGTCAAAGGATAATGCAATTTGAGTGCAAGGTAAGTTTAAGATGCTAAGAACATACAACAATTTAGAGCAAACAAAAAAATAGACAATAGCCAGATGCAGAGCCACTGTTTGGTTCTGGATTTTCAAGACTCCATCAGAGATACATATAGTGAGCTAATCACACAGCACTTTTATTAGCCTAATGAGAACAATTACAGCTCACTTAGAGTATACGCTCTGCCCCCACAAAACAGTTCTTTAATAAACAGTTCTTTAATAGTGCACTTGTATATGTGGATGAAAACACTTGAAGTGGGGTGATTGGGATTACATTTTTTATTAATTTATATGGAAAATTGTGTTCTATTGAGTTGTCATTTGGGATTTTACGTCAGCAATTATCAGACAATTATTATTTTTGTTAGATTTTATTTTATTAATAGATAGGGAAAGTAAAAGTAATAAATAAGGCCTCACTCAAGGTTTACATCATTAACGGTAAGGCTTGATACAAGAGGGATATTTCAGAATCCCAATGTTCAGAGTTCAAGAACCAAACACATACAGGGCTTTTGCATAGTTATCACTGGACAGCCTTTCAGTGACCTCGTAAACAAGCAAACGCATGCAAATAACACATAGGGCCAGGGGCTGGTTGACTCAACTATTTCATCTACAGGGGACACGGAATAAAGATCACTGGTTCTTTATTCCGTGTCCCCTGTTTATTCTGTGTCCCCTGTTCCCCCCCCCCCGCGCGGCCATGTGGTGGCCCGCACATTGTGAGGGGCAGTGGAGACCACAGAATGAAGGAAAGACAATGGCAAAGCAACAGAAGAAACGTAGAGAATGACATATACATTATTAAAATGACTAAAAACATTCACTGAGCCTGTTCTGACTTTGACATATTTTAGCATGGCCCAGTTAAGAGTAATGTAGTCCTCATAGGATAAAACAAGACGAGAAAGAGTTGAACGAGGGAGGGAGCTTCAGATAAGAGAAATGGACAGCAACCAATGATAAGCATAACTTTACATTCAAATTTTAGCATTTAAGTCCAATTCAACATGATCCTTATCAGAAACCAATTGGGCCATGTGACTTCCCCATCACACTTTTACACCTTAGTATATATAACAGTTTATTCTCTGACTCTGTTGTTGTCTGGATTGGCTCCATTTACTCAAATACAAATCTTCCTCAAATTACAGCAAGAGAACAGCTAAAAATTAGCTGCTACAATCTGAAGGCAGAAAAAAAAAACACTGAAACGTTTAGCACATGCACACACACAAAGCAAATACGAGAACTGGCAGCAGCCAAACAGAGACAAGGGGGTGTGTGCCTGTCCACCTACCCTCCATTGTGATGAACGGGTTAGAGTTTAGGTTCAAGCCCAGGCTGGTGTAACCACTGTTGGCAAGATCACCTGCTAAGTCCCATGCCACAGTTGATTTGTTGCCAGTTCCAAAGTCAAACCCTGCATCGGTACTGGTTACAGTTTTCTTGTTGTATAGGTCTTTGCTGATTGTGGATTTGATACCAGTTTCTTCCTCATGGTCACTGAAGCCTTTGGGGCTAGGGGGCACTGGAAGAACAATGCTCCCTGTGTCTTTCTCAACTTTAAAGCCATCTATCAGAGGTTCCACAGGTGACATGGGAAAACCAGAATCCTTCAGAGGTGGGAACGGGGAGAGGCGTAGCCGTGGTTCGGGTGAGGATTGCCGCAAGTCGATTTGAGTGGCCCCAGCAGCTGACAGCGTGGGCAGAGGGGTGGGGGGCTGATCCTCTGCCACTGTGAGGGAGCGCTTCATGGAGTGCGGCGGGCGGCGTGGACCAACCATCGGAGATGCGAGCTGGTCTAAGCTTGCTTCGTCACCACCGGGGTACTTATCTGACAAATCTAGACTAATGGGTACTGACAGGTGGGTGCACTCAGACATTGCCCTCCGCATGGCCTTCCTCTGCTGCTGAGCACGACCCATCAAACAAGGCTCCAAATCTTCCTCCTCCTCCATCTCATCCTCCTCGCTGTTGTCTCCTGTAGAACCTCTTGACATCTGAGCAACTCCAGTCAAAGTGGATTCTGCTCCGACCAAGACCTCTTCATATCTGTCCACATCCTTACCTATAACACAGTAGTTTGATGCTACCTGGGGCATGGCAACCTTTGGGCTAGATTGAGGAAAACTCTGAATTATCCCAAGATTCCGATTGAGAGATTCCGTCAGTGGGAGATTCTTCCATCATCGAAGCTGCAACTGGATTTCTTGGCATGGTCGAAGGAGATGATCCAGCTTGCAGGGATGATGGTAATCTTCCCGGGGAGGCTGGGGAAGGTGACGGGGAAGATGACAGACTATCAGGACTTTCCCCTGCGCTTCCCAACGAGGTATTACCCAGTGAGGGGCTCCCAGACATGCCCCCAATCCGACCTGGCACCTTCAACTCTGCGTCCATGCCACCTCTTCCAGGCTGCTCAAAGAAGCACAGCTTGTCTTCGTCAGTGAGTCCAGCTGCTGCCAGAGACTCCCCACTGACCATCAAGTCCCTGGGAGTACCCATGTCCAAGCCTGAAGGGTGTTTCCAATCCCAAGACTGAGGTGGCCCTGACGAGGACAGGGGTGGACCCTTGCAGAGCTCACTGTACTCTGAGAATGGTGAG
Source organism: Perccottus glenii (assembly GCA_024416835.2). NCBI lineage: Eukaryota > Metazoa > Chordata > Actinopteri > Gobiiformes > Odontobutidae > Perccottus > Perccottus glenii. The sequence goes on from CM044558.2 coordinate 5,344,463, forward strand.
GCGGAATGCTGGTCAGAAAGAGAAGACATGGTGTCCCCCTTTTTGCTATTGTCTTCCAGGCTTTGTTGTGCTGTTGTATTTTGTTCCACTCAAAGTTATCTGGATGCAATCTTCACTACTCTGATGATTCTTTTGTTGTCTTGTTCACTCAGGTGTGTGTGTATATGGAGTCAGCGCTGAACTCATATACACTGACGCTCCCCTGGATGTGCAGCTCTCCCTCTGTCTCCTTCTCTCCCTCGCTCATTACCACAGACGTCATGTGACCCAGTTGTGGCTGCCAATAGGCCGGTGCCTGTTCCCAAACCCTGCCTCTCGTGGTGGAGTGAGTAAGTAAACTCCCTCCTCCCTATAGTATCCCCTCAACCCTGTTTCTTGTTTCATCAGATGGCAGTGAACTCAAGAACCTTTAAAATCATACACACTCCATATCCTCAAAAATGTATGCCTGTATGCAAGTATGTGCATGCATTCTGTTTAACCTATGAGCATACGTTACACACACCTTTTCTCTGACCTGATTCTATGCTCATCCTGAATGACAGTAACCCCTTGTTTACAGAAAATCAGAACATCTGATGTAATCATGTCTATGGGAATAAGATATGTTCCAAGTGAACTGGACTGATTTTTTTTTACTAAGATTAAATTAATTTTGAAATTATAACCTTGATATTGTGCAAGATGCTCCCAATTGAAGTAGCAAAGTGTTTTCTTGATTCAAGGTTAATGTTTGTCAAAAGCAAAAAAAAAACACAAAATGGATGTTTTTAAAATCAGAGTAGCCTATGACAAATTTGGATTGTGCTTTTTAAAGGGTCAGCACACACAAAGACAATATATGGTCACATGGCATCTCCAGAGATTATGTAACAAAAGTTTCGAAAGAAGCCATAAGCAGGGAGTTCTGTTGACAGGAAGAGAAACCAACCTGTAGAACTTGAACACAATTGATTACTTAGATGTAGTTTGTAATGCAGATTTAAAAGCAAGAAGTTTCTATACATTTATGTAAACTAAAGTAGGCACTATTCTGTGTTTCTTTTTTCACTCACACACCGGATGGTGTTAATCAGGAGATATAGATCGCTTGGAACAAAGTAAGTAATGAATACATCATATTAAGGCCTAGTCCACACGGACACAAGTATTTTCCTCCTGCGTTTTTAAATAAAAATCCCGTCCACAAACGCCGCATGAAAACACAAAAACCCGCTATCAAGTGCTGTCAAGAGCATGCCACACCAGCAGGCGGCGATATCACCCTAATTGTAAAGGCATGTTGGCCAATCAGACCAGCGGATAACGGCTCACACTCTGACGTCGCAAGGCAAAAACGCCGATTTTACTGTCCACACGACAACGCTGCAACCGGCGTTTCTGAAAATCCTCACCCTGGCAGGGGTTTTCAAAAATGTTCGGTTTCAGTGACCTGATACTGCGTTTCCGTGTGGACGAACGGCCGAACCGTGTAAAAAAAGTCACGGTTATAAAAATACCCGTGTCCGTGTGGACTAGGCCTAAATTATTCAGCTATTAAATGCTCAATTATTTTTATTTCAGACCAAAATTTGCATGGTTAAAAGTGAACTTTTGTACTAAACTGTATTTTGCTTTTAAGCCTTGAAATTAAAGCCAAAAGCACATTATTTTGCTGTACAGGCCAGTGTCCAGTCACAAATCTATGTTGAGTATTTTTTCTGCATTTATTGATTAAAGCACACACTATGCAATGTTAATTAAAGGTAAAAACTAAAGTTAGATAATTCATATTAGTCAAATGCTCTGACAAAATAAAATACAAAGAGATGCCCATAATGCCATTTCAGGCAAAGGTCAGAGTGTGATGGGATGATGGGTGGGTGACAGGGAGATGGGAGAAGCTTGTCCCGGGATGAGCCTGTTATGTGTCTGTGTGTGTCCAGTGTCAGTCTTAACAGCCGGCGGTCACAGGCTGCCGGTCTGATCTGAGCACTAGCAGAAAATAACTATTTGGAAGAGGCAGGCAGACAGTCACACTGGGACACAGCGAAGAGGGCGGTGGAGCGGAGCAACATTTTTAGAGGCAGAAAGTCTGTATGATTTTGAACTTGATAAGTGCATATTTACGTAACTATTCTAGTGGTTATGTTTGGGTAAAAATGTCACCTAGTTATAGTTTGTAAAAAGATAGTGGAACATTGTGTAGTCCTCTGTATTTTCCAAAATATATATATATATATGTGTATTATTTCTGAATGTATTTATTGTACATCAGTTTTAGCTCATTTTGAATTTGTTTTATTCTGTAATGTTTTTAGCTCAGGGCAGGTGCAATAATCCTGTTTCAGTAAGCGATATTTTGGACGGATAATTGCTGGTTAAAGTAGTGTATGAATTTGTGAAGTTCTACATATACTATAAGTATGTAGTTGCGGTTGTTCTGTCTGTTTTGTACTGTATGTTTGTTCTGCAGCTGCTCAGCACTTTGCTCAAAACAAATTTCTCTTTGGGACAATAAAGTATATTTGATTTGAACCACTCGTTCCACTATTCTGACCGCACAGTCTATGTAAGAAGTTCTCTCTTCTAATTAGATTGAAGCAGACGGATACCAGAAAAAGGACAGCCATGTAACTGTGTCTACACTCTATATAAGTGGTAGGCAAACTAAGGCCCAGGGCCTCATAAGTAGCCGTTGGGCTGTTTAATCTGCTTTAATCAGCATTTATTTATAATTTGACAATTAAACACTGAAGATAATTTTCCTTTAACACATGGCCCTCCACAAGAGTCCCATGTTCTAATGTGGCCCTTTGGAAAAAATAATTGCCTATAATAATACAGTGACGAACATGTAACTGTAGGGATACAAACTCGGGTCTTCTATAGCAGAGTTTACGGTTATGTGTATGCCTTGTTTCATTAAAAACATATCAATTATCCTTTAACCACATTGGGACTCAAATGTCCACTTTTGCAAGTCATATTGATTAGATGGTGACACGGGAGTGGATTAGCTGCTGTTGAGAAGAAGCTGTCTTTTGTGAATTCAGATAAGGTTCTGCAGCTCTAATGCTGTGTCCTCTTTTGCCTCCGCCAAAATAAAGTGGTTTCAGCTGTCTAATGGCATAGGTTTATTTTGACAGGATCACAGAAGTGTAGAACATTGCTACAGACTTGTGTGTACAGTTTCTTCGCACCATTGGACATAAACGAGATACTTATTTAAGACAAGACTTAAAGTGCAGATGTGTTTATCGTCCGGGACAGAAATTGCTGAGAAAAAAAGAATGCAGGGTTCACAAAAAATTGGTGGCCTGAGTCTGAGTCTGGACTTTGGAGACACCATCAGTCTGCAGCCTCCTCAATGTCAGCACTGCTCACATTATGACCTTTCCGTCAATTTTAATCCAGGGCTACGCTAAAAATATTAAGGGCTAAAGCCACAGACGAACGGCCTGGTGACGACACTGGGCTATTACGATTCACGGTCATGCACACTTTGCTTATATTTTTTCCTGTCCCGTGCCTAGAAGGGGATTTTATGCAGGATTCACGAGACCCGCGGGATTTACAAAAAAAATTCCTGTCACTTTGGAAACAAGCCTCTCTCATGGAACCCCTTAAATGGCTCTCAAATAAGGGTGCCACCATACAGCGATATACAGCCATCCACCAAAGGGCAGGCACCAAAAGCAAAAATATAAAGAGAAACCCAATGGCGACTTTACATATTGCTTTTTGCAGATGATGTTGTCCTGTTGGCTCCATCAAGCCAGCACCTCCAGTGTGCACTGGGACGGTTTGCAGCCGAGTGTGAAGCGGGCTGGGATGAGAATCAGCAACTTCAAGTCTGAGACCATGGTTCTCAGTCGGAAAAGGGTGGCGTGCCCCCTTCAGGTTGGTGGAGAGCCCCTACCTCAAGTGGTTAAAGTATCGTGGGGTCTTGTTCACGAGTGAGGGAAGGAGGGAGCGTGAGATTGACAGACAGATCGGTGCAGCTTTTGCAGTGATGGGGTCGATGTACCGGTCTGTCGTGGTAAACAAGGAGCTGAGCTGTAAGGCAAAGCTCTCGATTTACCAGTCAATCTACGTTCCTACTCTCACTTATGGTCATGAGCTCTGGGTCATGACAGAAAGAACAAGATAGAGGCGGCCGAAATGAGCTTTCTCCGCAGGGTGGCAGGGCGCTCCCTTAGAGATAGGGTGAGGAGCTTGGTCAATCGGAAGGAGCTCAAAGTAGAGCCGCTGCTCCTCCACATCGAGAGGTGCAAGCTGAGGTGGCTCAGGCAACTCTTTCGTGTGCCTCCTCCCTAGGGAGGTGCTCCGGGCATGTCTCACCGGGAGGAGACTCCGGAGAAGACCTAGGACACGCTGGAGGGACTATGTCTCTCGGCTGGCCTGGGAACGCCTCGGTATCCCCCCGGAAGAGCTGGAGGAAGTGTCTGGGGAGAGGAAAGTCTGGACGTCTCTGCTTAGACTGCTGCCCCCGCAACCCGGCCCCGGATAAGCGGTAGAAGATGGATGGAAAATGCATTATGCCACATATTTTCAGAAATTCTACACATTCTACTAATATTTCTTCTGCACTTAGTAATATTGTATGTCCCGCATTTTACTAAAAAAACTAATTAAATTAAATGTAATACTATTCTCAAAACTTGTACAACATGTTAAAATGTTATAACGCCAACCACATAGGAGGGAAAGAACTAAAGGTTGTGAGATGGACAAGAACTAGAGGCAGGTGTCAGAAGAATGACAAGAGGCCAAAATGGGGAAGTGTGACCAACAATAACAACATGTGGCATGGGAACATTTAGTTTGGGTAAACATGTCGCCTTCTGACAGCATCACCGGAGCAAACAAGACAAGACGCAGGGCTACAGGCAACGGTGCATCTTCCCGTATTGATTTCCACTCACTGCATCTTCTCTTCATCTCCGCATCTTCTGTAGTTTGATAAACAAAAGTTTTTTCTCCCCTCCCTCATTTGTGATTCAACAGTACACAGAATTTCAATTAAGTATACTGCTGCGTGGTACGCTAGTGCACTACTCCAGTAATCCCTCTGGCTCCTCTAAACTCCTGCTCCAACAATAGAAGCCTAAAATGGAACTGTATTAATGATTATAAATGCATTAAAACTGGAAGTGGTTTCAGTCCTCCGTGGAAGCTTTACTCTATAAAATATGAAATGACCAAGAGCTTCCCACTGGAAAAAGAATTACGCCAAGATAGATAAGGAAAATATGTTAGGTACACAAGAAAGTTAATTAGGAAATGGGGCATTTACTACCAACCTATATATTAAAAAGGATTGATGGTAACAAAAAAAACAACAACCTGTGATTGAGTACAAGCCAATATGAATACAATGATATTTTCCCCTCATTTGACATATGGAGCTACTCTGTGGTCACAGGCTAAACAAACCACTCTTAATATAATAATAATGGATTTGATTTATATTGCGCCTTTCTCCCAAGTGACTAAGGGACTCAAAGCGCTAACAGCCTGTTAGCACTTTGAGTAACACTGGTCCCTTACATTTGTAGCCACAGCTGCCCTGGGGCTGAATGACGGAGACATGGCAGCCATTTTACGGCCTCTCTGACCACCACCAAACACTCTCACACATTCATACACCAGTTGAAAGTCTTAAACTGGACTTAAACATTTTAGAAAAAGAAGCAACTCAGATTTTCACATTTAAGGTGAGTGCATTTTTAAATTCACAAATCTTAAGTACAACTCAAACGTAAATGTTTTGAAGGACTTGCTCCGGAACCTTTTTGCAAACAGGAAAGCTGCAGCAGGTACTACAGAGAAGCCTTGTGTGGTTAAGGTTTTGGTTTTCTTTATTTGTCTATTGGAACAGGGGGGTACTCAAAATCACACCAAGAGATAAAAACTTCCCATTAACAATAAAATCACACATTTACAACAACACAAAGTCAAAAATGTAAAAATAGCAGCAGCAAAATAAGTGCATAAGTGCAGTCATCTGTGTTTCCGTTTGACCTCCATCTGCTTATTAGTTTGATTGATGCGAGAATAAAATGTCTGCACCGACGAATCCTGTACTTCTTTTCCAGAGTTCATTTAAGAGTATTCAGAGCTTAAGACAAATTTATTATTTATTTATTTTACATATTTATTTATTTGTACATATGATGAACTACTTGTCAGTGACTGTCCTGGACACATCTATTGCACGGCTTCTCTGCCCTGGGAGTGGATCCTCCTTCTGTGGTTCTCTATGAGGTTTCTCGTTTTCCAGGCTGCGATTCTTTTTTAGTTTTTCCTCAGCCTGATGGAGAATCTAAGGACATGGGATGTTGTATAGTACAACCTGTTGCACATTTACTGTCTTTTGTTAATGTGAAGCCCTTTGAGGCCATTGCTGTTGTGATACTGCGATACTATACAAATAAAATTGAATTGATTCAATTTTATTTGTGTGTATCTATGTGTCCAATAGAGTCCTGTTGGCCTGTCTGATGGAGGATAGCTCAAACAGTTCCAGAGAAACTGATGAACATGCGCAAAAACACTAGCCATCTATGTGTTCCAGCTCAAATAACTGTGTATGTGAATCTTTAAGTATTTTAATGAAGGGACCTGCACCTGGTGTGGTCGTTTGTAAGTATCCATTTTGTAAAGCTTGCTTTGATCAAACAATATTCTCTGTTAGAGAAGTCAAACCAGAAATCATCCCTCCCTTTTCAAACCGCTACATGTTTCAACACTCTTCACTAGCAGCCACTAATGTTAGGAAGCACGTCTGCAACAAGATGCCAGCCACCTCAATCATTGTACTGTCATATCAGCTGGGGCCAGTTTCAATCCCCAGACAGACTACCTCCATCGTTATCCCATTCATCACAGCTACTGTCGCGTCTCCATGTGCACACAGAGAGACACAGACAGACAAGTGCTGGCAGGTAACATCATTCTTTGTGCTACTGTGGATATTCCTTGTTTCTTTATTCCATTTTCCTCTTTAAGTACAAATTGTCACCATATGTGATGAATTGGACAAAACAGTGGTTGGCTAATGAGATGACCTCATTGTGTCTGAGTTGTCCATCAACCAAAACCAACAGCTCCGATCACTCTGAGACGAGCAGTGTGGCTAATAACCTGTGCAGACCACTATGACAGCAGAGGTGAATGACAAAAGCTGAGCCCACTAATAGGTCTCCAATCTCTGCATATAAAGGGACAGGTCTACAGGAATAAGAAAAACAAATAAATACATATATTTTTCAGTTTATTTCAATCTTCTTGGCTCCCATCTACTTGGAGAATCTTGAGTTGTAATCACGTACTGCAATGTTCTATATAAATATAACCTATAGTGAAAAATTTACATCATATATTTCCAATTTTTAAAAAAGCAGAAAGATCCAACGACATTGAAAACTTTTGTAGTGGACCAGTTCAAAACCCTTGGTTGTATGGGTATACCATTGTGCACTATAAATGGGTTACAATTTTATAGCAGGTCAATGAGTTTGTTATCATTTATACAGATCATTAATAATGTTTTAAGTTGTGTTTTTTGAAAAGAAAATGCTGGTGACATGCTATGTGTTAAACAATTAAAGAACTAAACCCAAACTGGCAATGTCACTGGCACGTGGCACAGAGGTTAGCGCTGTTGCCTCAAAGCAAGAATGTCCAGGGTTCGACTCCCGGGCCTTTCTGTGTGGAATCTGTCTGTTCTGTGCTCAGGTGGGTTTCCTCCAGGTACTCCGGTTTACCACTATCAAAACATGCTAGGCACCCCTTGGTGGCGGCTGCCAACAGTAAATTTTCCAATAGGTATGATAACGTGATAATAAAAAAATTAAAAAATTTAGTGCTCAAAATAAAAGTTGCTTGTACTTAAGTAGGTTATAATTAGATTATAATACATTTAAATGTTTGATCAACATATACATATACAAATAGTATAGTTGAAATTGGTAAATAACTGTTTAGTTACTTTTTCTTTATTGTTAGGATAATTTAACTGAAAAAGTCAGATTAAACATTTGCTTATGTTGAAAAAAAAAGTTAAAGCAAAGGCATCTGGACTTTTCAAGTTGAAAACGTTTCATCTCTTTTCCAAGAGTGTAAAATTCTAAGTTCAACTGATAAGAGAGCTGAGCTTTATCTCGAGGGAGGAGTCTGACCTAAAACTAACTCTGAAGGAACCAGATTGTTCTGGTCTTATAGTCGTTACCTTGAAAGGACAGTGTGACTGATGTGAGAGTCGTTAGTGTTACTTCTCACATCATTCTAAAGTGAAACTGTCTTAATTTAGAACACTGATGTAGGTAGAAGGCAAAATGTATCTGAGGCCCCCTCCTCTGTTTTAGGAGAAGAGACAAAACGTCTTCACCTTGAAAACGTCCAGAAAAAAAAAAAAAAGTCCAGATGACCTGGATGACTGAGAACCATCACAGACATTTGCTTATGTTGTTCCTTGTACAGATGTTGATTTAACAAAAAAAATATTCAAATGATGTTTTACTGAACTATTTTTGAAAGATTATTTTTAATTCTATCAAATTGTTAGATGAACTCCAAAAAATGTCCAACTGAAGTTGTTAAAAATTTGCTAAGTTAGAATTACCTTAAAAAGATCCATGCAACTTCAACTGTTTTGTCAGACAGGATATTGCAGCAAAAGGTAATCAAGGCTGCACTGATTTTTAAGTTGGAAAAAATCTTTTGCACAAAGAAATAAATAAAGTTTTATAAAGCTTTTCCTTTTCTATTATAGGCCTAATTGGTCTGTCTGACACTGCTATTGGCTGGTTTTCTAACTATCTATCAGGTAGAACTCAGTGTGTACACCTAGTTGGCATGTCTTCCTCCTTTCTTTCAATAACTAAAGGAGTACCCCAGGGTTCTGTACTTGGGCCATTGCTGTTTTCTATTTATGTCAATGATCTTTGTAAAAATGTGGCAAATGCCTTTTTTCACTTTTAAGCTGATGACACAGTTATCTATTGTTCCTCTCCTTTAATTGAACAAGCCTTTGATTTCTTACAGTCTGCATTTGATGCTGTTCAGTCTCATCTAAATCAGCTGAAACTAGTGTTAAATGCAGACAAAACTAAAGTTATGATTTTCTCAAACAGAAAACAGCTACCCTCTCAGCTCCCTAAAATAAAAACAGCTGATGGAAAAGAAATCCAAATGGTCTCTTCTTATAAGTATTTAGGCTTTGTAATTGATGAAAATTTGTCCTTTAAACAACATATTGAGCATCTTATACGTAAACTGAAGCTAAAGCTCAGTTTTCTTTTCAGAAATAAATCATGTTTCTCTGTTTATACAAGGAAACGTTTAATTTCTGCAACTTTTTTACCTTTATTGGATTACGGCGATCTCCTTTTTATGGAATGCATCTGACCGTCTTTTAAAAAAGCTGGACACTGTTTATCATTGTGCTGAACGTTTTATGACTGGTTGTGGAAATCGTGTTTATCATTGTACACTTGTATGCTACAGCTGAGTTTCCGTCCCTTTATGTTCGCAGGTGGTCTCATTTGTTGACTTTCATCTATAAATGTATTCTTGGGCTCCTCCCATCTTACCTCTGCAAATACATGCGTAAAAATCAACAACAGTATGCTCTGCGTTCTCAGAAGAACATACTGATGGTGGTTCCCAGAGTCAGAACGGAGTTGGGTAAAGCAGCATTTCAGTAACTGCCCCTCTGCATGGAATGAACTGCAAAAGGACCTAAATCTTTCTGAACTTGTGACTTTGGGAGAATTTAAATCTATTCTAAAGAAACGTGAACTCAATGAGCTTGGAAAATGTAACTGTTTTTAATCTTGTACAGATTGATTGTAAATATAATTTCTTTTGTTAATGTCATGTATGTTTTTTAAATTGTATGTAAAATGCTGTAAAAAGTCTTTTAATCTGGTTAAATAAAGGTTAAATAAAATAAATAAAATAAAATTCAGTGCTGTGCAGTGGATGGATGTATAAAGAATGCATATTATTTTCATGCAAAGAGCTTAGGTGTCATTGTGGAACTGTAATCCCTCTAAAAATATGAAAAATTCAAATTCAAATGACAAACACACGCTGAATTCAGATTTTGTTGTGTTCTTCTTTCCCAATAAGAGGCTGGGATATAAAAAGCTGTGTTGATGGCTGCAGGTGCGGAGGAGGATGACGCTCTCTGCGGGGGGTGGTGATCAGAGGAAGATGGAGCAAGACAGTCAGTCTTTAGATGCGTCTAATTTTAGCTTGTTGCATTTCTCCCTATCCAGTCACAACACCCACGTCCTCTCTGAGCAGCCATTGTTTCCTTGGTAGCCCCTCATCCCATCAGTCACCAAAGAAACTGCCTCTCATTGCTATGGTAACTTGCTGCTAATCAGTGTGGTTGTTGAGATGCATGGGGGTGGGGGTGGGAAGGGAATGGTTTAGGTGGTGTTTGATGGTGATGACGGGGATACAGTCTGGAGAATAAGTCACTGATGAGGAGCTTTGGTGATGGCAGAAAGGGCATGTATATTGCATGGGAAGGTTTTTTAGGTTTTGTTGGATTGCAAAAAGCTAAGGCGTTAATGAAAAATAAAACTAAACGGAAGCAAATTCAAGCTTAAAGGAAGAACATTTATTTGCTTAAAAGAAATATTCCACTTCTGCTGCATAAGGTGGAACAATGTAGCATCTGTGTTTAGCAAGGTCTCGATATGTTAGAGACAATGATTGATTAATGCAGCTCAGAACCATTAATTTCATTATAGTACACTAACAGCTTCTCTGTCTTGAAGCTCTGTGGAAACATCAAGAGCGTAGGTAAAGACTTACGATGAATTCACAGAAAAAGTGACACTAGCAACCAGTGTTCTTTGCAATTCAAATTACAAAACATCATTGACAGACAACCAAGAAGAATAGAGCCAAGCAAGAACTTAATGGGTTGAACCTTTTAGAATTTTTGAGGCCTTTCATCAACAAAAAATCTAAAAGTCAAAAGGTCCGACTGAGCTGGAAAATCTTTTTCAACGATACACATTTTGTCAACCTAGATGACCACCTGTTAACACTAGTATTAATTACGCCAAAGCAAAAAAAATAAAAACAGAACACCTGTTATGAATGAGCCGTACAAAATGTAAGGTGAACAGTTGCAATCCCTAGAGTACTCACTGTCTTAGCATTGTCTTGTCTCTTGGGGAAATTTGAATTGACCTATCCAGCACCTAACTGAGAGAAGATAATGTCTCATTCATTTAATTCATGTATGATAGCATAACCAGCTGCGTAACTATTCCCTGTGAAGCAGATGGAAATGCTTGATGAAAGTTCATCATCCATAATGAATGATTCTGGCACTGTCACATCGTTTAGCTACTCAAACTCGAGCCTCAAGAGCTGTTTTCTCTGACGAAAAACACACAAAACCACTGTCTGTATTCATATCCACACGCACCACAGGAACTAGCACATTTTGATGTACAGTAACAGTTTAGAAAACTCCTACTAGGCTTTTATGTTCTTCAAAGGCACTAAATATGCCAGTAATCACTATTTCTTTTGTAAGACATATGGTTACTAATAAAGTAATGGAAAATCAAGGACAAAATAAATTAGTCAATTTTCAGTCTAGTTCCAAAGTCCTCAAAGGGTTGGATATCCAAATACAAAGTGCTTATTTGGTCGTACGCTGTTAAGTTGTGATTGGCTTTTGCAATGGAGAGCTTTTATAGTAAAAAACCTTTGTAAGGACTGGCATTTATACAAGTTCTCATTAAGTTCAGACAAGAGTATCTAATGATTTACAGACAGACTTTCGAACCACGTATGTTTTTTTAGGTGTTGTTCCTCTGACACTTTAAAGGAACAAAAAAGAAAATACCCAAAACATGCTGTATAGAGAAAAAAGGAACAGACACAGACAGAGCAGTGAGTACAATGACTAAAGCAGGGGTCTTTTTTCCTGCTGCTTTTACTAAATGAAAATGACAGAGAGCTACTCGTGTTTGTAACATTTCTTCTCATAGCTTATTTCAACACAAAATGAATTTTGTTTTGCCAGAACATTAACCTTGAACCTTTACAAAATTGTGTCCATAGCTCACATTTTGCAAATATTTAGTTGTACATGTATATGCATTTCTTTCCTGTGTATCTCAGTCTATAAATTTAAAACATAAATGCTGTCTAAACTAAACAATGCATTCACTCATTTAAATGTTCATCAGTCTGCTTACTTTTATGGTCCTGAATAAAGTTTCAGTCATCGCCATACCCATTATTATAGCCTCTGTTACAATCCCACCATCAGTGACCGCCTTTTTGTGCTTCGTTAAGATGTCCGCCACTTTAACGGCTCTTCATTTTACCACTTATACCATTTATAATTCAGACAAATTTAGTGCTGTGTTGACGGCATAATTTGTAATATATCACTTCAATAGTTCAATACATTCTTTGTACTCAAGTATTCAAAAGTAAAAAATAAAATTTCTAATATCAATTAATTGGTGGATGATGCCTTAATCTTGTAAATTCTACCTTTGTGTTTTCACAGTTATTAAAATGCTTTGGCACACTGCTCTCTCCTTCTCCTCTGCTCCTGTTCAGAGCACCTGTGTGTAAGCACCCCCCGCCCCTCTCTGCTGGATGGTATGATCCTCGTCTGTTCTCACATGATTGGTTTCATAGCAGCACGTGACATTCAGTCGACTCACTGCTAGGGGTGTGACGATTAGTATGTAACCGTGTGATCGGCGGTTATAGTTGAACACCGTCATTAGAACTCTATAACCGCCAAAACCGTGTCATTAAAATATTTTTTATATTTACCACTTCATTAAATTTTGCTTTGTAGAAAACCTTTCTTAAAAACGAATTCTGTTTTGTACAAATGTTATCTTAATTTTAATAAATGTTTCATCAACCAATTGCATGTATTTTAATAAATAAAAAGCAAATATAGCAGACAATGATACATGACATGGAAGCGCCAGCGCGCCGCGTTCACTTGCACTGCACTGTGAACTAGAGCGCATCTCATCATAAATGAAACTCAGCGTAGGCCTATGCCTCATACATTAGCACAAATACAGTGCCCCAGCCACTCAGGAGCTTTTGGCAAAGTCATCTTTCCTTGACCCACGATACAGAGGCAATGGGGGGGATGGATTGGGGGAGACAAAAGATGCACTTCGGGCCAGGGGAAATTGTATCAGCTGACGAGGGAAACGGGGGCGGAGTTAGTGGTGCTTCGGAGGCTGCTGCTGCTGGAGATGAGGGAGAGGTCTGTGCTGTGCACAATCCTGGAGATCTCCTTAATAAACGGAGGTCTGAAATCTCTGCCCCTTTACCGATCAGAGCGCGCGCTGACACAGCGTTAACCCGCTATCTCCAAGAACAACCAATTGACTCTACTGCAGATCCACTAGCAGGGTGGCGAGACAATGAAACAAGCTATCCGCTCTTAGCAAAAGTGGCACGTAAATACATGTGTATTTGTGCTACAAGCACAGCATCAGAGCGAGTTTTTAGCACTGCAGGGAACATAGCTACCCCTGTCAGATCGTCACTAAAACCGAGTAAAGTGAACATGTTGGTGTTCCTGTCACGGAACTTGGTTTTGTTTACTGTGTGTGATTTATTTAAAACAAAGCACGTTCATTGCAAAGTTTTTTTTTTTTTTTTTTTTGTTAAGGATTTGTTCACTGTGTGTGATTCATTTAATAAGCACATTCACTGCTAGTTGTCTTGCTGTTAATTTTAAATAAACGTAGAGCAAGTAGCTAATCAGTGTCTGCTCGTTTATTCAAACTAATACCCCCCACGCCCCACCCCCCCTTCCCCGACGGTTATGTTATGAACCGTCACATTTGACTCACGTCATAACCGTCATCACCAATTCTGAAACCGGCACACCCCTACTCACTGCATGAAGCACCTGTAGCGTCCAGATCATCACTATTTTATTAAGTCTTCGATGAGCTACTTGGAAAGTGACGTGTTGGAATCTAAAGAATTCAAACAATGTGGCCCCTACATGCTGAGACTAGTCTCATTCCCGTCTTCGACTTGAGGTCATAGTCACATAGAGGTCATGGGATTTTAACATCAAGACCGACCAAGACCACAGCTGCTTTTTAGTCTAAATCATTGTTGTTTTAGAAAAAAAACTAATTGTTGAACATTTTTTTTTTTTTAGTCTGCCTTGTTAGTGGAAACCCTAATTGGGTGTCTGTACTTGGATAGTTTGGAACAGCCAAATATGATTGATTGCTAACTCTGTTCTCATTGCTGACTTGCACTTTTCCATGTCTCTGTATATATTTGTTTTTAATTGTCTGAAATTGTCATTATTATTGTTGTCCTGTCTGTTGACAAAGATGATTTGAGCATATGTCACCAATAGCAAATTCCACCAACTTGTTGTGTGGCTATTAATTAACGATTCTGATTTATCTCAAGTAATGCGGTCTTGAGTACAACATGTCTCAAGTACAACTGACAATTATCACATTCATTTCAACTGGTATCTTGACAGACCTAGTAAAATATGAGTGCAGAACATTTAATGTTAGCTTAGCAAGCTTAGAGGAAGACCAGAGTGGAAGTTTATAAAAGTAGTGAAGAGGACATTAAGTTAGTGTGAGAGAATAAACGTCCATAAACTACATATGTTTTGGGATAAATCATGTTTTGGGATAAATCATATTGCAATACAAGTTTAATAGAAAATATGCATTTTTCTTTCATTGTATTTGAGGAAAACAGGCATTTTTTTGAACAATTCACAAACAAAATGCCAAGTAATAAAGTGGTCTTACAGTGCCTGCAGATGTTAATACTCCCTTGTGTACTTCCTTGTGTTACCGAGTATCTAATAAAACAGTCAGCTCTGCATTAAGCCTGGGCTGGCATTTCAATTTCCACCTCCAGTCTGTGATGGCCAACCTGTGTCACAGCCAGACACTCATCAGGAGCACTGCAGGTTGGAGAAAACACTGCGGAAGAGCCTCACACATGGGATTATTTCCATATTGTGACAGCCTAGCTCAGAGATCTCATTTTCTACAGCAAACTTGAAATGTGAAAGGGCTGTTGCAAAATTTCAGTGAAGTCCCCAAGCCTTTACAAATCTCAAAGCAAAATGTTTGATCTGTGGCTTAGACTGCTTTTCATGTCATTTAAGAATAATACAAAATAAATCATCTCCCTTGCTCCTCCTACTGTTTGCACTTCTAAAATAGCACCATCTTTTAAGTCTGCCGAGACCAATTCGAGGCTGTGTGTCGTGTTTATTTTGCATATTTATGACACTGAGGCTTTGCTGCCGTCTACGGCCTCACTCTATCACATCATAAAATTCAGACTAATGGCTTATGCTGTTGCTAAATTGCTAAACTTGTATTTTGCATTCAGAAACAATCAACAAGCTCTTACAAGCTCTGAGCTTCTGCTTCAGTAATGGTACAATGAGAAAACAATAAAATTGGCTATAGTTCATGTCTGCAAACTCACATGGGCTGAAAAAGGTGACTACTACTAAATCCGGGAAATATATTAAAATCCCTGTGCCTTAGGTAGAGGATTAAAAGACTAACTGGCCAATCAACAAAACACATAACAAATTCAAACCAACCAGAGAAAGCACATATAGTATACAGTAGATGGGATTTACAGCTCTGTGGATCAGTTCCATTCAAAGAGCCGTTCAAAGGACTTGCTCATTTGGCTCAAATAACATTTTTCTTAAATGAAACAGCTTGTGTTACCATGTCATGATTTATCCGCTGACTGCAGTATAGCATTGTATTTCTATTAAATGTAGCCTATTGCCACAAAATAAATGTGATTTTATTTACAGGGACACGTTTTCATCACCTTTTAGGCAAATGTTTGTGATTAGTACCTGAGCTACAGGTCATGCTTTGCCGTTAAAATGACTCTAGTGACTCCTGTGCTGGTTTATGTCTCTGTCTCCCCTCCTCCTCCATTTGTCTTTTTGTGCAGCTCGTTGTTTTCTTTGGTGCTATATTCTATGAGTTTGTGTGAGTTTATCATGTTTCCACAGAAGCAGATAGTCGTTTAACTCAGATCACAATTGGCATTTGTATTTGTTAACTGCAGTAAAATAACTCCACACAGGCGCTCACGCAGCTTGACGCTACTCTGTTCTGCCGCTGAGTCACGTGAGGAAACGGAGTACAGAGTAGGAGACGTGGAGACAACTGCACACACACCTCTACTGTTTAAATGATCGGCCAATGTCAATACACGTAAAAACAGCAAATATCAGCCCGATATATTGGTTGATCATCAGTTGGCAACCACAGTCCAGGATTTGCTATGTCTTGCAAATTTAACAAACAGGTACAGGAACAGACTCTAAAAGAGGAATCTGAGGACTCTGAGGACCTCAGGGACAGGTCTCCTGCTGGTGCCCAAGGCTCAGGACTAAACACTGTGAGGGAGCGTTTCAGTTTTCTGCAGCTAAAATCTGGAACAATCTTCTAGAGGAGGTGAGACAGGCCTCTACTCTGACAATGTTCAAGTCCAGGCTGAAAACAATTCTGTTTAACTGTGCATATGACAACTGCACTCTTCCCTTTTAGTTTGGTTTTAATCGATTCATTTTATTTTTTTTATTTATAATTGTATTTGTGTTTTAAACCTCTCTTCCTTTTGTAAAGAACTTTGAATTGCTGAATGCATGAATTGTGCTATATAAATAAACTTGCCTTGACTTGTAGGGATACCATTAACTGTAGCAAAATAGTAGAAACATAATTTTGTAATAAACCTCCTTAACATGGCTTTTAAGCCCCAACAATTATAAAATAAATTTTTGGAAAGGTTGAAGGTTTGAAATTCTGGGGCAACCACAGCCTCCCAGACACTGTTCAGAGAGGTTCACCGTTTACCTTCACTGTAAATGTCCTGCTAAAGAAGGGCCCAAAAGTTCTCAATAGGGTTTAAGTCAGGTGAAGAAGGAGGCCATGTCATTAGTTTTTCATCTTTAAGGCCTTTAGTGGTCAGCCATGCAGTGGAGAACTTTGATGCATGTGATGGAGCGTTGTCTTGCATAAAAGTCAAAGTCTTCTTGAAAGATGCAGACTTTTTCCTGAACCACTGCTTGAAGAAAGTGTCTTCAAAAATTGGCAGTAGATCAGAGTTGATTTTGAGTCCATTTTCAACCCGAAAAGGTTCAGCTAGCTCATCTTTAATAACACCTGCCCATACCAGTACCCCGCTTCCAGTCGAAGTGGAGCTCTGTGTCCGTTACTGATCCAATCACAGGCCCATCCATCTGGTCCGTCAAGAGTAACTCTCATCTCAGTCCACAAAACCTTTGAAAAATCTGTCTTCAGATATTTCTTGGCCCTTTCTTGACGTTTCAACGTATGTGTCTTGTTCAGAGGTGGTAGGGTTTCAGCCTTTCTTACCTTGGCCATGTCTCTGAGAACTGAACACCTCGTACTTCTTGACACTCCAGGGAGGTTGCAGTTGTGGAATATGGCAGCACTGGAGGATAATGGGTTCCTGGTAGCTTCACGTTTGATTCTTCACAAATCTTTGGCGGTTAATTTGCGTCTTTTCTTCTCGACACGTTTCTTGCGACCTTGTTGTCTATTTGCTACAGAACGTTTGATGGTTCTGTGATCACAACCCAATATCTTAGATATTTCAAGAGTGCTGCATCCCTGTGAAAGACTCTTTACAATTTTTGACTTTTCAGGGTCAGTTAAATCTCTTTATGCACACCTTGATATAGTGTGTTGATCTCCTTAGGCCACACCCTCCCTCATTACACAAATACACATCACCTGATATGCATTAAATCCAATAGGGATTCAAGTTTATACAGCTTGGATTTGAAAATTATGGATAAAATGTTGATATGGTCAAAATAATCACTTGCCTATTAATTGTGCACACAGTGTATATTGTCACTACACACCAACAATATACCCAGCTGCTATGTCCTGTTGTTTTCTCAGCAGCAGCACTAACTAACTAATCCCTAGTCTCCATGGCAACATAATACCCTTTACAATCTCTTTTTTAACATTTTTGATAATTTTATGGATGTGACCTTTTTCAAGATTTCTTAGATTGCCCTGTGCAGTTCGGGACAAACAAACCTCTACACAATCACATTAAGGAGTTAATTACAAAATGACTCTGAGTGACTCTGCTAATTGCATCATTATGAAACTAGCACCATTAAAGTTAGTCGAAAGTTTCCAAAAACACCAACACTTTCAAATGGGTGTGGCCTAATCAGTTTATGTGCTAAGGGCAGTTTGGAAGTTTAATGGTGCATGTGAAATTGGAAAGGCTGTGGACACATTGAATGCAGGATAAAAATATAGCTTATAGTTAATGTTGCTACAATTGTTTTAGTAATGTCATATGTTTGTGTTCAGTTAAAGCTGGAGAAAGAAAAATATTGATAGGAAATTTTATATATATATAAAATAATAATAAAAATAAACCAAACTGCATTCAACAAATGTACAACAAATGAGTTTTGTACAAAAATAGATCTTATACTATATCATACCATACTATATTAGCAATCTTCCTAGACTTGTTTCAGGACTATGAACAGGGACCAGGCTGCTGACTGACTAAAACAAATCCAAAATTATATCAGTTATTTGTTTTTGAAGCATCGCCACAAACATATACTACAGTCAACGCAGCAGATCATTGGCGTTATGATGAGGTACAGCAGCCACAGTCTTCATTATTAGTTCAATGCTAATATAGCCCTATAGAACCACTCATATAAACATTCAACATCATTTCATTCTGACATTTACAGACAGACAACCATTCACTCTTTACATTCATTCACTTGGGACACTTTTGAGTTGCCAATTGACCATGCATGTATTTGGAAGGAGGGAGGAATCCGGAGTACACGGAAAGAAACCCAAAGAAACACGGTACACATGGAGGACATGCAGACTCTTCTCAGAAAGACCAGTGTGTTTAATATAAAAATTAAAAGCTATTTGAATCCAGAGACCATATGAACAAAAACAAAAGATTTATGATGGCTGCCATCTTGGTTGTCAAAAAGCCAGAAGCGCAACAGTAGCTAAATATCTGGCTAAATATTTTTTTGTTGAGGCTGTCACATGAATATGGTGTAGATTAGGGTTAGTTAAAGGTTAAACCTTTGACCTACGACTGGACTCAAGGTCACTTTAAATGGGTTTTCTTCCGTTTTCTTTTTTGTGGATTGTTGGTTTAAAATGGGACATAAAGCTGACTGAGATGAGATACTAAGGTAGAAATTTTCAGAACATATCTCATAAAATCAAATTTTACAAAAATCTTCACTTTAAGGCATTTACAAAACTTGGCTGACCCAAGTTCGCCTATAAATGTATGTCAATATAAAAATGTATTAAATATTGCCCACACTATTGGCCTGTAGCTGCATGTGTACGAGAGAGAATCTGAGAATCTGAGGCTACAACACTCAGAACATATCCCAGAGTGACTTGTGTTCTTGTCCAACACAGGCCGCTACAGTGGTCACAATGAGGCTAATTCCAGACAGCTCCCCCAACGCCGTCGGAAGGCATTAGCTCTGGCCCAGTGCAGGAGTGGAGCCATACTGTACAAATGTCCCTCCTGGGCCACCATAAAGAGCAAGCTGTGCCCAGTGCAGGCGGCTTTAACAATGTGTGGTAAAAATGGCCTGCCGATACAGTTTATTCACACAGCTTGCCTTTTGAGGAGTGCTGGGCAAGTCAACGCATTATTATTGCGTTAACAAATTAATGAATTAACGCCGACAATTATTTTATCGCGCATTAACGTCGGCTGATTAGAATTGTGAAAGATGTTGGTCTGAAGAACACTCTTAGGATTGCAACAAATGACTGCACCATCACAAGAAGAAAAGGAGAGGACCACAAAAGCAACAGCGTTACAACCGGAGACTACTGGACATCGTTAGGCAAACATAATTACCTCAGCGTTACAGTGCATTATATTGATGAACAGTGGGAACTGCATTCACATGCTCTGACTGACTGCCTCTTTTAATTTATTTTAAAGCTCACGTCAGTTTGTTTCGCAATGATTTTTTTTTTGTGACACAACGCGTTTACGTCACCCACAAAGCGGAAGGAGACGGAAGGAGTTATATGGAAGTAAAATGAACTCAGAACTATTGAGAGCGCGCAAACACGATTTCGAGTGAGCAGGCTACAATGTGAGCGGGCATACACAGATCTGAGCGAGCAGAGTCTATACAGTAGTGCGCTCGTTTCTGTGTCGGCGCGTGTGCGAATCTGTCAGTGCGCTCTCAGTTCTGTGTTAGCGCTCGCTCCAGTCTGTCAGTGCACTCATTCCGTGTTTGCGCCCTCTCAGTTTTGACTGTGTTTGAACAGTAAGCTGCTGAGGGCGCTGCAAGTTTTAAAAAAATGGCAACAGGACACACCCACATCCGGGTATAAGCTCACTTTACTTTCAATGTAAAAGTGAACAAGTTAAGCTACTATAATCACACTATGTTTTTTAAGCAAAAACAAAAAAAGATATATGGAAAACATATGTAGAAGACTACAAAAGGTACAAGCGGATAATATATACTTTTTGAAGTTTGGATTGTATAGTTACGGTTATGCGTTGTGCCACCTATTAACAGAAAATGACTAACTTGATGAATTAAATCATAAGCCCTAATGTAGTACTGTAACCTCATTTGATGGCAGCAAAGCGCTAACACAGAACTGAGAGCGAACTGACAGATTCGCGCTGACACAGAAACGAGCGCACACTATAGACTCTGCTCGCTCAGATCTGTGTATGCCCGCTCACATTGTAGCCTGCTCGCTCGAACTCGTGTTTGCGCGCTCTCAATAGTTTTGAGTTAATTTTACTTCCATAGAGTTAGCGGTGTTTTGATTTGAGGGTGTGCGAGCGAGCTGCAAAAATGTGATTGCTAGTCAAGATGAAGGCTGTTAAATGAAGTATGTTAGTGCAGTACTATTATGTAAAAATATACTGCACGCGTATGCGGAGGGGCCGTTACACCACCAGATTATTTAACAGCAGTTTATACCACGGCTACCAAAGGACTTAATTGACTACCAAAAAAAAGTTGTGATTGTTTTTTACGATGAAATATACTAGATTATTTATAATGTGAAAACATGCATGTTGGTTATATCTTTTACAGTTTTTAAATATACATTTCAATTTATTTTACACACTCAAAGCATTATCCCATGATTGTATATCGAACATTGCATCTTGCTAGTTATCGCATATCACATTTTTCTTCAATATCGAGCAGCCATAATACAAATTATTCTAGTATTCACAAGTATTTAGTTTGATTGCCATGAATAGGATTTATAAATTAGTGCTGCAACGACGGGTCGCCGACGTCGACTACGAAAATACGTCGACGTGCGTAAAATGTCAGTGGGCGTGTCAGGACCGGCTCAGTAGAAGCCTCAATCTTTACACGCTAGCTGGTAAACGCGAAAATGACAAATAAAAAATACACCTGTGATGAAACTTTGGTATTAGTAATGGCTGACTCTGATTCTGAGGGAAAACATTTTCCTTTAGAGTCTTTTCAGCCGAGTGAAAGTGAGAATGAGCGAGAGTGAGAGTGCGTGTTGGACAGCCGCGGAGCTGCTGGTGCCTCTCTCAGTGAACATAAAGCACACTTCGTTTTCCCCACACTTTTGCCCAACATCAGTGCAGAGGAAACTAGTTGCTCTGGCCGCGGTAGTGACGGGGATGTTGGGAAGGAAGCTGTGTGCGCGTAGCACCTGCAGCTTTACCTTTAGCACAGGTAATAGAAGCCGGGGCGTGTTTACTCGCCGTGGCCGCGGTAGTGACAGGGAGGTTGGGAATAATGCAGCTTCCAGAGACAGCCGTGACATACTGACACTTTACCCAGTAGAGGAGGGAGAGGCAGGGGTAAACATAGTCAGCGAGAATGCGCTAATCAAAGCAGCAATCGTAATAAAAGTGATGGCTGTGTGCTGTGCTTTATGAGAGGTTCCACGCTCTAAAAAACTACTAACAATGCCATTTGGATAAGAACAGATAACGCTTCTGCAACCAAACACCTAAAGTACATGTGTAGATTTCTCAGATCTATTTTTATACATTTTACTAGTTATGGTATATTAGAAGTTGTAGTTGTAGTTACTG
Source organism: Perccottus glenii (assembly GCA_024416835.2). NCBI lineage: Eukaryota > Metazoa > Chordata > Actinopteri > Gobiiformes > Odontobutidae > Perccottus > Perccottus glenii. Next base: position 5,366,642 of record CM044558.2, read on the forward strand.
TTATTAATAATTTAATTTCAGAAAAAGACAGAAAAATGAAAAAAAAAAGACTATTATAATATCTTTATTAGTCTGTATGTACTGTAAATAACATAACCGCCAATATATAATGCCATGGTATGCAAATTAGATGTTTACTTTTGAACAAACCAATTAAATAAAACATAATCATAAGTACGTGATTAATAACAAATAATCTCCTTAGTTAAAAATAGTTTAAAATGCTTTCTTTTTTATTTTATAATAAAATGACAAATTTATTACACTCTCTGAAATACAATTAAGATTGTAATCAAAGTAATCACATTAAACATTGTAATAATCACATTCAGTTCATTTAAAAATATGCACATTTACTACCCTCTTTAAAATACATTAGTCTAGTGTTCTTTTTTATACAGTTTATAAAAAACACTAGATTAATAAAAAGAATAAAAATAAAATAATTGTTAGATTAGTCGACAGAAAAAATAATTGTTAGTTGCAGCTCTATTATAAATGCACAGCCATGAACTTGCTGTATAATAATGATATTATAGCTTACTTGGTAATAAATGTCAATAATTATTTTTTCACCTCTTTTTCAGTAAATCATCACAGCTTCGTATGAACAGATGTGCGGACAGCTACTTCATGTTCCACTGAGCAAGCAGCTGAGTTTTCAGAAAGCATTCCAAGAAGAAGACTTATGTTCAGAACGTTTAGTAAACTTTTAGTTCTGAAAGTTAAGTTCATGACTTAAAAGCAGTGTTTTTGTATTATTATAATTATTATTAATTTAATGTATGCCTTAGTTTTGATACTTTAAAAAGTAATTTGAAAGTAATTAATTTTATTTGTTTTTGCATCTCAGAAAATGCTTTAAAACCCCAAATGAATGGCACTTAAATGCACTTTATTTTTATTGTTCACAGTACAAGTACAGAAAGAGAAACAATGGGTAATAACTAAATAACTTATTTTCTCTTGCATATTTAATATTGCACTTTAATTAAGTAAAAATACATATTACCCGATTACTCGATTACATTTTTGGTAGAATACTTGATTACTAAAATATTCAATAGCTACAGCCCTATATATGTATATTTAATGTACCAACATGCTATTATATAATATAGCTATTGTAATCACTTTTGTAATTTCTGGAACAAATGGCCACTACGAATAACATTTGTTACTCGTAAGTGAGTGGGATTACTTTTAGCGGTGTGATTAAGTGATTAATTTGTCCATCTATCATGGATTTGGTGGTGTGGTGTATTTCAGGACTTGACAGATTAGTGGTGGTATCAGAGGTTCCGCTAGACTTTTATTTTTTCTGCAAATTTGTCCGGCAGTGTTCCGCTACTTACTGTACATTTACTATGTTGACATGCACAGCTCAGTGGGCCGTTCAACTGGATGATGATAATGACTGATAACAAAGGCACTGACGGGAATTAAAATAACGAGTCCACTATGCTAGTCCAGTTAGCTTGTAGCATAATGGCCGAAACCTTTCTTTGGCAGTCTACAACTATATGGGTATCACTCTAAGCATTAGCATTCTCATTTGTTTTTTTCTAAATGTTGTACTCTGCTGCCTCTGTGCAAGGAGCTATACAAGATGCACAAAGCATCAAGTCCAGCTACAGTCCAACAACGCTGTATACATGCAGCAGTAGCTCAACTATGTTCAGTGTTATTGTAATTAGCTTGACTAAAAGAAGATTTAATTGAAGCAATTCGCTTGTACTGAGGCGTTTTGCATTATACAATCCAGTTTAATTTGGACTAAGGCAACTATTTAAAATGTATGTAGTGTCTTAAATTACAGCTCCAATGAGACATTCTTTACTATTACCAAGTTACAAGTTTTCTTCAAATCAACATTTCCACAACATAAGATTTTGAGCCTAACTGTTAATCAATTCCAACTGTTTTTTCTCTTCCGGTGAACTGTTTTCAACCCCTTGTCTCGTCCATCTAAAATACTACTATATACAGTAACACCTCTTCTCCTCCACAAATATTTGACAATCTCCTATCTATGAATGTCCTCCTTATCTTTATATTGTGTTGTTATTGTGCTCCACTTGCCACTTGTCTTATCTGTTGTACAAGGCTTAAATAGCACTCTCAGTGACAGAGGCACACCCCTGGCCACTGACAAAAGCTGTTATTACTGAGAGGCATGACAAAGGCAGCTGTGTTTGGAGCTTTGTTTTGTTCTTTCTGTTCCTAAATGGACTCATACAGTAATGGCAAGGGGACAAGAAGATGGGACCAAGGAGGCACCAAAAAAGATCAGACTGATGAAAATGCAACCAATTATAGAAGGTAAGGACTATAAAAGGCCTATAAAACATTAAATGAATGAACTGTCTTAATGTATTTGCATAAGGGGCAGTTTCAAAAATAACAGTGCAAGTCTCTTATCTATTAAACAACTAGGGCAACAAGAATTTCAGGCAACAAAGAACTGGTGGTGAACTGAAAGTTCTTCAGTTCTCATTAGCACAACGTGAAGCCATAGATATGGCAACAACAAAAAAAAACTTCCATTATTTTTCTTTCATATAATAAACCCCTAAAACTACTTCTATTCTTTATGACTTGAGACTTTATTTAAAACGGATCAAGTGAAATATGTTGGTGGGTAAAACACAAGCTGCATGTAGAGAGATGAGAAAATAATCAAAATGAGGAAATATGGCAAAAACATTTATGGCGTTTGTGCTAATGAGCATATTCCATTGCAAATCAATGCAGCCATGACATAGACTTTTAATACATTGATTCTTAAAGGAGCAAAACAACAGAAACAAAGCAAAGTAACTAAATAGAATTTTTTTTTACAAATGTCGGCCCACCAGAGGCACCAATGCTAAAAGGAAGAAAATAATGCTCAGTAGCAGAATCACAGAAAACCAAACAAAGCACAACACAATGAAAAACAGACACTATTAATGACTGAAAAACAGTCTCCTATATTTTATGACACTACCAAATGGAGAAAACTGGTCAACTATTACTATCTATTATTAGGGTTAAGTTTAAACAAGCAAGCCTTCACAGAAACAAATGACATGACGGCTATAAAAGTTTCAGAAAGAAACAATTAAAAGTCTGTACAACGCACACAGATTTTATCTAAGTCACAAAAAAGTGTCAGCCATAGCTATTTATATCTCCAAGCCTCTCTCGCAGCAGTAAACATGACCAATTCTCAGTCAGCTCTAATGGTGCTCCAGTTAAACTTATTTATTCTACATTTAACATTCTACAAAACGCATGAACACACATCTCTTCCATCAACACCTGACAAACACTGAAGTCTACTTCCTTTCTATTATTTCCTTCTCTATTTAAAAAAATAAATAAAATTACAATTCTTTCCTATCCTTAGCTTTGTATACTGTGCTGGGTTTAAACTGACTATTTTTGTGCACTTATGCTTTTTGTACCTTGTGTTGTTAAAATTGCTTCCATTGTTTTCCTCACTTGTAAGTCGCTTTGGATAAAAGCATCTGCTAAATGACTAAATGTAAAATGTAAATGTAAGATACCCTACGTGGCAGATCACGTAACACAATTTAAATAAATTTTAAAAATTCAGCACAGTTAAGTTATAGTAATTATATAGGAGCATTACGGAAGACCCAGAGTTTTAGTGTGCCACCTCTGGCGTTAGCCGTACTGCATCCAGTGTTGTGTGTGTTCACTGTGCACATGCTTGTACGAGCACGAACAACAACCGAAGAAGAATCTGCCGGCTTCATGTGCGTTGAAGGCCTGTCTCTTCTTTGTGTTTGCAGGATTGACTTTCAACTTTGCCGCTAACGTTGCTTAGTTTACATCTGGCGGCAATTCCGTAAGTGAGAATCCAGTAAACGAACATGAACACGCATTACATTACGTCCGCTGAAAGAGCGCAAGAGTTTTGATCATGAAACCTTCTCATTTAATTGACTGTACAGGTTACAGAAGCAACTGCGGATAATTCAGATCAGCTCATTCTGCACATCAGGCTGTTGCTGATCCATGTATGGGTTACAAAAAAATGTATTTGAACCATTTTAACATCCGTTATGTACCTTTAACACAAATGCATTCAATTCAATTAATCCATTTAAAGATGGTGCAATACTGAAAAAATAAAACTGAATAGCATACAAGACTGTTATCTTTAAAAATAACCTCCTGTACTCCCCTGCAGGGACACAAATTATACATAAAGCAGCACATCTCAACCTACTAAAATGCTATTAATTGATCGGCTTAAACATAATGAAAACAAATATGATCAAGCAAGTAAGTTCTTCAGAAAAAACAATGACTGCAACTAAAACTGCTCCCAAGCCACTGTACAGTGTCATAAGACTGGCCATTCCCATGTGGTGTAATATTTTATATGTTATGTGTTTTAAACTATGTAGACCCAGTTAGTTATTCATTTAAACATTTAATATAAAAGATAAAACCTAATGTCAGACACACACACAGGAAGGACCAGATAAAGACACAGGTGTCTGTCGTCGGAGGAGACAGGAGTAGCTCAAGGCCAGACAGAAATGACATCAGGCCCAGAGCCTTGCACAATGATATCAGAAAGAGTTATTACTTTACTGATATCAAAACTGTATAAAAGCTTATGTCTACTGTTCAAATGTTAGTAGAGCTTGGGCTAAGTCTACTCGGGTCATTATTGTGTTGGCTGTGACAATAAAGACTCTATGGACATGGAAATCTGGTGTTGCGTTCACAACTTATTCCATACAAATAGTGCCAAAGACTGAGGGGTCAGTTTTGACACTACACCCATTTCAGCTCAGTGCAAATTTACAATGTTTGGGACTAAGGGTTGGTTTTAGAGCCAGCCAATCTCAGCAGTGACTGTAGTACAAATAATCAATAAAAACAAGACTCACCTAAAGGGTAGAACAGCAGGCAGTCATCAGCATATGAAAAGTAAAATAGACAAGAAAAACAGTTATCATTTGACTTGGTATAAACATGACAAGAAACATTTACAATCAAGTCTTCTAAAAAACATGTGATTCTAGTTATTCTTTGATTCTTTGTTATTAGGACATTGATTAGGAAGAAAAGATAAGACTGCCATCCCACACCTGGATTCAAACATAAGCACAGGGTTAATACATACACTTGAGGATGCAGTAAAAGTGATTTGATTGGACAGTACTGTGAAAGATAAAAGATTGTGATTGATTAGTGACACCCATCAACGGCAACATTGTTAATTAAGAGAAGACCGGCAGTGTTTTTTTTTTTTTTTAGAGACAAGACACTCCACAGCCAGAGTGGGTCAAAACTGGAGCCCATGCATTAGTTACAAACTTGTGAAATCGGACAAGTGAGTCAAATTTCAAGACAATGAGTTCATGCAAGGAATAGACAAAGTGGATGGTTAGTCATTCTAGCAATCAAACAGGGCCTAAAAATATCTGATCTACGCAAGCAACTGCTGGAACACCATGCGGGTAAAGCTAACTTCTATTCTGTCCACCGCTGACTGCAACCAACCTTCAACGATGGGAACAACTGGTTCCTCTACTGGGTCTGCAAAACTGGGAAAGAAAGGCTTGGCTGCAGGGTTAAGACCCGATCCCGGGACAACCACATGAGGGGACGTGGGACTGGCCACTGGGGATGCCTCCGACGGAAACTTCTTTGCTCCAGGTGAGGTGGGACTCTTTACAGAGGACGAAGATGATGGACAGGACTTTTTAAAAGATTGTTTCTTGGTATCCTTGGGTTGGAACTCCTGTGCTGTCGTTTTCGGGGAGCGCAGAGGAGCTGGACTTGGGGTGTCGAAGGAAAGACCAAGGGGTAATGAATGACCAGAGTTATCGCTGAATTCAAAAAGATCAGTGTTACTGCTGATTTGAGAGTTGTTTAGGAACCATGAAGCTTCGGAAGGGGAAAGAGGGGGAGCAGAAGCCAACACCTCATCTTTGGGGGCTGGACTTGGCAGGGATGCTGGGCTGAAAGCTGAAGTGTCTCCATCAGGCATAGCTTGGGCACTAGACTCTTGAAGGGAACTGTCGACCGTGTCCCCACACAATAACGGATTCTCTGGGGAGAATGGAGCAGACAAGGCCTTGTTAGCGTTTTCCATATCCATCAGAAGGACAAAGGAATCATCAGGTGTAGCAGCCGTTGGAAAGGAGTCCAGCATTACAGTGTTGGCAGTTGATGGCATGGTGAATGGGGCTGCCGTGGCTTTAAGCTCACTGTTCAGGACCATGGGGATAATGGGATTGATTGTTGAGGCAAATACATCTTCTGACAAAGGAGATGGGATAAGGCCTTCATCTGGCAAGATCTCTTGTTGCCAAGCATTCTGGTCTGCAAAGGAAGTGTCCTTGTTTGCTGAGCTTCCCAGATCCATCATGACTTCAGAAGTGATTTGGGAAGTAGCTGCTGATGGTATGAACGGTTCTGGCACGACACTCCACTCTTCAGGAATCTTCTTACGGCTCTTGCTTTTCTTTCCCCGACCCTTACCAAGATGTTCCTCCCAATTGCCTTCCCCTCGTTCCCTTCTCGGGCCAATCCTTTGGTAGAAATCCTCTACAGGGGAAATGTTTTCTCCCTGGACTTGAGCCTCAGCTGGACCCCTGCTTTCAATGTGTTCGTAGGACCCTTCATCTTTTTGTCTTCTTTTCTTCCTTTTCTTTTGTTTTCGGTCTGACCCGTCCCCTTCCCGCTCGTCACCCCCAGCGTAAGGAGTGCTCTCCTGTGCAGGCCAACCTTCGGGTTGGTTCTCGGGGCTGGTTCCAAGATGCCCAGCATGCCGACTGATTACTGTTGAGACGCTGGGTGTAAAAGGGAGGTCTGTCGCTAGGCAGCCAGCTTGGTCAGGCCAGCAGTCGCCCGTGGCACCTTGTTGTGGGTGGAAAGGGGACAGTGTTCAGTTGGGACATATTTGGATTTCTAAGCTAAGCACACTCTTTCCTTTTTTTGCTTTGGGATAAATCTATTTTGAATATTAAAAAAAAGAAGTATTTATGTACCTAAGATCAACCATTATTCTGAATTTACAGGAACACTTCCTTAACACTTGAAATAAAAATCAAAAGTTTAAAGCCAAATAATAATAATAAACCCTTTGACTTCTCCTTAATTCATTATTTTACCTTTAAGAGGACAACAATGTCCCAAGTTTGAACATACGACAAAAGAAAATTGATTTTTAAAGAAAAGACACAGCGCCAAATTTAACTGTGTGAACAAAGTCAGCATCTAAAAAACATTTGTGAATATTTTGAGAGCATAGATCATCTTTTTGAGTTTTCAGTTAACAGGTTTGCAAACTGCAAGTTCCCATTACTTTGTAGTGTAAACCTCATCTAATGCCCACACAAATAAAAACTTGACATGACAGGAACTTCACTAGTTCTCGAGTGTTGTTGATCATCAACACACCAGCAGAACAGTCGCCTGGAAAACTTGTTAGAGTGTAAATTAGTGTGCTGTTTGGACAAAGATATTTTCCAAAACATTTTTGAGAAGATAATCATTTATAAAAATATTTGTACAGTATATATGAAATCTGTTCCTGGTGTGCTAATATGGACCACTCCAGCCTCCATGTACACATAGCTCATACACACTGAGACAAACCAGAATGGTATGTTTCAGTGGTTAATAGTCCAGTCGAAAAGATGTAAATTATAGTCCAACATGCTGAGGTTTAATGAATCAATGAAAAAGGAGAGCTCAGGTTCTAATCTTCATGGCAGAGGGAAAACCGGTGAAGAAAAATGGGGAAAAGTTACAAGGTGTTCCACTTTGTCCTACTTTTTTTCTAGTTTTTACTTCTCTATACAGGACAGTTTAAGTAGAGCAGCTGTCAGGCTCCATACAGTACACTGGCTCTCTGGAGGACCATTCTTCATATTAACACAGCCGTGACAGATTTCGGCTCTTTATTACCTGCGCTGTAGTTGGGAAGCGCAGAAAAAGACATTAGCCAAAAGAACCAGAATGGCTAATTAGGCTGGGAAAACATTACATAAGAGAGGCCAGTAGAGACAATTTCAAATCATGCAACATATAACTTTTTTTTTTTTTTCTAGCGCTTTTCTACCTACTGTAGTAGGCACTCAAAGCGCTTTACCAGTGTTACAGCTGGAACACCACTAGAGGCAAGGTAGGTTAAGTGTCTTGCCCAAGGACACAACGGCAGTATGTGGGGGAGAGCAGGATGTTATGATGTTTTGGAATCTTTCGAGCGGGGATTGAACTGCCCACCGACCGGTCGATGAACAGCCGCTCTACCCACTGAGCTACTGCCGCCCCCTGTATTTTGCGTTCATTATTATTTATTAATAACAAGAATGTATTAACAGTAATAATTCATATAAGTACCAGAAGTACTTCACAAAAAGACCGGATTGGGTCCACGGACCTTAAGTAGGACACCCCTACTCTTACTCTTAGTGGATACACAGAAGGCAGCCATATGAGGTGTGAGTGAACACCTTTTACTAAAGTGGATTCATTTCTATCGACCAAAGCTTAAAACTGTGTTGATATTGTGCACATCCCACGTCCTGAACTGACACTGCAACTCCTGTATTTTGTCTCCAGACGGTCACACATTTTTTACTGTTAGTCTTTTTCTATTCTACCATTCTGTCAACAGATACATTTTTTGATGTCATCTGCATGAGGTCATATGAATTCACTACACATGGTAACTTAATTGTCACTCTACACTCTGTCTGGTTTAAAGTAGAAGTGAAAAGTTGAGAGAAGCAATGATTTCAGTCTGCTGCAGGGTGACTCAGTCTGTTGGAGTTTAACTGCACTGGTAATTGGCTCATTTGTAACGTTTTTCCACCACTGGGTTAATGGAGCTTATATTCAACTTTACTTGTAAAATTTGAATGCCTGTTTCAATCTGCCAGTTATGGAGCTAATGATATTAAGAGTACAAAATTACTTATTCCTCAAACCCCAACTGAATGTCTAGTTTCCAGTGGTCCAGGATGGGTTGTGCTGGTACAACACACTTTTAGATGCGTTTCCATTGTCAAAATGAGTGCCCAAATAAGCATGCCACTTTCCTCAACCTTCTGATGGGGTACACAAGAGCAGAGCAGATACTGAAAGGTGGACCTAACCACAGCACAGAAAATCCTTACTCTACTAAAATGAGACTTAAAATGCATAACAGAAAAATACAACAGAAATTAAGTGGGAATTGTTCTGTTGTCACTCACAGAAGGACCACAGAAGGTGCCGTATTTTGTACCTGCTTGACCTGGCTTACATCTTTGTGAAATCCCAATGCAATTTATTACGGTAATGTTTGTGTGGCGTCACTGCAGTCCATACACAAGACATTTAAGGGATAACCTGTACCAAACCATGTCGTTGCATCTTGACACTTTCATCTCAGTCAAAATCTCATATACCCTGCTGCTACTGTTTGGTACTGAAGTGTAAAGGCTTTCATCCTGCTCACTGTTGGGGCTTGGCTGTTGCACATTTGGGTTTTAGCATGACTTTGTGACCTGACACAAGCCCCAGCGTGGTGATGGTACACTCCAGTGCTTTCTAGGATTGCATGTGCACTGGGCTGAAGAGGAGCCCACGGTCAGAGGAGAGAGAGTGGACAGTGAGGGACTCGGACAGCTTCTCACTGTAGGATAAATATACACATGACAGCATCCCCCTATACACATGTCAACGTCAGATGTGTAGTGACCTTAAGCTGAGGAAAGAGGAAGCTATAGAAAGACAACTACAACACATGTCCTGTGGAACGAGAAGAGGCCAGGTCAGTGATAGTGATATAGGTAAATATCTAAATTAAATTGTTTCATAAGAACTTAGCAAACACTGTAAATGACCATTAAATTCCCAGTCAGAAGAGGGCCGACATCTTCACCTCCGGCCAATAGAGGGCAGTGTTGCATTCGAATACTTGAGGAAGACTTGAACTAGAAAAGACTTTAATATTTAACTTGAGCCAAATGTTCCTAAAGAACTTTATATGTATATGTTTTGGTTGTCAAATGATGCTCGCTAAGTACTTAAGGTAGCCATTGTATTCTTATTTGTTTTACAAGAGTGTACAAGAGTTTGTTTATTACCATGCATGCTTTTATTTTGAAGTATGGAAACGGAAGTGCAACGGTATGGATATGATCTTGCACTTTCTACATGAAGCGGCATTCTGATTAACGTTAACCAGAAGAAAGATAAAAACATTTGGGTACTTGCCTTGTAAATATATATGGTTAAAAGGATTTCCTCTATCAATTAGCTCCTGGCTGATGAAGGGCACAAGGTACTGTTTTATATTTAACTTGTGTGTAATCAACTTTGAGAGACTTTGAAGTGTTTATATTTTCTACTACTTCTAAGCTGTGAGTTAACGTTTAATGAGTTGTTAGCATAAATGCAGATTTAGAATGTCAGTTATGTCCATTTCAATTAATAACAATGTTATACATATAAGATGTGATTCGTTGTCAGTTTAGGTGTTTTATTGAGTTCACAACATTCTTGTAAATTGTAACTAAAGCAATTCATATATAGTAGCAAAGAAGTTTGTCAATTGTTTTTAAAACTCATTTTGGTAAATGTTTTATTTGATTTAAGCCTATATACTAAAATTTGCTTTATTGTTACACTATTTGAATATTATAATATATATGAATGTATACCTACCTTATTGCAAATGAGTATTGATTAGTTTATAGATTTGTGGACATTTATGTACAATTTGTAAGCAATTGGCTAATAATTGATTTGTTTGTGTGTTTGCATCATTTAGCTCTTACGGTGTTTTGAAGAATAAACCCTTTATAAACATCAGTTCCTGAGAGTAAATTGCATCTGTTCAGCTGGGAATGCTACAAACACCATAACAGTAAAGAGGAGAGGAAGGCTTGAAATCTCATGGCAAGTGTATGTATCTAGATGTTAATACATTTGGAATAAGGTCAGGGGTCGGGAAGTGTGAAACGTGACAATTTCAAACTTAGTTGTTGCTATAGTTTCAATTACGTTTTTGTAAACTGTAAAACACAGTCAAAAAGAATGAAAAGCAAATTTGGGCAGTCACAGTAAGAGGATAGTGTCTAGTAAAAGTTTGAAGACAGTCTTAAGCAACCCATTACTTCCATTAGCATCAGACAAGCTAGCACACAATGGTAGTTACCATTCTCTTAGTTTGGGTTGTATTGTTTTTAAGCAGAAGTGAAAGTTCATCAAATATAAGCTCTTAGCTGTTCTCCAACTTTTTGTAGGAGATTTAAAATCAGATTTACTTGATTCGGGTAAGGCCAAAATGTGCACTGCTTCTGTAGACAAAACAGATCTACGCCGACTCAATCATTGATGCCTTTAAGTGCATTTGACTTCAATGTTGGTTTTGTGGGGTTAGTAATGTGCATGCTAATCTCATTAGGCAGATCTCAGTTTCTTAAAGAGTCTTTGAAGAGGAAGAACAGGCTCTCAAACAATCTGTGTATAACATTGGGACCTTTGTATGGTAGATGTGTCAAAAAAGTAAAAGACTGTATAATCTAGAGCAAACTGAAGCAGTAATCCTAAGACAACACATCAATAGGAACAGTCATTCTTGGAATCAGTCCTTGTTTCTGTACAAGTTTCCAAGATAGCCACAGCTGACTCCGTCCACCCTTCTTTACTGTCAATGGCAAAAGCACTTATAATATCAGCATTGAGTGTATCCTGTGTAGAAATGTGAATGTGTTACCTGGCGGCAGGTCCAGGGGGCTACGAGGGGCCTGCGGCTCTGGCAGCATGGGACTGAAATCTTTGGGTGCATCTGAAGCTGATTGTGGTGTGGGATGCTGAGGTTCGGCTATACTGGGGGGCTTCTCCACTGAGAAGGGAGCAGCTCCGACTTCCACTGGCTGGGAGAAATCTACAGAAGAACGTAACAAACAGTCAGATATTGTTTACGAGCACAAGCTAAGAGAAAAAGAAGATAAAAAGAAATTATGAATGTTTATGAAATAGCTTTTATTGTCCTTAATTTGCTTTGATCAGCTACCATTTTTTCACAAAAACAGAAATGTTCCACATGACAGGTTTCATATCCACAATTTGACAGTTGCTTTTTTTATGTTTTTTAACTGCAACAGCTGCTAGCATTAGCATGTTCATACCATCATTAACTTTTTTATCACAATACATACTGTACTTCCACAGGTTTCTCTCTATGTTGTTGCTGTTTATAATGAAAAAGAGTTCTACGTAAAAGACAGTGTGTGTTGCAATCATCAAACAAAGCAAATACTAATATGAGGTCAGATCATAGATAGTATAAATATGGATGATATCCGCCCATTGGTCCCCTATTCACCAATATTGTCATTACGAATGGGCAATAAAATGGCCGTTACATCCGGGCTTTTTCTATAGTAAAATATTAGTTTTTAGATAGCATAAACAAAAATATTAATCAAAAATTCACCCCCCCCAGAGTTATCATGTAGTAAAAACTTAGCTCTAGAGACCGGAGCCATCTTTTGTACCAGGCTGTAAACATGAGTTTTACTCTTGTAAAGTCGCCATTGGGTTTCTCCTTATATTTCCGCTTTTGGAGCCTGCCCTCTGGTGGACGGAGGTATATCGCTGTATTTCGCTGTAAAATCACCGTATGGCGGCGCCCTTACACGACGACCATTTAAGAGGTTCCATGGGAGAGGCTTGGGTCAGATGTCTTTATCCTATATTGTTTTAAGAAAGCCTAGGAAACATATCTTAAAATATTGTACATGTAAAATAGATCTAGTGAATATAAAATACTTTTTGCCCAGGTGATTTTGCCATATGAGCATGCACAAAGCAAATTTTGATGCGTATTGGGTAGAGTCTCCCAATCCAAGTTTTTTTTAATTTTTTTGTAATATTCAATACACACAGATGGTCTGTCAAATGTCAAATAAAATGAGACCAAACAAAATTAACAAAACTGATTTGATGCATAAGCAGTGCTTGATTAAGAGACTAGCATTAGTGACACAAAGGAGGTAACTGACACAAAACAAAAAGGGATTTGAAAACATGCTCCAACAACATTGGATGATTTCTTAGTCTACTTCTAAACACTGCATTATTTAGGTATAAACTTTGTGGAACACTGAAACATTAGTATGTTGCTTGTCCTAAACAGAACCATGACTGAAGAAAAGGTTAAAGCAAAAGCATCTTTTTTCTTCAAGATGACCTGGATGACTGAGAACCTTCACAGACATGTTAGTACCATGACTGAGATTGAGTAGCAAAGCAAATCAAGGAGTCACAAGCCTCCCAGCATGGTAATGTTAGCCATTTAGCCTCAGTCTTGAGATAAATGTGAGGGCAATTGTTAGTGCCTACTCATTCCTTGATAAACAAAAGAGTAAAATGAAAAGAAGAAGCAGAGATGAGTAATGGCTGAATCAGTGTGGTTTGTGGGGCAGAGAGAATGACTCAGACAAAAGTTCACACAAAGCACAGTCTGAGGACACTGTGAGATTAAGTCAAAAGGGTCAGTCAATGTAGTCACTTTCTGTTAGAATGTGGCCTATAGTTACATAGTACATATTGTAACCTACATTGTTGCCATTATAAAAGACAAAAAAGTGACAATCTGTATTATAATAACATACAAATCTTTCCAGCCTATTCCCAAATCCAACTGTAACCTTTAGTTTCTGAGATCACATCATTATTTATTTCCTTCTCCGTATTCACAGAAACACAGAAGTGTGTTACTAAAGCTCATACAAAAGCTTGTTGATAAGTGCTGTGCTGTGCTTAAGCACATACCACTCCCTGAACTCACACAGCTGCAAACTTGGGCCTCTTGTAATATTTTATCATTTTAAAACAACTGCCATTGATCTTCAGAGGACAACAACAACCAGCTATTAGTTAGTATAGTATTTATGGAAATGGAGCAGTTGGTGGTAGTAAACTTAGGCTGTACCTGAAAAAGCTCCCATCAAACCAGTGTCCATCGTGTGGGCGAAGCCTGTGTGGGAGCCCAGAGGGTCAGAGTAACCTGCCATGGAGGCTAAGAGGGGCGAGAACAATGGGCGCGCCACGGGACAGAGAAGGAAAAGGAAGAAGAGAATGAGGATGTGATGGTGGGACATTCATAATTCACAACAGGGATGGTCAACAAGAAGGAGCAAGGACAGAAATAGAGAAAGTCTTTTAAAGACATTTTAATTGTGCATTTGTCAAAAAACAGACAACCTTTGAACCGTGGAATTTTCTGAAGAAATACTGGTAAACTAATCAGAACATGAGTTCATGAAGAGCAAAAACACTATTTTTCTATGGTTGTTCTACTTGCTGTGCGTTACTAGCAGCCAGTAGTTTTCTGGGACCAGCTGGAACTTCATTTTTTTTACTGGGAGGGCTGCCTTTACACACTTTACATGACATTGCAGCTGGTGGTGTTCTCAAACATAAACACCTCCTCGGCCATTTTCAAAAGTTTGCAGTTCTGCGGAATGAGAAAGCTATTCTTGTGTAAACAAATGCTCTAAACGCAACCACATCTTATCCTTTTCTTTTATTGATTTTTTGTCTCTGGTCCCATGTGACAAGGCGGGTATGTAGTGACCTTTGTTCTATGTCTGTGGATTCTGTAACATATCTGATCATCACTACATACTACTAGAACAAAACTACTCTTCTGCTATGCCGAGTGCATTAACGCTGGGCAGTATGAGCTGCCATCCAAGAGAATGTGTGTTAGACTTATCACACGCCTGAAGACATGAGAGCAAGATGACAGGGCAGTTTACCAAGCAGAACAAAAAATAAAAAAAAGGGGCTGAGAATGATTAGAAGAAAGTCTGTTGTCTGGAAATGTGAAGCTTCTAATCAGTGTTTGTTTAAAGTGAAATGGAATTTACACAACAGCAGAGGCCTATTTCAATATGTTATTAAGAAATTGACAAAGATGCTCATTGTCAACACTTTTAGATAATTGATTTTCTTAGCAAAAAACGTCCTGAGAAAAGTGTCATAAAGTGGTGTGAATAGACTGGCTGGTGCTAAACATGCTTGTTATTTGAATTTTAGAGTGTTTACCTGATAAAAGGTCTGCAGTGAAGGCCTGGTTGCGTGGACGCACCTCCCCCTGTGGCTCTGGGTGCAACACTGGAGCCTGTCCCCCTGATGTCAGTTTACAACCTGCACAGGACACAACAGAGATTGATAAAGACTTTACAAAACAGTAATTTAGACTTAAATTGTCTCATACCAAACCATCACCACTAAATGAAGGACGTACAGTCACTCCCACTCTCACCTTCCAAAAAGTCAGGTCACCATTCAGTGTTGTGCAGCTAAGTGGCTCTGTCTGTGTCTGTCTCCAGCCTCAGCCTTAGCCTGGCTCTGAGCTGCTAACACAGTGAATCCCAGTGCCTCACCACGCGCACACACCAAACACACACACACAGGAGAATGGCACACAGTCTGCAGTCTGGTTTGGTGTGACGTCTGACTGTCTGTCTGGATGTTTTAGGTCCCGGGTCCCCTCGCCTCCCAGATTAGCCTCAGCTTCCCTCCCCCTCTGCTCCAATCACTGTTAACGCCCCATCCCAGGATTCTACTAAAGTCATGACTACTGTATCATAAACAGTAAATCAAAATGGAAGTATTGTAGTATAATAAAGTAAATTTGTATCAATTAAAGCTGATGACCATTTATTGTTTGTTGTACCCTAAGTTACTGTACAGAATATTTTTTTTGTTTTGTGGGCAGTTTACAATAAAGCTCTAAGGGTTATTACCCTTACCCTACTGATACTTTCAGGGTTTCGCAGATACAGGTACCAGTACAAATTGCTATTGGAGCCACAATGTATAGATTCTGCAGCATACTAGACCAATTTGTATGGGGTATTACAGCTTGTTGGCTCCAGCAGCATTTATTTGCATTAATTACAAACAACCACTTAATTAGTAGTACTACATTTGCCAACTTAGGTGTAACTCAATGTTGTTTTAAAAGCAATTTTTGATTTCAAAAAGTAGATGAGAATAAAGCTTTACTAAGACAAAAACATGCAAATCTATAGTTTATCAGGTAGACTAATGCATCTGATACAATCAGTTGATTATCCTGGATTTAATCAAGTTTTTTCTTAACTATTAAGTTTTTGTCTTTTTGCATGGTTTCAAAAACTGGGATAAGCCAGAATTCCGGAGAAAACTGTTTACAAAAAAACATTTTTTATATTTTATTTTTGTACCTCCGTTGTCAAAAATGTACTTTCAAACAGTTCTTGGTTTCTCAGTCGTCAAAATCATTCTCCGTAACATCTTTAATAAGCTGTGTGTTAATGTTTCTTGGCCATTCTACTGTGATAAGTTGAAGAAGAATGAATTTGGGATACTTTCATGTATTACGTGTATGCAAACGTTAGCTTTAAAGTTAGCCGAGGTCTGTTTCTGAGCAACTAGAGCATATGGAAAATAAGCTATACGGCTTCAGAACTCATATCTGACGCTTCTGGTAGAATCAGGTTAGTCAGTGGCACCAGTGGATGCCTCCATCCCTTCATACACTTCTATATCAAAATGTTTACTATAGGAACAAAATAGCTATCATAACAGCTTTATTGTTTCCTAATATTGTGCAGCCCTTTATCACATTAATCCCTTTTGACAACACTATAAACATTACATTTAGGTAATGGTGATATAGACCTAGCAGTGCAATGTCAATATACCCATATAGGGATACAAAAAAACAATGGGGTAAAATAGGACATGTCAAAAGCAAAGAAGAGCAAATGAGGTAAAGGAATGAGCAGTAAATGAAGGCTTAAGGAGAGAATGGAGGGGGGGCACCAGCGGTGTCCCAGCAGCATCCACAGGGTGACGGTGAAACAGACAGGATGCCACCCACAGACACAAACACTTCCATGTATCAGACACACACAGGGGCCGTGGCAGGGGGCCCATTGTCGCTTTCACAAGGACGAGCACAAAACACTCCGTGGGCAGGGTCGCCCATTGATTCACCGACACACACAGCATGTCCTCGCACCACACAGTGGAGTCGGCTACAGCTTCTCAAAATAGAAACAGTAGCCAAACTTTGACTTTCCAAGATGGAAAAAGTAAAGAGTTGGCGGCACAGTGGCAAAGTGGTTAGCACTACTGCCTCACAGCAAGAAGGTCCTGGGTTCAATTCCCATCCAGGGCAGGGCCTTTCTGTGTGGAGTTTGCATGTTCTCCCTGTGTCTGCGTAGGTTTCCTCCGGGTACTCCGGTTTCCCCTACCACCAGAAACATGTACAACAGTCCTCCCCCAAACGTACCCCTGCAAAAGAGATTTGTAATCACAGTGGGACTATCCTGGTTAAATAAAGGTTAAATTAAAAAAATTAAAAATTAAAAAAAGAATCAAAACTGATGGGGGCAGGGTAAAAACTTAAATGATGCTCATTTGAGATGCACTAGCAAGAACGCATGAGCATGTATGGCCAGAGGTCTGTGTGAGCAGCATGAGGGTTATGTTAATGACCTTCAAGTGGAAAACTGTCGCTGAAAAACAACTCTTGGCTAAACTTTGCAGCTGCGTTTGCTAAAAAAACTCGCCAACAATAAAAAAAGTCAAACATGGACATTACAGATATATCTGTGAATGTTCTCAGTCATCCAGGACATCTTGAAAATAAGGTTTAAGTAAAAGTATCTGGACTCAGTTTTCAAAGTGAAGACGTTTCGTCACCTTCACCTTCAAAACTAAACTAACTAATATATATATATATATATATATTAGGGCTGGGCAAGTTAACGCGTTTTTATCGCGTTAACGCATTAATGAATTAACGCCGACAATTATTTTATCGCGCGTTAACGTCGGCCGATTAGTATAGTGAAAGATGTCGGTCTGAAGAACATTCTTAGGATCGCAACGAATGACTGCACGTATGAGCCGCCCTCATCCAGTGCTTTAAGTGGGCAGGTACGCACCTGTACTCAGTACCGCCACTTCTCCGTGCGCCCAGAACGTGCTTTTAGCGTACTGGTATGCTCATTTGGACATCTGTTTTAATAGAGGTTTTAATCCTTTGCCTTTCCAGAGCGCCCTTCACAATGCACGCTTCCTAATTCGTCCCACCAAGAGCAGAGACTACATTACCCATACACCCTTGAGTTTGGCAATTGAAAGGGAGAGGGTGTGTGAAACGCGCGGGAACTGCATTCACATGCTCTGACTGTAATGAAAACACAAGAGAGACATTTATATTGTTTATATTGTTATAATGTTATGATTGAAGCTCTGGACATATCTTGTTTTTCTATAACAAACTAAACAAAATAATAATGCCCTGTCAGTGGCAAATATTTTTGGTTTTAATATTTAATTTGATTACATTAATGTTTAAGTTCAGATTTACAAGAAATGTTTTAACTGCTGTAAAAAGCACATTATTTGTTTAAAGTGTTGTTTAAAGTGCAAACCAAATGTTATTGCACTTTTGTTCATATAGCAGTTCTTAAAAAATGTATGCAGTACACTAATTTTGTATTAAATGTACTAAATTTTTTGTATAATGCGATTAATCGCGATTAATCACAGAACATTGTGCGATTAATCGCGATTAAACATTTGAATCGTTGCCCAGCCCTAGTTGTTTAATTTAATTAGGTGATTCTACATTTAAATATTGATGATAACAAGCTTGGGGGAAAACACAATTAATTGCAATTAATTACAGAAAATGTGCAATTAATTAGTTAATTTTTTTAATCGATTCCCAGCCCTAATATATATATACATATATATATATATATATATATATATATATATATAGTCTCTTATGTACTGCACCTTTAGCAGAGGTTACTTTCCCACTGGTACTTTTAACATAATGAACATAATGATTTTAACATAATAAACTCGCCCAAAAATTTAGCAATTTCAAAACTTTAACTACTGTATTTCTGAAGTATGAGAAAATGATGAAAGGTATAGGATTTCTTATCTAAAACCTTCATGGCTTTAAAAAAAAAGAGATTCTATTGATTTTAAAGTAGTCAAGCTTGTCAGTTAGCAATACAGTATTCAATGTGAGAGAAAATCAAGCTGTGGAGAAACATTTCAGCTGCATTTTCTGGTAGTGATGATCTAATGTGTGACAATTTTAACCATGTTTTTACATTTTTTTTGTGGAGTTCAAGGTAACGCTGAGACTTTTAAACTTGTGCAAGATCAGAAGCTACTCTCCTTTCAGGAAGATTTTTAAAACAAGACCTCACTGGTGGCCGTTTGGGGGAAAAAAATGCATATAATAATAATAATAATAATAATAATAATAATAATGCATATTCATCATCATAATAATAATAATAATGCATATTCATCAATGCATATCATAGAGAGACTTCCATATCAGACTTTCCCCTTGTAATTACAGCATCATTTGCATATAACTGGGTATAGATATATTGACAAGCAGTTGGTAGATCATTAGTATATAATAAATATATAATTAGTCCAAGTATGGAACATTGAGGGTTTGGTTTCCCAGGTACAATTTCATCCAAAGAACAGCTTGTTCAGAGAAGTTGAATTTTGTTAATCAAGACAAAAGTATTTGATGATCAACTGTATCAAATGCCCTTTTTAAAAATCAAGAAAAATAGCACCAAAAGAGGACAAGTATCTAAAGAATATTAAACATTTCCTAAAAAAAACTTTATTGCTGTTTCGGTTCTATAATTTGCACAAAAACCGAACTGCATAGGATGCAGAGGAGTGTCACCTTTGTTTAAATTATGTATTATTGTTTAGCAATCTATTTTTCAATAAAATTAGATCTAACAGGTAATATACTGATCTGTATATTATGAATGTATTTTGAACAACTGCTTTATTCCCAGAATAAAGACTGTAAAGAGAAAAATGGTATCGAAACAACCCTAGCACTGTTACTGTCAAAATCTTAAATTCCCCCTTTGTAATTGAACTTACTTGAATTACAGCAGGATATTGCAATAATAGACCCATACCCGATTAATCAATTTATCACGCTCAATGGCAATAATTCTAATAATCTTTACACTTCATGCACAGTCTGATTTTTCACTTAATTTTTATTATACCAGTTCACTATTAATTGTATTGTTCAAATAAAAGAGAAATTACACAACTGCATCGACAAATATTTTTGAGATACACAGTGAGCACTGGAATAATATTGAAAAAGTGGAAGATACACAAATAATAAATGTGCATTCACATAATCACTGAGCAGATTGTCAGGTGTTTTTTGTTGGCTCAGTCCACAGCAAATTAATAATGTTAGAATGACTCGCAGCTGCAGTGGTGAAGTGCACAGCTGGAGAGAAGTACAGCCAACTGTGATGCACTACGTTTGTTTTGGTGGTTTTATTTTGAACCTGTTGTATGAAATGTTGCTGGCAGGTGAGTCAGTGGCCAGCAGGATGCTGATTATAGCAACATGTTTTGTCGTGGTCATTTGTCCTCATCTGACCATTTCTTTTTATACCGGGAACTTTTTGTTTTAGCACCGTTTTACAATGAGATAGCTCCCGAATGCCAACTTGACTTGCTACCAACTGCTTTAAATCACTTGAAAGAGGTCTCACATTAATGTAATAAGAACAACATTTTAGCATCATGTGTTAGCTAAGTTACCCCATACATTTTCCTACTTACAAATTTCATCTTCTCATTTGCTAATAGCTAATCCCTAGTGTCCACAGTTAGATCATGGCCCAGATTGGCAGCTGTTTATTTACAAACAAGCTGGTTAAAAAGCTCACATTTGTTATCTCCGCTGTCTTTACACTGAGGTAAATTTAGCTTAATATAGAGTGACTACAGTATACAATCATAGAACAAGAAGGGAAGGGAATCAAATTTTGTTACATCATGACCATAAATGGATGACTCCTAAGCTTTTAAAGCACTTTGTCTCACTATTCATATCTGACCTTATGTAATCCAGTTAAGTAGAAAATATAATGTTGACCTTGACATCTAACAGTCAAAGCCACAAATAGTTCAGATCTACTCCTGTATTTACCGTGGACACATTTGACCACATTATATAAGAGCAGCTGAGGGACTGCTGACCTCAGAATGGGGGGCAACCCTGGGCAGCACAGACTGCATATTCTGACACATAGGGTATCTGAGGACATGCACAAATAGCAACTCTAGACATACGCCTGACAAAAGTGTGTGCATAGCCACATCATGTATATTAGCTGACATAACACAAAAGGCAAAAAATCTGCAACCATATAGTAAAAAAAAATAATAAAATACATTAAAGCATGATTTAATTTTTTTTAAAGTTTTGTTAGTACAGATACATAAATAGCTGTCAGTATGTCAAAAGAAAAACTGTGCTGTTGTAGAGATCAGACGGGAGCGACCCAGTGCCGGGGCGAGTGCAGGACAATAGGACTGTCAGGATCAGACACCCAGGGCACAACCCACTACAGGTCTGCATGAAGAGAGTGGACAATGAAACACCAAAAAATATTGCAAAAAGCCTGTACTACATCATATAAAGCTACTGACATTGTATGGCTGCCCGGCTCTGATTGACTAGAGTAGTGTTAGCCAACCGGGGTCCGTAAGGATTATTTAATAATTAATTATATTCATGCGCCACGCCTAACTTAACTTGTTTAGTTACTGAAAATATATTGTTATTTTTGAGCGTCATGTGAGACCTATTCAACTAACGACTCATAGGCCAACTGAATTTTAGCCCTCGAGAGGTTTAAAGAAAACCCAAGTGTTCCCATTTTCAGAGTTTAGTGTTTGCAAACAGATTTTCATTTTCTCTTTGTGCATAAACACATTGTTGCAGTCACTGACGTCTGCGTCTAATGAAACGGAGGAACTTTTCTGTTGACAGCGTGCCTCTGGAAATGTAAGTAGGACACTCGTTTGTTTGTATTAGACACTTATGTTGTTCAAAGTTGAAAATGAGAGTTAAGTTGTGTTTACGGTCCATTATCTGCCTCTGATGCACGTCCCAGAGCAAGCCTTCAGTGTGCATTGTTTTCTTTCCAACAAACACACACTCACTGCCCGTAACAGTTACTAATTAAAGCCTGTAAAATAAAGTTTGTGTCCTGTTAAGATGTGTATTTTGAATTTGTAATTACTACAGTACTACAAGATTAAAAATTTGACTTCAGCTGCAATGAAACAATGTGGACCATGATAGTTCTCTCTTTACTTTTTGTGTTGAATAGTTTTGAGATGCTTTTAATGACGTGTTACATTTTATAGTAATGAAAGAGTAAAATATATATATATATATATATATATATATATATATAAATAACTAAACAATTGTTGGATAGCAGTGACATTAAGTATTAAAATAAATTGTAGATTTTTTATGTTTCTGAAGGAAATGACAAGATATGAAATAATTCAACAATCAATAAATCTATAAATACAGTTGGGCAGAATTTGTCATTTTTGTTGGCCATTTTTCAGAGAATATGAATGCTAAAACAAAAACCTTTATTTCAGTCAAAGTTATTAATTGGGCAAAGCCATTTATTATCACACAACTGTGTTTACTCTTTTTAAAATGATAATGACAACAGAAACTACCCAAATAATACCATATTTTACCACCTTTAACATGACAATGACCGCTTGAAGTCTTTTGTGGTAGTTGTGGATGAGGCTCTTTATTTTCTCAAATGCTAAAGCTGCACATTCTTTTTGGCAAAAAGCCTCCAGTTCCTGTAAATTCTTGGGCTGTCTTGCATGAACTACATATTTGAGATCTCCTCAGAGTGGCTCAATGATATTGAGGTCAGGAGACTGAGATGACCAGTCCAGAACCTTCACTTTATGTTGCTGTAGCCATTAACAGGTCGTCTTGGCCTTGTTCTTTGGATCATTGTCATGTTGAAAACATCCAAGTATGTTCCATGGACAGCTTCCGGCTGATGAGTGCAAATTATCCTCCAGTATTTTCTCATAACATCCTGCTTTCATCTTTTCCGGTGCCTTTGTAGCCCCTTAACTGCTGTGTGTAAATGTCCTGCAGGTTGAGGAAGGTGGTTCTGATGGTCCGCTCAGCTGACCACCCTGGTTAGGGCCAGGTCCTGCCTGGTGCAGTTTCCCATCCAGGTGGTGATGCTCCTACAAAAGATGCTCTCGATGGTTCAGGTGTAAAAGTTCCTGAGCACCTATAGAGGGAGCTTTAAGTCTCTGAGGCGTCTGATGGTGTTTATGTGATGAGTCCAGTACAGGTCCTGTGAGATGGTCACTACCAGGTATTACCAGGTAGTCTCCACTCTTCCACCTCAGAGCCACAGATATGTAGTGGATGGAAGTCCCTCTGCAGTCCTACAAGACTGCTTGTCATTGTGGGAGATTATGCCCAAAACAGCAGTGTCATCAGCAAATTTAATGATGTTGTTGTCTGAAGTGGCCTCGTACAGCAGAGGGCTCAGAACGCAACCATTTGAAGAATATTACATATTTTCAAAGCTTGTCCTTGTTCTTGTGAAGATAAAATGCTATTACAGTAGTGTTTAAAAATAAATTCAAACAAATCAAATGTCTAATGTCAACAGCTGTTTATAGTAATAGACTAATAAAATAGAGTTAATACATTCAAAACCCTGTACTTGCAGTGTACACTACATACATTTGCTTAACATTACATTAGATATTACACTAATAATGTTAATGCACATAGCTCCAGTTTAAAGATCTCGTGAGATATTTTTATCTTTAAATGCACATAATATAAATTTGCACAGAACTGGGCACTGCTGGTTACAGTGTTACAGTCCAGTCATACACATGGCGAGGGCCGTTATCGCGCCTTACAGCTTCTCCCTGTCCCCCAGATGACCCCGCCACAGCATCTACTGTTTCCTCGATGGAAGAGACAACCCAACCCTCATGGGTAGGGCCACCACTGGACTACAAGCAAAAATGGGCACGGGATCATCATTAATTTGAGGATAAGCTCATTACACACAGACGTTTGGAGAAGCCTGGAAGTTAATGCCAAGAGGGGAGACTCCTCCTTGAAACGCATCTTGAATCTTCGTTCACTCTACCCAGTGTGAACTTTGATAAAACATTGCTGCTTTGCGTTTCTCTTTTCAGTCAGTATTTTCTCCACCTCTTTTCTCTACCTTTTAGTAACAATACCGCACGGTTGCAACCACAGCAGAGGAGTTAACAAAGTGGTAGTAAGTAGTAATAAATAATGGTTTTGTATGTAAGTTTTGTGTGGGTATCTAGTCGGATTCATGGTCATTATTGTCCAATTATTGTGACTTGTCTTGTTTAATAGCACCTGTCAACATAGAAAATAAGCACTGGTTTTAATAAGTTAATGGAAACATCAACAACTTAGAACATCTTGTACCACATTGGAGTTGATTAAACAGAGGCAAAGGCAAACTAAGGAAGCCGCCAAACTTCACTTAAGCTGTTTGGAGCTTGTCAACACATAAGCTTAAATTAAACCTGGCGAAATTTCAATCTTGTTCTATCCCAGATTGGGCATGGCACCCTCCTCCACTTGACTCCACCAAAACAGTGTAATCTGGGATGAGCCGGCGGGACGGGCTGGACTCTGACTGACCCGAGCTCCGCCATCAAACAGATCTTGTTGGGCAGGGGTTGGGACTGCATGACCAGAGGCAGTAGGCAGTTCACTCAGAGGACACTTGAATCTGGACGCTCTGTTGATTGACGCGCTGCATTTATCATGGACTGTGAAGCAGGTTGAATCAGCAGGTTTTTGGGGCACTCTACTTCCCTCAACAAACCTTCCTATGTCATTTTATAGATCATTTAGACTTACTGTAGATAAAAGGGAGCTGAAACTACTACTGATTGTGGAAAAAAAATATTTCAAAATGTGTACAACGCAAAAATGGCAGAACAGCAGTGAAGGTCATGGGGCTAATGCAGTGACCATATTAGTGCACTGTGTGTGAGTGTGATGTGCGTCGACAGGTGTTGGAGAAAAGGTGCATTCAACATGACACTAGCTTTAGCCTGAGTGTTCAGTGATAGAGGCGAGAGGCTGACAGGACCTGCAGGTATGTTTAACAAGCACACAGCTGCGGACCCCCCCCAGTCAATACAGTGTCTTTGAATTCGAGGCTCGTATGTCAATGTATCTTCAACACCTCCTCCGTTTAGCCTTAAAACAGCAACAGAAGTGCTGTGGCTATTTTTCTCCCGGAACTTTCTTTTGACCTTCTCATTGTATGATATGACACACTTCCAGTAATGCAGCTATGTAAACAAATGTTGCATAAGTAGATTTTCTCACTCAAATCAAGTCAAATTTTTGATGCTCTTCTTGTTTGGTCTAGTTTGGCGTCTGCGGTACTGAGCGGTTCACATTGTAATCGAACCATAGATTCACACATATCCAAGTGAACCACATTTACAGAGTAGCAATGCCAGAGTTTGCTTTAACCACACCAAACATGGTAAGTGTTAACACAACTTTGAGGGTAATTTATACTCTATGTTAGACACGAATTTGAATACGGACAGAGCCTTCTCTCCATACTCTGTGTTCATTTGCATTATTAAAACTTCCTCCAGAGTTGCAATGTTTGTTGTTGTTGTAGTTCGTTTTGTTCTTCCTGTCATTTGCTAAAATCTTGTCAATTTGACAGTGTTAAATATTCTTTGACGGTAAAATCACATCAGTGTTTATTTTTTACAGTAAAATAACACCATTGAAGTATTATTATTATTATTATTATTATTATTATCATCATCATCATTATTATTATGACGCAAAGGCACACTACATATCAATTATTCATTCACTCCACAGTCACATACTGGTGGTGGTAAGCTACGACTGTAGCCACAGCTGCCCTGGGGCAGACTGACAGAGAGGTGGCAGCCATTCCGCGCCTACGGGACTCTCCGACCATCACCAAGTACATTCACTAAACATTCTTACACATTCATACACTCAGACACTGGATGCAAGGAGGGTTAAGTGTCTTGCCCAAGGACACACTGACAGTATGAACTGTAGAGAAAGCGGGAATCGAACCTCCAACCCTCTGGTTGTAGGACAATCACTCTACCACTGAGCCACTGAGATAGCACCTTGAAGTATAAAGGCTGAGAAGATATCAATATAGACTGTAATAGACTGATTTAATACTGCGTATGTAAGAGGAGGATAAATTAGCTTTTAGAGGCATCTCAACTTAAAAATTATTATTTTGTAAAATCAGGCTTGTCTTGTCAGATTTTAAGTTATATTCAGAATGCTAAATGTACTTTTCTCAGAAGCAAATCTAGTCTTCAAGTGTTCCTATTCCCTATTCAAAATAATAGCAGTACAATGTGACTAACCAGAATAATCCAGGTTTTTAGTATATTTTTTTATTGCTAGTGGCAAAGAAGTTCCCAGTAGGTGCAGTAGATTCTCAGAAAACAAACAAGACCCAGCATTCATGATATGCACGCTCTTAAGGCTGTGCAATTGGGCAATTTGTTGAAAGGGGTGTGTTCAAATAATAGCTGTGTGGCATTCAGTCACTGAGGTCATCAATTTAGTGAAAAAACAGGTGTGAATCAGGTGGCCCCTATTTAAGGATGAAGCCATTAGCACTTGTTGAACATGCGAAAGCCTGAGGAAAATGGGTTGTTTAAGACATTGTTCAGAAGAACAGCGTACTTTGATTAAAAAGGTGATTGGAGTAGGGAAAACCTATAAAGAGGTGCAAAAAATTATAGGCTGTTCAGCTAAAATGATCTCCAATGCCTTAAAATGGAGAGCAAAACCAGAGAGACGTGGAAGAAAACGGAAGACAACCATTAAAATGGATCGAAGAATAACCAGAACCAGGCAAAGGCTCAGCCAATGATCAGCTCCAGGATGATCAAAGACAGTCTGGAGTTACCTGTAAGTCCTGTGACAGTTAGAAGACGTCTGTGTGAAGCTAATCTATTTTCGAGAATCCCCCACAAAGTCTCTCTGTTTAAAAAAAGGCATGTGCAGAAGAGGTTACAATTTGTCAAAGAACACATCAGCACATAAGAATCATGCTCACTGACACAGTACCTTCAGCTGGACAGAAACGTCCAATCTAAATAATATATAACTCCTGTTATTATTATGTGAGTTTCATGCTGTAGAGCACCTATAAATATATTAGGGCTGTACTAGAATAATCGAATATTCGAATATTCGTTCGGTGGGGTGGCATTCGATTTTTAGTTTTGAGATTCGAATATTCTTTTTTTATATATATCTTTTTTTGTGTGTTTTGTATCACTTATGCACTGTCCGTTTTCGGAGCATAAACCTGCCCGTGTAATGTGTACCGGAAACTGTTCTATTTATAAGATTATTAAATGTTTATTAATATTCAAAGAATGTGTTCCACCTGATCATATTGCACCAAATGCAACACTGCACTCCACTGGGTCTGCCGCAACACATTTACGATGCCGAAGAGTGAAACGTGAAGTCGTGAAAGATGATACAAATGCAAACCGACTGTAATTCCCCCAAGTACTTTAGACACAAGTGGTTTCCTCTACTGATGAATTTATTAGCATCCGTCTTTCAATAGCGCCATAAAAACACCGTTAAAACTGATGAAACACACAGATAAAACAACAGTTAGCTTAACGAAAATAAGTACAATTGATACATTAACTTCTAGAAAATAAAACAGAAAAAAACAAACTTCGTTGGCTGAGTACCATGAGAGGGATTAGCTTTGGATATCTTCTGTCCTTTACCTTATAAATTTAAACTTTAACTTTTAGCGTAATTATTCTCTTAATCATGTATCCTTTCTTGGTTTCTGTGGAGATCGCTACTTCTGCTCTAATCAATCTACCACTGCGTATACAAAAGCCTAACTCTGCGCTACAGCGCCCTCTGGTGACACTTCACAAAACACACCAAATAACAGTTTACACAGAAAATTAACAGAAATGAAAATGCGGCAGTTACACCGACATATTTAGCCCCACCCACCGAAGCTTCGAATATTCGATATTGATTGCCACCTAAGCTTCGAAGCTCAAAAAATGGCATTCGAAACAGCCCTAAAATATATTAGCTTATAAGTTTTGTTTAATTAGGTACATTCTGGTCTTGTTTAATATTACAAGTATAGTATCTATCAGTGTTTTTAATAATATAAATACTGTGGCATTCAGAAACAGTGGTGTACTGTAAAACTGACTATTCATTCCCCTAAACCAAATGTGACAGGCTGCATGTAGCTCTCACAGCAGGGATAGTACAGTGAGGACCTGTCACATCAACAGAGCCATGTTTTTCAGCCTCAGCATTTCATGTGCAGCTCAAAGCCCACAGAACTGCATCACCACATTCTCACACAGTAAACACACCAAGGTACCCACACCTTCTACTGTGAGAAACAGATGAAAAGCCTTGGGTCTCTAAAGAAGACATCGACTGAAGGAGGAATCAGCTCTGGGATTAACAGCGCAGTCATGAATATTTAACAAGGATTTATCCAGTAGTTCAAATCACTTCTCACAGTCAAAACAGGAGGAAAGTGTGACTGATTACAATGATAGTGTTGAGCGCCTCCAGCTTAAAAGTTTGGAAGAGTTAAGAGATTTGAATGTGTCTGGCTGAGTATCGATTACAAGACAGTTCATTATTTTTAGTTCCAATGACAAAAACAATGAAACACAGATTTCAGGTTTATTGTCTGCCTACCAATACATGGACTACAGGTTTTGGCTATGCATGCAGTCTACAAAAATCATGATATTGAGCATTAACCTATAGTAAGAATTGAACAAAGTCTATTTTATTTTTATTCTATTGTATTTGCCATGCCACAGATCACTGGTTATTATATTGGCTGTCATATTTTACCAAATGCTGTTTTCAAACCTTTTCACAGGTAAGCACTAAGAACTAAAAAATTGTTACATTTAACTTCTGTTTTCACACTACACTTTTTACCACACAGTAATCCTAAGTGTTTTGCTTTTATAGACGTGACTGTGAGCTTGTCAGGTGGACAGCTTTAGCATCTGTACAGCTCTATAGAAACTACACTCACTATACTCGAGATGTGCTGCCAGTTCATTGATTTGCCATCTGTCTATGGCAAACAGTGACTATATACTATATTAGCCACAAGCTGCCAACGTATCCATTGCACTGGAGGAGATATCTCACATTTGCCCTTGAGGCTTCAATCTGTGATTCCTCTGTAGCTCTCTGGATAGTCCCTGGTGTCCAGAGAAAGGCCAAAGTCCTAATCCACTCATTTAAGTTTTAAATGAGTGATTAACAAAGCCCAAAATTTTTTTATTGATAAGGCATTCGAAATACCAGTCACCATGGTAGAGAACTTAATGCTCTAGTGTCAGCCTTTAGGGAACATCTGAAAACCCCCACTGGCTGGACTTTTTTATGGCCTGTATTTTAGAAATGGTAAATTAAATGATGCAGTGTGACCCCGTATCTTATTGATGAATGAATCTTTGAAGCAGCTACTCTCATCTTGAGTGATAATGATTATGCAATTGAATCTATCTATATAAAAACTGAACATTGAGCAAACCACAGCTCTGACAGACGCTGTATATCTTCTGTGTGTGGGTGAAGGTACAGTGTGTACCGTTCTCATGTTTTAAATTCATTATGGTATTACTGCTCTTGTCTTGGGGATCTTATAAAGCTGTACCAAGGTGACAGCTGTTTGTATCCATGTGTGTAGCTGTCTGTTTGTAAAAAGGGTACAGGACAGTCCTCGCTCTAAAAAGCACACTTGTCCCAAACATCTTACCATTTTCCCTCTAAATATGCCAGGCTGCCCCAAATAGAGGCACACACAGAGAGCTGACAGGATGGTTTGTGCAGGTCAGCCTCGTCCCTGGAGTTTACACTGTAGAGAGTGGGTGGCGTTATTACAGGGGCAATTCAGAAAACAATGAAATTCCAAAAGGTTCACATAATTAAAGGTTCATACATAGGTTCACTGTATATTTTACTAGTGGTAACAGTAGCCTAAAGTACAGCTAAACATGAAAAGCCATTATTGAAACAATTGTTCGGGGTCTGCATAACCACAGTCCCTGTCATCAATACAATCAATCAAGAAGCCTTGAGAATATGACAGAAGCAATCACCTCCCAAGTGTGTAAATGTTACAGTTGGCTTGGAGCAATGGAGCCGTAAGACCGAATATATATTACTATCTGGATACTTCATGGTGTTTCATGAAATGTAGTCTCCAGAGCTATGGGAGGAAAGAAACTGAAGCTGTTGGTGGATAGCTGGCAGTGCTGAACATAGTCCTAGTAGCTGTCAACAGGAGGCAATAATGGACCTCTTGTATATTGCTACAGGAATGTTAAAATGACTTCCATCTCTAACCATAGATGCTAAAGACTGCTCCATCTAATGCAGCCAATTTGGAACCTTTTGTTGTTGAAACTTGCAAAGTCCTTCTTCTGTCTAAAGGGCAGGGCATTAACGCCTGAAGAGGTGCATTACTCGCCCACCAGTCCTAACACTGCCCATTCAACTCCCAATGAAACCAAAAGTTTTATCAGCTCTTGTCTTGTTTAAGGCTAAAACCCGTCCTCTGTGGAATATAAAACCTCAGCTCTCTTACCAGTGGAACCCAGAATTGTCCCTTGGATGTGGGATGAAACTTCTTCACCTTCAAACCTTCTTTGAATACCTTCTCTTAAATACTGAGAACCTCACAACGGCCTTAAGGTTAATGTAATTCTCTTGTCGAGAAGCAGTGATAAGCTCAATAAAAAAAGCACATTTTCTTTCCCTCAGTTTGTGCGAGATAGTTTTAGCTACATATTATATATATATATATTCTTTTTTAAGTAGGGCTGTACCTGGTAGTGTAAAGTTAGCATAATATCACTTATTGAAGACTCTCGACCCAGCTTCTGCAATGACAGCAGGCCAGCAACATCAAGAAACCAAACAAAGTACTTGCTTAAACCAATAAAATCCTTTCAAAAGACTCTTTAATAGGGTATATTCTTTTACAGTGAGACATTAAAGCGTCATAGCTTGAAAAACCAAAAGTTCTCTATTTTAAGTTCCAAGCCTTAAGATTAAGGCAAAAAAGTGACTGTCTATTCTTTGTTCCCTTTCCAAAAAATGAAAAAAAAAAGATTTTTTTCATAAAAAGGACATATCTTCAGAAGCAACAGACACCATTTGACTGCAACACACACTAATCTCTAAGCTGTAAAACCAAATGTCTAGTGCTGCCAGGAAGGACTCAAATAATAAGGATATGAGAGTTGGGGTAATAATGGAGTGTATTAGAGAAAGCTGCAGGGATAGACAGAATGAGAACAAAAAAAAAAGAAGAAAAGTTAGAGATTTAGTGCAGGTTTGGT
Organism: Perccottus glenii; assembly: GCA_024416835.2. NCBI lineage: Eukaryota > Metazoa > Chordata > Actinopteri > Gobiiformes > Odontobutidae > Perccottus > Perccottus glenii. The sequence goes on from CM044558.2 coordinate 5,398,055, forward strand.
TCGAGAAACAAAGAGAACAGAAGCAGTGAGTGGGTTACATTGGTTTATTAGCACAAAGTGCAGGCAGAAGAGGCACATCTAGAAAAGGACAGCATTTAGAACAAACAGCAGGCTGGTTTTAAGCTTTTAGATACTTCTGTGTATGAGACAGTGATTAAAGACCATTTACAAAAGTGTAGGGTCCACAGAAAATGGAGGCCACTGGATAGTGCTCCTACCTTTTAATATGAACATGGATACATAATTATCAGACAGAAATAAGGATTTGATAAGATGGATACAACTGAGGCTATATTCTTTATGTTTACATACAGTAGGGTTATATAATATCAACAGACAATAAATAACATCAGTTTTTCAACCAAGTCTCACACTTAGGATGCAGTAACTATCATTTTTTTTAGTTAAAAAAAGAACCTAATAGCTTACAGTGAAGAGCTTAAGTAAGATTGATAGCTTTAGGAAAGATAATTGTGTGATTATGCTGGTCTGACACTGAACTCAGAGCTAAAAGTTATAGGTTAACTAAACTTTCGTTTGATGTAATCGATTAGTATTTTGTGGTGGAGAATTGGTCCAGACCTTTGACCAAGACAGAACAAATATCAGGCAAAAAAACTTGTGTATAATAATGAAAATATACTGTATAGAATTATATTATATATATATATATATATATATATATATATATATATATACAGTGGTAGAAAAAAGTTTTCGGACTCCACAACTACTGCATTAATATATGCATAAATATTAATTTGATGATGTGATGGTTTATTTTTTGTTCAGTTTTGAACACATTCTCTGTTATTTGTTGACTTTGATACCACCAATGTTGAGAACTGACACCTTCAAACGTTAAGAATTTAGTCTTGTAAGTTTTTCTTGTAAATAATAAACAAAAATATATTGTATTTGTTTGTGTCTGTCTAATGCAGCCACACCTTTTGAAACACAAAAAAAGATTACTCTACAAATATTTTAATGATCGTGTAAAATTTTAAGGGTGTCTGAAAACCTTTTTCCACCACTGTATTAGGTTAATAAAATATACATTTATGTATTCATGCATTAGTGGTTGTGCTTTAATGCTATAATAATATTTCATTACTTAAATAAAAAAAAAAAATGAAATAATATATTCTGAAATTATTTTATGTAGACATACTGTTTGTACTATAAATCTATGTGCTCTGAAAACCAGAAAATGTAAAATTGTATGAAAACTTGAATGAAGTTGTATAGACTTGGTTGAAAAATTTTAATTGTGGAATGATTTTTTTAGAGTTAAACTCTCATTGTTGGACTTAAAAACTGATGAAATAGCAAGATGTAATATGTGCATGATTTTATTAAGTGAGCAAATGACATCAACAACTTTCAGAAATATAAAAATAAATGGTTAAATTATTGAAATACATCTATTGCAGGGATACTCTCCAGCAACATGTAACAGGACAGGTGACAGTTCTTTGGTCCACTCAAAAGTTTTGGATTGGATTTCATTTGAAGTTAAAAGCGCCATTAAAAGGATTACAGACTTTAAGAATAACTTGTGGTGTGTATGGTGTGTAAAAGTATTGCAGACTTGAATTTGAGATTGGCTGCTGGAGATGTGTGAGAGAGAGTGTGTCAAAATGTATGATCAAGTTAGAAATAGTTTGCAGTGCATTGGAAAATGGCGACTCACAATAATTGTTAGGTGTATGGGTTGTTGAACTAAATGTATTTGATATTGTGCTATAGTTTCAAAAAGCCAAGATTTTATCTACAAACCAAATCCTCTAAGTCACCTATAAGCTGGTAATTGTAGAGAACTGTAGAGCCAGAGCTAGTGTCCAAGGCTTAAAATCGCATTGGAAAGTCTTTGAGATATTGGTAGCAAACATCTAAATCTAAATATACCTGCCATAAGGCTGAGTGATTCCACTTTGTCCATAGTTATGTGTAACATATATTGAAACAATTTCTGTCAATGTTGTAAAATTTATAATAAACTGAGACATGTTGTAAGAGTAATTGGGAAAGAGCAAAGGTATCTGCATAATTGTTTTTTCAAGTTTGTGCATTCTACAAAGCAAAGCTGGCATTTTTTGTTTGTGTTTTAGAATTCAGTTTTTTCCCAGGTAGGCCATCTGTAGGTTCTGATCTAGTTATGGTTTGGTAATAACACTTTTAATTGAATCACCAGTTTGAGTGCAAATAACTGTGTGTTATCAACAGAGGGCCCTGCTCAGTGCACAGTGAGAGTAAACATAGATGGTAATGTGATTCTGTAAAGAGATTAATGTGAGCTTTTGAGCCGGATGTGATGATTTCATGGAAAAGATGTTTAAGGAACATGTGAAGGGTATGTAAATTAAATATTTATGCAACAACATATTTTGTACCAGATGAGCAGACCAATATTAACGCTACATGTAAACAGTTGTGTTAGTAAATAAGTCGTTTTTAATATACAACATGAGGATAAGAAACAATATGATTCATGAAGGCTCTATGTTGCTTATAAGAATGAAAATTAACCTGAAGAACAAACAGTAAAAATAAAAGTGAAGAATGTAACTCCTTTTATTGGTTATTGTTGTGCATCCCTAAAGGGTTGGTCCAATGTGATGTTCAGTGTCTGCACAAAGTATCCGGAGGAACACCTCCTGAGTTCTGAGTGTGTTCTACAGTGAAGTGCACGCATGTTTGTGGGAGAGAGGAGGAGCCGCACAAGTGGAAGCACAGCTGACGGACTGTCGCCATGGTGATTGAGGCGGGCTCTAGTCCTCTGAAGCGTTGGGATTGGAAAAGGAGGGTTGGAGAAGGGGTTGGAAAAGAACGATGGCAGCAGCGGTAAAATGAAAAAAAGAAGTGAGGTCAACAAAAGCCGACAGAGAAGGAAGAGAGGATGGGGAATGTACAACAAAAAATAAGATTGGATTCAATAATAAAGAAGGTGGAGGAACAAGGATAAGAGGGGAGAAGGGAAAAACAAGTTAGTAAAGCTGTAAGAAAATGAAGAGCAACTTATTTAATAATAGTTAAATACTTGACCAACCTGAGGAGTAGCAGATTTTCTTTAGAAGAATTTAAAAAGGCCACCAATATGTAGGTATTTGGTACATATTTGCACATTGTTTTTAAACTGGTATTATCAGTTCTAAGCCACTGACAAAGAAAAGTAAGTACCCTGCATTGTCAAATTGAAGAAATAACCAAATAATCCACCAATTCCACCAATTGGAAATTGTTTGAGATAAAAACATAACTCTTCCATTTCATTCACTTTTACAGTATCATAAGCTAAATTGTTGTCTTCTCAGTTCTAGTGAAAAATAATCTTATTTTTATTGACAATAGATTCTTATTGTGATCATTTTTGAAAGGCAATAATCCGTTCAAATAGCAGCTCATAGCAGAAGAATAATAGGACTTTAGTGTTCTGTCATTTCAGTGGTTTGTAATCATCATATTATCTCTAATAATATGTAAATTTATTTAATGGTCGATGTATTGAGAATTTTGTAGTAGTCTACAGTAGTCTATGGTCACGGACCCATCTTGTCCTGAAGCTGGAAATGTCCTATACTGTTATTACCTGTTTACCTGGCACATTCTAATATGGCAAATTATACAGTTGGATATCATTTTGTGTCATTGCAGTTTATTACAAATTACTTTAATATTCCAACTTAAGTACCTCAAGAGTCAAAAGTCTGCATTTACCTTTGCCCCACCCACCACCCAACCTTCTGCTCATGCCAAACAGAATAAATTAATAATAAGCTTGTGTTATATCTTCAGATTGGTCAAATATTAAAAACTTTATTTAATTCATACTAGTTTAAGCGTGCCATGCATTGAGGTTACATGCAGCATCTCCAAACACACACAACAGCTCGGTTAGTTCTCAGCTTCTGCCCTGAATGCTGTGACCCAGTTTCTACTTATACTGCGCGTGTCCTCAACCTGAGCGCTGGGAACAACATGATGAATGAATTCAACGCACTCAGAGAAGGCCAGATGCTTAGGTGCTAAAGTAGGAACCTCTGACAAGAAACAAAAGAGTGGACTAATAAAGTGTGACAGTGACAGTCAGCGGATAGCTTGTAAAGTTCCATCTAACCATCCATCTTCTACCGCTTATCCAGGGCCAGGTCGCAGGGGCAGCAGTCTAAGCAGAGACGCCCAGACTTTCCTCTCCCCAGACACTTCCTCCAGCTCTTCCAGGGGGAGGCGATCCCAAGCCAGCCAAGAGACATAGTCCCTCCAGCGAGGCGTCCAGGAGGCCTCCGAAACAGATGCCCGAGCCACCTCAGCTGGCTCCTCTCGATGTGGATGAGCAGTGGCTCTACTTTGAGCTCCTCCCGAGTGACAGAGCTCCTCACCCTATCTCTAAGGGAGCGCCCCGCCACCCTGCGGAGAAAGCTAATTTTGACCGCTTGTATCCAGGATCTCGTTCTTTCGGTCATGACCCAAAGCTCATGTCCATAGGTGAGAGTAGGAACGTAGATTGACCGGTAAATCGAGAGCTTTGCCTTACAGCTCAGCTCCTTCTTCACCACGACAGACCGGCTTGTAAAGTTACCTTCCTTAAAATGTTGGCCTTTGTTTTCAGGTTATGTGAAGGTTTGAAAAGTGCCAAGAATAAAGTTAGCTCTTACTAACCACTAATGCTAATGGCTGCTAGAGTTTACCATACACTGAATTGATTTGCAATATAAAAGAACGTGTAGGCAGGAAGCAATTGACAACATGCATGTGTCATCAGTGAGTGAGTAGACAGCATTAGCAAGTGGTTAATGTGGCTAAATGTGATATCCCTATCAAGATTAGCATCTGTATTGCTAAAATTGTGCGGTCATTGATTGAAAATAGTTTATTTTGGCCCTGAAGTCATTATCATCCCATGTTTGACCTGTTTTGTTATTGTGTAGTAGTAATGGACACTATACAAGCCATATCATCAAATTTTCCGGTTGGTGGATCCTTATAGAAAACTGTGTTCTTGGGAACAATAGTGACACTTTAGCTTCCATTAGTTGTGGAACAGCTTGTGAGAAGTTTGTAGTATGCAGTATGTGAAAGACAAAAGCAGCGGTGGTCACCTTGACTAAATCATTAGCAAAGTTGCTGAAATGTTTTTCTCTTATACAGTATAGGCCTAGTGTATGAGAAGACACTGAATGTTTATAATGTTAATTATTGGTGAACATAAACGCTACATTTATTGAAACACCACATTAGCAAGTTCCGGGCTGGTTCTGGTTTGCCAATTTATTTAAGAACAGACGGTCCAAAAGAAAAGTTCCCAGCCCAAACCTAACAATAGTCAGTTCCTGTTTGAAAACTGTGGTGTTTTATTTTTTTCTAGCCTCATAAAACTGTTGTTTTTACCAGGCTTAGACATTTACTAACTCTACTTTTTACCTTGACCTGTAGCTAGTGTTCAAGTTTGCCTGTTGTTTTTTATAATAAATACATAGCTTTACCTACACAAGTGCTTCTGTATAGCACATTGAGTTACTTTTGTATGAAATACAATACTATATAAATATTCTTTCTTCTTCTGAAGCACTTATACAATTTAAATCTTGTCTTTAAAATCAAGATTTTCATACTCAAAAACAAGCTTGTCCCATCGTAGAATATTGTTTAATGATTTAAAGGTCCAGAAAAAATACTAAAATAATAATAATAAATGTTCAATTGTTGTTATTTCTGTTTGTTCAGTCCACTCTTTTTACCATCATTGGTGAAAGAAATCTCAAATTTGACATCCGGGCTAAACTTAAGCTGATCATCTGTAAACGGCACACGAGCAGGCAGACGTCTCCGCTCCCTGTCTCCGAAAAAACACATGCAAACAGTTACCATGGTGACAGAAGCTCATGCAAAGAGTAAGACAGGCAGACATAGGCGCAGCCAACATGCCAACACAAATGACTGATTCACATGCTGAGCACTGCCACTGTCAACATCAATCACACAAAATACAATCTGACAGCCCGAGCCATCCCACAATGCACAGGGGTAAGCTGACACCACAGAATTAAGAGGTATGGCTGTTTGTGTGTTTCTTTTAAATGTGTATTGCAGGTATCTTTAGACGCAAATAAAACAATTAATGTGTTGAAGTCACGTAACCAATTCTCAAGTCCAAAAAGTAACTAAAATGAAGGGAAAATTACGTAAAATATTAGCATACGTAATAGTAAATACCTGTAAAAGCCAAAATAATATATTAATACAATTAAGTCTTTAAAACCTAAATTTACAGTTGTAAATAAAATCTAACCAATAGACTAGAATATTTTACATAAATAATTTAGGAAATTACTGTAATATCATATTCCGAAACTTGTTGTGAAATCTACAGCATTTCTTAATTACTATTAGAGACTTACTATATATATATATATATATATATATTTTACTATAAATTGGACAGAACTTTTTTTTACAGTGGAAAAGAAGTCCAAGTTGAGTCTGAGTGTCCACTGTACTGCAAACTACTGTTTTATTTGAGCTTTTATACTTTTTTTATACTTTTTTTCCACTTTATTTGACTTCAGGAATACAATATGCCTGTACGTGTATATATTTGAATGTGTTGTTAAGTGGGAGTCACCACAGATTTCTTTTGCAAGCAGTTCATGCACAGCAGCGCAGCACTTTGATGTGAGTAAATGATGACTTAAAATTAAAGAAAATAACAAAGAAATATAAAAATAATAAAATAAAAAAACTGACCAAAAATAGCCCTCATATAAAACTACCCCCCCCGAACCAGCTGAATAAGATGACAGCCAGAATGGAAAAGGATGGAGGGACTTCATTTACCACAACATCATCATTAACGCTGAAAAGGGATCTATTACACTTTTAGTGAGGCAACAAAACACTGCTGAGCATGTGTTTATTGCGTTTCTGGAGGTCTTGGCGGGGACAGTATCACAGATTGACTTTGTTGTCATCAAGCGCTTAGACTCAAATGCACCAGTCCACTTTAGACAACTGATTAATTAGAGAACTACTCTTCCTGATTGATACCAGGTTCCAGCTTTATATTGGCCATTGATTATTGGCTAGCAGTTGACACCAGCGCCCTGTACTACAAAGCAGGATCAGGAGGTTAGCGAGGTAAGTTCAGAATTAACCCTGGGTTTTCAGTACCACAATGTTGGTTCATTTTCATCGAGAGTGATTTCTGTGGAACGCTAATGTGCTCTGGAGCAGGATAAGTTACAGGTAGATGATAAAAAACCATAGATAGTATAATTATGGATGATATGCGCCCATTGGTCCCCTATTCACCAATATTGTCATTACGAATGGGCAATAAAATGGCCGTTACATCCGGGCTTTTCGGGTTTTACTCCATAGTAAAACAATAGTTTTTAGATAGCATAAACCAACGTAATTTTCAAAAATTCACCCCCCCCAGAGTTGTCACGTAGTAAAAACTTAGCTCTAGAGACCGGAGCCATCTTTTGTACCAGGCTGTAAACATGAGTTTTACACTTGTAAAGTTGCCATTAGGTTTCTCCTTATATTTCCGCTTTTGGAGCCTGCCCTCTGGTGGACGGAGGTATATCGCTGTATTTTGCTGTAAAATTACCATATGGCGGCGCCCTTACACGACGACCATTTTAGAGGTACCATAGGAGAGGCTTGTAAAAAACACATTCAACAGACCAATCAGCAAAGAGAAATGAGCTGCTGGTCTTAAAGAGATAGAGACCGCAAAGAAAAATACAAAAATGTCTGCACAAGCGCCGGTTGAAAAATGGAAAACAAATGTACAGTGATTGAGTGACACTGTAAAGTCATGTCATATTGTAACTTACATGTTTCTAGAGCCCGACTGATATGGATTTTTCAGGTCCAATACTATTAGGGGGAAGTGAAAGGCCAATATCCCAAACTAAAAACAAATGCTCTAAATAGCTACTTTTGGTTCTGTTAATTCAGTTCAATCACTTGACAGTCAGAAAGCTGCTAAATCTGAGGCTATTACTCTGTAGCCTACTTAAATTAATATATTAATAAAATTATTATTTTCCCATAGTGTCATTTATTATTAACCAGTGCAATTTAAGTTATGCCTATTATTGCCTACTGACCCTGTATCACCTCTCAGACCAGTCTGCTCGTGTTATGCCGTTCACAAGAATGAACGTGGCGCTGCTCTCTTTATGACCATCAAATAATAGTGAGTTAAAAGGGGCACAGACAAGACGACCCTCTGCTTTGAATTGGCTAACTGTTCTCTTGGCAGATGATACCTGCTCAATACCTCTAAAGTTTAAAAACACTGGTGCACTAGTCATTGTAATCATAATGTTTTATTTCTACCCTCTATTCTCTACCATAAAGCTGTTCAATTTAACGTCTGTGTTCAGTTGTAGTGAAAAGCCATTAGTAGCTTCTGGAATCAGCAGCAGCACGTTTGTTAATAAAGAATACAGTTACTTCAAGGAAAAACACATTTCATTAGGCACATAAAAGATAATGTTTTAATGCTGATATACTTAACTGTTACATTACATTCATTGTCAAAGTTATATGTCAAAGGTTATCCTAACTTAAGCTTGCTAACTTAAACACAACCTGTGTGTCCATGACCAGCACGCACGAGCGGTTTAGGGGTTAAATAGGTACTTAGCTGGTCTCCCCGTTCTTGCCTCTCTTCTGCTTAAAAACAACATGTGCAGCGGCCTGTTGTATAAATTGTGACATAACATTCTGCAGCCCTCCAATATATTGGTCGGGCTCAAGTTTAAACACCTGAATATCCTCATGTTAACTCTCTCCCACATGTCGCTGCGATGGGTCGTTTAGTGCCGACTGCCTGTTTCACATACTATTAGGGGAAGTGAAAGGCCAAGAAACTCAACAAGTTGATAGCCCTCTTTGTGATTCCACTTAACTGGCAGCTGTTTGTCTAACCGGGTAGGAGACTCATATCTGTGGTAGGTTCAAGTAGCTTCATAGTACATGGCCCAGGGTATATGAGCTCAGACCACCGTTTCCCTAGTAATGTCAAAATCCTTGTCAGTTCATGTTATATGCCTGAGAATCTTCACACAGACATAGCTATTGTACTGCCATGGTCCAGAATAGACACAACAATACTGCTGCAAGCAACATGCCAAAATATTACTTTGGTATTAACAGATCTATGCCACAGAAGAACAAATTAGCCCAATAAATTTAACAAATGTATACTAGAAAGTACCTTAGGGACACATACAACTTCATTAGACTGGGCCTCTAGAGACTAAAGTAAAATTGTGAATGTAATACAAAGATCTAAAATGGCCTGGAGTCTTCAGTAAAACAGTAAAGTCTCCAGAAACACCCTCCCACCCAAAAGTTAACAAATGAAGAAAAAGTAAGTAAACAATGCAGACAGAGAAGATTAAAGGGATGATATTTGTGGTGAAAAGGTAAGTTTATAAAAAGCAAAAAGAAATGATGGGATGTGTCTTACCAGGCTTTTGCACACCCTGAAATTCCTGTTCTCCATTCTCCAACGCTGAACCCGCTTCTACACACAACAACAAGCAAACGTTACTCTAAGTCTCTCTAATGGGTCGAGAGGAAATTTTAATCCAGTGTATTTTGTGGTTATAGAGACACACTAAAAAACAAATAAAAATTATTTTCAGGTATCCCATCCCCATTTTATCCAATGTAGCAAAGATTAACAAAGGTTGCACAAGGTTTGTGCTAAAAACTAGTAGCAGTTGATGTACACTGGATTTATGGATGCAAAAGATATTGTATATTTATCATATATATCAATAGTCACGTTATCACAATATTTATATCGCAATAACTTGTATCACATTTACCTTTTGCCTGTAAAATGATCGTCGAAACAGAATTAAATTGTGGAACTCCTGGTTTAGGCCGGATTGATTTCTAGATTAAGTCCTAGTTTAGACTTGTTTAACCCCTGGTTTAGTCATTAATACTAATTTAGCTCCTGCTTTGACGAGTGGAAGTTAGTCCAGAGCCTTGTAATACTTAATTTTTTCTAAATTAATTTGATAATTTAACTTTTTTACTCTGTCAAAGAGCATTCAAATTGCACCTCATATTGTTATCAAAATATTCAAAATAAATTCTAATATTGGATTGACCAGAAGCCACATGAAAGTATACTGGCTCAGAGGCCAGTCAAGTCCTGCTCACCATTAATGCTTTGGCTAACTTCAAAATGCAACGTTGACTGCAAAAATCTTACAGAAATGACACTTACTTGTCCTAAAAGTATAAACAATCAGAGGCATTGAAACAGATAACAAAAACATTCAAGGAACTACACTTCGACTATAAACAAGTCAAAGATAAATAACAGTGACCTAAACAAAGCGCCCACTCAGGATCCTTCAAACACAAATGGGACATGGGCACAGACAGAGCGCATTACATGTGCGTCGCAGCTCCACAACAGCATCAGTGAGGGACACAGTGTGCTTCCTGTGCGTAATGCGGCTGCTGACAGAGGACAATAACAGCAGACTGCCCGGCCCCGCAGTTTGGCACTCGGCATGTCAGCATGTCAGCCTTTGTCCCCGTGTGCAGTGTGCCACAGCCCATCACTGGCAACAGCACCTACGGGCCCGTCCTGTGGCTTTCTGTCAGTGGTCGATGCCCACACAGGGTCTGGCTGTCTGAAGGAAGTGTCTGGAGCCCGGAGCCCTTTATCTGTCACTGTTAGCAACGAGCGACTTACTGCATCTGGCGAATGATCAGTTATCTAAGGCCACACTGAAAGGATTGTTACACAAGAAAAACACAAGCTTCTTTGGAGAATATTTTTATGTTTCACTTTTTCCAGCCAAAAAGATTCTCCTAATCTTCCCAGTTAAGGCTTATTTGGGACCGCTTCTTCCGCTTGAAAAGTGTAGGTTGCTTTGCACTGGAAATTATATGGGTCACCACAAAGTGAGCAATTTGCCTCCATCAAAAATGAAGAAGCATCTGCATTTTGAGATAAACTAGAAATGGCACTGAAGACAGAATTGGTTAAAGTTATGATCGTTTTGCCATTTAAAAATTTTGGTCAGAAGTAACGTTTCTTTACACATTAAACTCTAAAGCAGGGGTCCCCAACCACCGGGCAGCACACCTGAATAACTATTAAACTAATAAAAACAATCATTTCTGTAGAGCTTCTTTGAAAAGGTGGGATGATCCAATGATGAGACAGCAAGACAAGATTGTCAACAAAAGTATTAAAGCAAATGCCAACAGTCTTACTATGAGGCCCCAACTGCTTTTGATTGATTGATTTGCAGTGGCCTTAAAAACGTTGAGAGTCGAAACCATTTCAAATCTCAAAACCTTCTGGATTGAAGTCAAGGCGGAATATCCTGAGACCTAAAAACCCTGCTTCCATTTCCAACATCTTATCTTTGTAAAGTGGGGTTTTCTGATCAACTAAAATGAGATGAGAGTAGACTGGACATGAGGAACATTCTGTCTCCCATCACTTCTACACATGGAGAACATGTCATTGCAGGGGTCCCACTGACTGCATAAGGGTGACTTATTGTTCAATTAGAAGTGTAGTAATTCCACTAATATACTAATATTAAAATTGTATAATATAAAAGTTATGTGCATGTTATGTCATTTATTTTACCTCGAGCTATTATTGTTACTATTATCTTATATTATGCACTCATCTGCCCAGTTATAAAAATTATTTTCTTAAGCATGAACCAATCTAACATTTGCATTCTAGATAGGAGTCTTGGTGATTATTATAATCTTGTTACAATAGAAGCAGTGGATCTGTTTTATGTTTTATTAGGATAGAATATACTATAATTGTGTTTTTTTTCTTGTGCAGTTTGACACATTCAGTAATAATAAATACAGAAGGCAGCACTAGAATCAATGCTCTGTCTTCTGATGCTAAATCAGAAATATAGTGTGGTAACTTTAGGGTTAACCATGTTTTTTCACTTATAAGTTATTGTTGTCAAGTTAACACACCAAGACAACGCAGCTCATAGTCGAGCTACAACTGAGTAGTCGGACTGGAGCTTGACTAGGTCTACAGTTTCCTGCACAAAGCAAACCAATGAAAAAAACAACAAAGCAGCCAAAGATTAGAGTGAGATTGACACATTTTTGGGCTAAAAAGACAATTTGATACTATGCTGCCAGCTAACTTTTCTGCCAGTTTGTTTAGTTTGTGATGTCAAAGGACACAAAGAAAAAGATCTGTTTGATAAAGCTTAGCCTATATTTTTTATTGTATCCCTTTTGTTGGAATATAAAAATAAACCTTGCAAATAATATCTAAAGAACTTCTCACAACAGTCCATGCTGACATTTGCCCAAATCTTGTGTCTCACCTGTTTTGGTGTCGTCATTGTCCAGCAGAGGGATGTAGTGCTCCTTGCCCACCGTCTCCCCAACCTCATCGTCGAAGGTCTCTGACTCCAACTGGGCCATGAAGTCCCGCTCCACCAGGCTCTCAGGCCCCGGCTGGGGTACGCTGTCCGTCAGCGCGTCGCTCAGACTCAGGTCTAACTCCGCCATGGCTGCAGGAGGGAGGAACACAGAACAATAGCAGTGATGAGCTCCTTGTTTTGATTGGCCTCTGAAAGAATTGACAAAAAATTTTGTACTTGACATTACATTGTCAGCATTTGTATTCTTTAGGGTGTTCATTTGATGGCTCGGTAGCTGTTCATTCTGTGTTTCAAGGATAGTGTCATATTAGGTTATACCTAAAGAAAGAACGCATCAAAACTACCTTGCCCTATAACTAAAGACATGTACAATATAGGACTACAGATGGAAATGAGCTATTAAGCTATAATCTGGTACAAGCATCTCTGCTTCAGCTTAATGTACATTGTACGCTGTCCTAAAAAACAAAAAAAAAAGGTTCAGTCTTAAATTAAAGCTAATTATAAATGTATATATATATGTATGTATATATATATACACACACACACACACACAGTAAATGTATTTCTGTTTCTGGCCACAAGGAGGTGCACGACCAATTCAAAGACATGGACCAGATGATTAACATAAGCATAGTCTATACTTTAACAAATCACATATAGTGCTGAGCTCATCTTTAAGGTCAGCTGACCTATGGACTCGGGAATATATTGTGCCATGCTGTGTCATCTTGGTCAATTGTAAAGTCGGATTAACTTGTCTCTGCTCAGATCTGTCTTGTGTTGAGAAGAATCACAACCCCTTTCATATTCATATGTAAAGATCAATATGAGATATAATTTATTCTTGAATAGAAGCACATCCAAAGACAAGTTCTGCAATGAAAACTATGAAATATTTCTAACACGTCTGACAGGAGACTCATACATAGCTCAACACCTCTCTCTGCTGGAGTGTAGACTCATTACAGAAAGAGCCATTACAGGTGCATCGAACATACCATCATACTATACATGTTACCATTTATCAAAAACAAAGGTACATTGCTCACATTTCGTTGCATCGACACTAGTTAGTCTAGAGAGAAGTTTTTCTAATAAATATACAAATGTAATTACATCAGAAGTACATGAAACACAACAGATAACACTGGCACATACAGTTAGTATATGTTGAACAAAAGGATGCTTCAAGGCCTTGGCCAGTCCAAATAAACTCCATGTGGCTGGACTTACTACATGTACGAGCAGCTGTGGGCCCAGAAGCTCAGCACAGGGTGTGTCTGAGGAACACTGCAGCCCAAACTCTCCACCACAAAGTCAGCCTGGTCACCAACTCTGCCCCAGTTTCCAAATTTATCCCCCATCAGCAGCGTGTGGTAAGCAAACAGAGCGTCATGCACTGAAAGTAGCCTGATCTATGTTACACAATGGATTTGATTTGAAAAAGGATCTGCAGCCACTTTTCACTGGACAAACATTCCGGGACATTTCCAAAACAATATCAATAATAATCAACATGCTATACCAATGACAAGAAAGAACCAAACTGAAAATACATTTAAATAAATTGATACTAAAAAAAAGAAAAACTATGATTTAGCATCAACCACTTTGTGTAAAAAGTTGTAAAACAAAGAATTTCCACCGATCCTTGCAGACTCATTAGCTCAATTCTCTGACATGCAATTAAAACTGTAACCCGACCCTGCCAGAAAGAACTGCTCCTCAGAACATAAGTCTGTGCTACAATACCATCTGGGAGGACCCCCGTTGAAAGCGTTTGCAAAAGGGCAGATACTTTAAATAAAAAACCTGGTCAATGATTGGATTTATTAACATTTGTTTATGTTCGTTGCTGCCGTCTCATTGGACACAAAGAGCTGGTAAAGCCCCAGACGAAAAAGCATAACTTGTAGCTGAGACCATAGGCTCTACAAAGGAAATGTTAACGGACCCATACCACTAGAACCCTCTGCTCTAGCTTCCAGCACGTTCTAAATTTACCAAGATTGTTTGTTCTCTTACTCCTCTTTCTATTTCTACAGCAGGCCCCACATGACCACAACCTTTTCATTAGGCTACACTGTGATGGATTTATACACTCCATTTTGCTTTTTGTCTGCAGAGAGCAGCCATGGTTTGTGCTCTTGCTTTAACGCCCTACTCACTCGGAAATAATCTGGTTTCAACAAAGGAAGGAAATCCACTGCTTCTATTGTAACGTCAGCTAACAAATGTGTGTGTGATGTGGATTTGTGTGTCTAAGCCTGTACATGTCTGTGTGGGACGTTGTGGTTGATGGGTGTTTGTCCTCTCGCTGCTAAAGATAAAGAGGTAAAGGTTAAGCCTCTTTTAAAATCTGCTTCCCACAACACTGTTGTGAGTAACAATGCTCCATGACATGATCACGGTGCAGGAACATCACCTATGCCTAAAGAAAAATTGCAATAATGTCTATAAACATGAGAATATTTGGTTACACCTGAACAAGCCATGTGTTTTCTGTCTATGTTGTGTAAGAAATTGAAACAATGCATATTGTACAAACATAATACCAGGCACAAAACTGTTCATCAACTGATGACATTTTGTTCATTTTTCTAATGTACTGTTTCTATAATTACTACTATAAAACACAAGTCAATTTTTTTTATTCAACATGGCTCCCAAGCCATGCATTGATGCAGCTTATTCTTTGTAATGAGCTGGAACACACATAAGCAGTTAATTCAAACCAGGGGTGTCGCAATCAAAAAGGGCTGCAGAGATTCATCCCTGCATGGGTGGCTTTTCCAAGACACAAACACAAGACAGCATGGTACACACTAAAACATTAAGACTAACCTGTGACTCTTGAAAATTAAAAGCATGCATGGTTTTATTGTCATACTAAATTGCTACACAGATATTCGCATCAGTTGTTAAAGTAGTAGTCGTCACGGACGCTGCCAGGAATTTTGAGCCCCATAAAAAGATCTCACAAAAGTATTACTGTAACTCAAAGTGATTCTTGGTTTAGAGTGAAGGAAGAGTGAATTTAGGAGGCAAGAGACACGTTTAAACAAATAGGTCGACACATAAAGATATAGGATAATGTATTGGGGGTCTGGTGGTCCTTACCCAGAAGATTTTTAACAGAGTGATATTACTGTAGAGCAAGTACAATTGTGGGAACTGTTACTGACTCACATATTTAATGATAGACTGAGAAGACACAGACATTTATAACATTCTAAAAGATATGAAATTTTATTATCTATAGTAATATATGACTATGCTGCTTTTAAAAGGCCCAAAAATTGGAAATTGTTATTTACATTTACAATTTACAAATTGTTATCTTTGTATTTAATGGATGACAATAATCTTTAATATTAATTCTTTAAATCTTTAAAAATAATTTGTGGTTTAATTATTACAGATATTATTTCTACATTTTATACTGTGACTTTCACTGCTGCTGTTCTTTAGCCTGACCTGTGACCCCTGCCTTCTGCCTCTCTCCTCTTTGCTCTAATCTGACAGAACTTAAAACAGGATGGATAATATTCTCTGACTTGTCTGAGTGGTCTTGGTCTTTTTTCTGACTGTAGTCTGTCTCCAGCCTCACGTCACTAACTTCGGTGTCCTACAAATTAACTCATTATTTTTATAATAGATTGATAAAGGTTTCCTCTCCCTGTGAATATTTTACAGCTCGTAGTGAATCTGATGCTGCTGCTTGTTTCCCATGTCACACCTAAAAACAAAAACAATCACATGCAAGCATTAAAAGAAACATCCAATCACAAAGGCAGGGCAGGGCCATTCTGTGTGAGTTTGCATGTTCTCCCTGTGTCTGCGTAGGTTTCCTCCAGGTACTCTGGTTTCCCCTACCACTAAAGACATGTGCAATAGTAAATCTGCAGGAGAGAGCTGAGCACCACTTGGCTCTTCCATAAGCTCAACATTATCACAGCTTCTATAGTGATCCTCCGTGTGAGGCATGACATAACGCACCAAAATTAATCCACAGAAATCACAGCAGCATGTTCCCGTTTCTTTAATATATCACAGCACATTGTAATGTCTCAATAATCCTTCGGGAAAGGTCGAGGACGAGTGTTTGTCAAATCTTCTTCCCAGATGCCCTGTTATGCCTGTGAGAAAACCACTTCTCTGGTTAAATATTATAAAACAACTGTAGTTAAAACAGGTTAATGATAAGATATTTATTGTTAGTTAAATATTAATTAAAATGATGGGAATAAAACAATGGAATGTATATGTTAATAAAGTTGCACAATCTAGCTGTGAGAAGTGGAATATAACCTCACATCAACTGAAATTAACTGAATTTCCTATTGCAAGTTTAAAGTCCGATTGCAAGTTTAAAGTTTAATGACCGGTAATTAAATTGTTAAAACAGTACTTTCTTTTGGCATTTGCTTTGATGCAAAAGGAAGAACTCAAAAATACACTTTTTTTAAACTTTACGTTATTGAGTGTATACTTAGAACAGTGTTAGAATATGGGCAAAAAGACTGGATCCAAAATGGTGGCCGCAGGTAGCACAGGTGTAGTCACTGCTTTCCTCCTGTACACCTTGTTTGTTAATCTCGGACCTTCTAAAGTGGATTTTATCCGTAAATACATTAATAACAACAAGCAAAAACTATATTTCTTTCGGAATATTTACTTCAACGGTCTGGATCTTCTTTATAAGCAAACTAACATCAACGCTAAATCAAGCTTTGGCTATGGTTAGCTCAGCTGGTAAGGACATGGCCTTTCACACGGGGGACCCAGGTTCGAATCCCCCTCGGGGTGCTATCCAGTGTGGGTCCTTAGGCAAGACCCTTCGCGCTACTGCCTACCTCATAATGACGTTGCAATACCAAGTGATTGCAACATCAGGAAAAAGGAACATGAGAAACTAGAGAAATACCAAGTCCTCAGAGAAGAGCTGGAAAAGGCTTGGAAGGTGAAGGCGACAGTGGTGCCTGTGGTCATCGGAGCACTCGGGGCAGTAACCCCCAAACTGGAAGAGTGGCTACAGCAGATCCCTGGAAGAACACCAGACATCTCGGTCCAGAAAAGTGCAGTACTAGGAACAGCAAAGATACTGCGCAGAACCCTCAAGCTCCCAGGCCTCTGGTAGAGGACCCGAGCTCGAAGGATGAGAGACCACCCGCGGAGGGTGAAGGACAAAGTTTTTTTTTATATATATATATATATATTTCAAATGTTGAATTTAGCCAGAGACAGGCGCGCTCGGAGCTGTCATATATCACAACTTTTCAGTGTTTTCAACCACATACTGTTTATTTTAGGTTTCAAACATATAAATTCACATAAGTACTAAAAAAAAAATACATTTAGAGTTTGTAAAATACACACAATGTCTATGGAAGAGGTAATAATAATCCTTTCCATTATAATTCAACACGTTTTATTCATATCAGATACACATTGTGTAAGTAACTTTAATGTTTACTCTATTCTATTCCCAGTTCACCAGCCACTTACTTTTAAGTATTTCGGGAGAAGTGAATGAATTCACGTGTAAACATAGAGGTTGTAAATCCAACAGATCCGATTCTCTGAACTGCGTCTGCGGCACAAACTAACACGACGGCGCTCATCGCGCATACAGCTCAACTAACGCGATCGTTATAAAGGTGTTTAAACAACAATATACTTCCACTTGCATGTATTTGACAATCGGAATATTAGATATTTCATGCCATAGCTAACACATTTGTGAAGGAAAAATGACATAAAAGCAGATCATCGTTCATTCAGCGCTGTTGCTGCTGCGGTGTGTCACGTGACAAGCAATGATGCTGTGACAGCGTCACCATGGAAACGCCGCCCCCCCCTCTCACAATATAGTTCCCACGTCCCTGGTAGTGTGTGCACACTGGCTTTAGCGGTGCATTCAAGGGCATTCATAAAACTGATGTTTGTTGTGACTGCCAGAGTTGTATGGAGAGGGGAAATCTATATCGTCGATATCGTTGCTTTTTTTGATAGTAATATCTTGAAAGTTCATATCTAGATATAGATACGATAACGATAAATCGTTCAGCCCTATCGAGAACTAAAGCTAAGTGTGCCTCACGCCTCAAACCTGGCTCAAGCAAAATGCTCCAGCAGCAGCCGTAAATATTTCTGGATATAACATGTTTAGGAGAGATAGAGAAAGTTCTAAAGCTGGAGGGGGAATTATTGTTTAAATAAAAAATATATTAAGGTGTAAAAAAATCCAGTGGTCAAACTGTAAGCAATTAGAATGTTTAGGTCTGAACATCATATAAACACCACACCCTATGTCCTCCATCAAATGCAGTTTGGCTTTAGAGCCAATTACTGAACAGAGACAGCTACCTGCTATCTCGTTGAAAACATTGGTGCTGTATTTTTAGATTTAAAAAAAGCCTTTGACACAGTAAATCACAAAATCCTGCTCTCCAAGTTATGCACCTTTTAATTTCACTCCCGATGCACTTAAATGGATCAAATCCTATCTGGTTAACCGCTCCCAACATGTCAGAGTCCAATCCTATCAATCTACAGCCCTCAGTCTGTCAACCGGCCTTCCCAAGGATCAATTCTCGGGCCTTTACTGTTCTCACTTTACATCAATGACCTTCCTTCTGTTTGCAGGGACGTTTCTGTGCAGATGTATACAGACGACACTGTAGTCTACGTTCATGGCAGAAGTCTCTCTCAGGTGGCTGAGAAGCTCACAAACTCCATGGTTTCCATCTCCACTTGGTTAAAACAGTCATGTTTACAGTTAAACACATCTAAAACAGTGGCAATGTTTTTTTCATAAATCCAACAGTCCTCCCGTTGGTGAGCCAGATGTCCTTGTCTTTGGAGAACGGCTGCAGGTTGTGTCGGAATACAAATATCTCGGCGTGTTAATTGATTCTAAACTGTCATTCAAATCACACATTACTAAGGTACACATTACTAATCAAATAAAATTCTATTTTATTTGATTAGTAATGTGTAATTTCAGATACACTCGTTCTCAAATGTCCACTCAAGCAGCTAAAATGTTTATTCAATGATCCCGTCCCATTTTAGATACTGCTTACCTGTTTGGTCACACGCCAGTTCTACATCTCTAAAACCCCTGCAGTCATTATACAAACGAACAATAAAAAGTTTAGACAGAAAACCAAACTTTTACCATCATTGTCCAATACTGTAAAATTATAAACTACTTAGCTACTACTTAGCTGGGAAAACATGGTCAAATACTCAAAACAATGCCTAATATACAAGATCATTCATGGTCTATCATTCCCTCCACTTAGCCAGTTTATTCACATGCGTACAGCCGATCACAGCAGAACCTGAGGAGCAGCAAGAGGAGATTGTTTCATACCCTTTAGGAAAAGTACTTTTGGTCAATCCACCTTCTCGGTCTCTGCAGCTTCTGAATGGAATCATACACCCTCCACCATCCGAAATCTAAACACCTCCCACACATTTAAGATACAGCTGAAGAAATGGCTTATTGACAACCATCGCTGTGAGCACTGACTCTACCTCTCTCTGCTCCTGCTGGCCTCTTGCCCCATGTTACGTCCTGTCTCTGATGTTCGATTGTTGTGTAGGCTGTGTTTGTCTGTGAATGATTGTTTTGTCTGTCGCGCTTCTGTTGTATATATTGTGTAATACTTTTATAGATTGTGTGCTATTTCTTTGTAATGTTTTGTAACTAAACATTTTTATTCCTTATGTTTTAGCCTGACTTTAACATCTGTCATGGGACTACAGATGAAAAATAGCCTGTTGGCTAACTCTGGCATATTTACAGTTTTCTTTCTGTCTATCAATATGCAGTGTCCCTGAAATAAATAAATAAAATAAATAAATAAGTCTGTGCATGGCTAATTAACAACATCTTTATGGCTATTTAGCACAACTGTAACTGACTTGGGAAGTAATGGATTACATGCAACTGAATTATGTAACAAAAATTGTTTTATGTATCCCATGTTTCTCATTAGCAAGATTTGGGGGTTTACAAACTAAGCAAGTATTCACGATCCAAAGTTGGTATGTTCAATAATGTTGCAGCACTGACAAGTCTGGGTGTTCTTTAAGTTTACAAAACTTGTAAAGATGATTACATATGACACCAACAACTAGCAGAGGCAAAAATATTCACATTGTGTACTTAAGTAGAAGTACATATAACTGGGTAAAAACAAGTAAAAAGTAAAAAAAATAAACTTTTGCTGTCAATGATACACAATACATTTGTGATAAATCGGGGGCGGCAGTAGCTCAGTGGTAGAGCGGTCCTTCAACCAAAAGGTTGGTGGTTCGATTCCCGCTCTCCCCACAGTTCATACTTTTGTTGTGTCCTTGGGCAAGACACTTAACCCTCCAGTGGTGTTCCAGCTGTAACACTGGTGAATGGAACCTTAATGTAAGTCATTTTAAAATAAAAGCGTCAACTAAAATGTAACACTGTTGAATGTAAGTCGCTTTGGATAAAAGCGCCAACTAAATGACTAAATGTAAATGTAAATCTATAATAAACATTACCCATCTCTACAGTTTATGGTGCAATTAAATGTAAGCCTAGAAGAATTATTTTAATACTTTTAATACTACTACAATAAATGTTCATACATTTTTAATACTTTAAAGACCTTGGAGGTACACTGTGGTCTTAGTGGAAAGTTTATAGAGAATCAACTACTGCTTTAACACACATGGACTCTTGGCAAGTGAGATAGCTAGCGTTAGTGTATAGCTATGAAAACCCTGTTCTTCATTTCTGACTTACAAAATGAAAAATAAGCTAAACCATGAATCATTCCTGGAACCAAGAACCTCAAACAGTTCTGTTAAATGCTAATATATTTCTTTCTTCCGCCATATTTCCGCTGAAATCCCCACGCTGGCCAGACGCCTTCTTTCTTGACTTTCCCTCTCGTGTTAGTTATGTCTTTTACATAATTCAATCATCCGCAGAGGTTGTAAAAGTAACAAGGGTGTTTTGATAATGTGAGGCGTATAAAGTACAGATATTTGTGTTCAAAAGTAGGGAAAAAGCCGGCAAATAAGTAAATACTCAAGTAAAGTACAGATACCTGAAAAATCGACACTAACAAAGTACAAATAATTTGTTACTTCTCACCTCTGCTTGGGAAACTATCATTGCTGTGCTCTTGGGAGATGTATACCAACCCAGACAGCACAAGTGAAAAGCCAATCACCGATCATGGGGTGTTTATTTGATTGTGTAGTGTCAATGTATTGTTGTGTTGATGTATTGCTTTATGAAGTTGGACTTTTATAATATGAACTATTTCCTTTAAGATGACTATTACCATCTGGCTGGAAACGAGCCTTTTGGCTAATTCAGGTACGTTAACATTTGTATAAATGCTCATTAATGTACACAGTCCCACTTAAAAATAAACAAATAAAAACTGGCAATGTTTTCTTTTCTTTATTTACTTTTTTTTTGTTGTTTAATCCAGCAAGCACGTTTTGCTCACAAACTAATGTAGCATTCATTTCAAGTTTTTTTTTTTTTTCAAGAATATAAGCTTTTCTGCATTTTTTGGAGAAAGTTTGTTCCTTTTCTCATCTATAATATTTCCTGCTGTGCTAAAAAGGTGCTCACTATCAACACCTGTGCATGGAGCCCAGGGGAAAGCCTTGTGCTGCTTGTTCTGTTTTGCGTTGATCCGCGCTGCTGATCGGCCATTCTAACTGATCACACTACTTTTATCCGATCGATCAGAGCCCCTCTAGCCGATTCCCTGTCAATCCAAGCCTGTCACTTATATTGACTGAATACAATAAGATATTAAACATTTAGATGTGAAAAAGATGCACGTTGTTTTTGTTTGGTCTGTACTTCCCACTTTGTTCCACACTCACTCACACTTCTGGTTTTATTGCAGCTGATGTACAGAGACAGCTGACTCAGAACCTTTACCCACACTCATTTATTCTCTTACACACACTGCTTGTACACAACCTGATGGATTTAATTACAAACCGAGTTTTTTTTTTTTCTCTAAAGGCAGATGAAGGGCATGCTGTAGTCTAACTTCATTAGAGCCTCTTTTCTCAGCTTTGGCACTGGGACACTGGTTTTCTTAAGGAAACATGAAGTGGACAACCTTGACGTCTGCTCGGTGTCGGGTTACAGGAGGACTCATTTGGAATTCATCCACAGTTAGAGGGCTCATTATTAGACTGGAAAGGATTTAGTGACTATACCAATAACTATGTCAGTTCAAAGGTTTATGTCGGATGTAGTAAAACAGAGCAACATTGACTTGAAAAAATAAAATAAAGGCATACTCTATACTAACCTTTCTGTCACACATACATTCACAGATGATGTAATGAGTTTGCAGAAAGCCTGGAGATAAATGATCATTAAAAAGGCGTTAAAAGCAGAATCCTGCAACAGATCTAAAGAGTGCTTATTAGAACCATTTCCTATGCCTTTAGATGGATACACAGAGAAAAATAAGTCTAACAGCAATCTCATATTGATAACAGAATGAAAATTTATATGTTATCATTTTACCCATTATAATACCAAATATTACTTGTAATATTAATTTGAGCCATGACCTCAAATTAGCCATAGACCAGGTCTATGGAGACAGAGGGCTGAAACTAAAACGTTGTCCAACCTAACCTGCTTTATTTTCACTCTGAGGGTAATGAGCACTGCTGCTGCTGCTACTTTACTTTGCTGTTGTTGCTTTGTGTGGGCGAGAAAATAACAAACAGCATACATTAGATGCATTAGATTAGATTAACATAGAATTAATCTTTAGAATAACTTGTTAAAGCTACACTACCTGATTTTCTGTTGTCATCCCCGTCTCAGACTCCACTCTCCCCCAAAAGCAGCCTAGGGACCTCTCCTACTTCTTTTATTAAAAAAATAAAACCAGACCAATTTTTCTTCCACAAAAAACTAATACAGTATACCAAACTGAAGTTTAGCGCTTAGCATTAGCTTAGCATGCAACGTTAGCATCAGGACGGCAATTATCTCCGCCTTGTTAAACTTTAAGTGATTGAATCAACAGTATGAATATAGCTGGTGTAGACCAATAGGAGCGCTCTTTTTTTGAGCATGTGGTTTGCTCGCATGTGACTGGCCAATTTTTTAGATGGCATCATAAAGCCAATTTTTTTCACTAATGAGTGCTTTTACAATATACTATTTGGAATTTAAACCATTTTCACTACAAAAATGAATAAAAAATAAATCATGTAGAAGATCTTTAAGACTAAACATTTAAAACAATTTAATACAAATTTATAACGTAATAGTTGATTATTAAATGTTGGATTAATGCTTTGTAAATTATAAATTAAAAATTATGTTGTTACAAAAATTTAATGCTTAATAGTGTGAGTTATTCTAAAGTGTTACCAAATGACCTTTTCAGGTCAGTAGCAAGACAAAAAAAAAGAAAATCATAAAAAATTGTAAATTGTCTGAAAAATGTAATAAATAAATATTATTTTTTTTAGTCACGTTGGCCAGCCCTCCTATACTTCAAGCAGTTCTCCTATTACCACTTGGGGAAAATAATTGGCCTCCCCTGCTCTAAGGTCATCTGTAATAAGCTAAATAAAGCCACACCCTTTCCTGGTTTCCTCCTAATGTTCCATCTTGGCCTGCTAGGTTTTTAAATAGTCACGTTCACTCCAAACGTATAAAAGGCTTTAATGTGTAACTTAACACCGTAAAAGTTTCAAAAGCCGTTTCTCGGCTGCAGTTTCACTTGACAGTATAGCTCTAGGTCACGAACTACTTTATGAACCAGCACATCGGCCTGATCCCGACACGTCAAACAATCACTAAGCTTGTGCGAGATGGGATTAGTGAGACCAAAACAGAGATGCTTCTAGGAAGTGTAATGACTTAGACGAACGCAGTGGCTGACCCCTCCTCCTGTAGTTTACATGAAAGCAGAAAGGGCCTGAGTGTGGAGGGATGTTGTTAGACGATACCTGTTCACAGCCCGTAAATCAGCGCTCCCATGGCCCATGGGGACCCCCTTCTGTTTCACCGAACGGACTCACTGGTTTCTCATGGAACCGTTCACTGTTACGGTCCCATGTTGTTGCGTCATGCAAGTTGGAGAGATTATTTAATAGGCAAACATTTAGTCTGCAGGACAAATGTCATTTTTCAGCTCATATGTGACCTAGATATTACTTGTTCATCACCGTTTGAGCCATTCGCTTTATACTGGTGTTTGGGAATCACACAGTACATGTTATATGGTGTGCATAGTAAAAGATAGGGATGATCTTTACAGACTGTACCTAAAAGTAAACAAACTATACTTCTAAGCTATGAATCACAATAAAAATGCCTCAACATTTATGACGGAGAAGAATTACTTACTTACGGTCTGTCTATAGTTTGAAAATTGTGATATGCAATTGTGATTTGCTTAAATTGGTATAAAGGATACAAGTGTCTTTGAGTTGGCAAGAATCAACTAGAGTGAGGTGATTCATGGAACTGCTGTGGGAGTTTTCTGCTACACACAGATATTTAAACAACTTGCCTGGCAGTGTTTGAGATTTCCCGCCAAGGAAAACAATTAATCAGTATAAGTTTTAAACAACCCCAAAAAGTAACTTTTGGCACCAACAGCAATAGCATTACGTTTAGCCAGTGCCTCTGCTCTACCTGAGAGAAGGGAGTGGCATAAATTATAAAACCTAGCTCTTCATTGTTCAGGGTCTCTCACTTCTCTCCTCTCAGGTGAGCCACCCACTTTTTCACTCGACATCCGTCTGGTTTTACATCATCTATCACATACACTCAATTATGCAGTCTTTACACTACTGATGCCCTACGCTATCAAACAACCTTTAAATTGAACAAATGTTTAAACTAATCAGTCTTCCTCCCTTTGTTGAAAATCTGAGCCAGTTGGCAACAAATGGGGGCTCATCCGGGATCACTTTTGAATTCTGCAATTTGTTGTTCCTATTATTGTCTTAAGCAAGTCTCAGCAAAGTTTTGGGATTTGAGAGTAAATGTGTAAGTGTATTTTGCAGTCTTAACATTTAATAGTAAAATAAAACAGGCACATTTGTTTCCTTTAACTGCACAAAATCCTTGGGACTGTTCACACTGCCACGTATTTCAAAGGAAATATTAAAAATCTGTTGCATTTGGCCATTTGTTGTTCTCACTGGTAGTCAAAGATTTATTCAATTGTAATTAATGGCAATGTGTCAACATTTTATAAGTTTGCTTCAAATCCAATTTATCACCCATGAAGAAACACAACTTGAATGACCTCACTGTTTATGTAACATGCATTTAGCGCAGTAGAAAGACAAGCCTCTTCATGGGTTACCATTACCAAACTGTGCTGAACAGACCTAACTCAACTCAAACCTTGCCCTAGTAACTTTGTTTATATGAGGTAGTGTTAGCCATGCGTTGGGAGGTGTCCCCATACAGCTGCCCTCGCACTAATCTAACGGAGATGCCATCAGCCACATTCTTGACAGGCCTTTGCTCCACCTCTCACACACACTCTCACAATCACAGCAGTTTTATGAATGTACACACTCACACATGCCTGAGCACACACACAACACAATGAACTGAAACCCAGGAATTCTTCAAATGTAAATACAACTAAAAATGTTTGGTTTGAAGCGGAGATAATAGGTATGTTTTGTACGCAGCAGCAACAGTGCTGGGGTGGAATGTAAAGAGGAGTAGAAGTCGGTGTCATTATTACATTATTGGGGATCCTTAAAGTGGGACTGTGTGATTATTTTTTACTTAAGGCTCTTTCACAAATGCAGTGACAGCGTGAACTTTTCAGGAATTTCCCGCAGGGCTGCAAGGGAGAGTGCTGAGTCAGACTTGACATAGTTGGTCCGGAGCCAAATAAAGACAAGCCCAATGGCCCAGGGGAGAATATAATGTGAAGCAAAACATAGCAGTCAAAAGGTCTGTTTAGTCCACTAAAGTTTTGCTCTTCTTTCTTCAAATAATTACTTTTTGAGTGGCAACGGCTTTACAAAATAATTCTTAATCACCAGTGGCAAGAACCCTATACGATATATTGTTATATATACTACTGTATATCAAACAACCGGTCTGGACTATGGCTTCACAATGGACATCAGGGATCAACAGTTAGCTTTAAACAACATTTCTGATTGCCTCTAAACAAAAGTTTGGTCAGTCTATACACAGAAATAGCTAATTCAAACTAACTTTTGATTTTTTCATATTCCTAAAACACAAGAGTACTGAATAGGGCTGTGTTGAAAAAATCGATTCACCAATTCTGAATCGATTTTCATATTAATTTCTAAAGATCGATTCGTAACTCAGAGGATCGATTTAATAATAGGCCTAAATTTTCCCCGTGAATTTTAATTTGTCACAGAATTCACGCATGCGAGGTGGAAGGACATTAGTGATGGGAAGTTCTGATCATTTTACTGACTCAGTTCTTTAAGTCTCGTTCAGCAAAATGAACGAATCTTTTTTCAAGTCATTTCGTTCATTTCGTTCATTTCAGCAGAATCTAATTTAAATGTTGCATATTACAATTTTTTAATACATTTAGTACTTTTGGAATAAAAACTATAATAACTATAAGCTAATGCATTCATGGCCAAACTTATTATAAATTCATTGCAGCTTACTTCAGGCAGAGAGTTCAACTCACCTCTTAATCCAAATAGTTTTTTTCCTTTGTCACTTCATATTTAGCTTAGCATTAATTCCGTCAACATGTCTGGTCTGGGCCGTGACAGCCTCATGTAGCTGTAGCTAATACATCCGTCGTCGAAACAGAAAGGAGTCATTCATCTCCCGAGTCGTTCGTTCGTTCGTTCGTTCACCAAGTCCCAGTCCCTGGGGCTGGGACTTGGTGAACGAACGAACGACTCGGGAGATGAACAGTTCCTTTCTGTTTCCGGTAACTGCATACTCTTTCTCTATGGGGAAGGGACTTGGTGAACGAACGAACGAACGAAACGAACGACTCGGGAGATGAATGACTCCTTTCTGTTTCCTGTATGAGATGTGGTGCAATGCGCATGCGCGGGTCTACACAAAAATGAACGACTCGCTCTCTGAGATGACTAGTCGTTCCCGAGTCATATTAAAGACTCGTTCAAAAAGAACGAATCGTTCATGAACGACTCATCACTAAAGGATATTAAAACAACGAACATGGCTGCTTTGAAAACTCCAGAAACGCTAACCCTGTCTGTACCAGACAGTAAAAGATGGTGTAATGTGTAAGCTTAAGACCGCAGAGAGGGTGGGCATTACGAGTGACACCTGGACATCCGTATTCACGAATCTTACATGAGTGTGACAGCACACTACATAGACGCGAGCTCTGGAACCTCGTGTCTTACGCTCTGCAGACAACGGTTCAAGCGGACCATCGCTCTGTCAGTCTAGCTGAAATGTTAACCAAAGCTATGGAGGAGTGGGGCTGCTGAGTAAAGACCCAGCCATAGTCACTGACAACGCGCGAATATGATCCGTGCGGTTGAGATTACGGGACTAACCCACGTCGGCTGCCGCGCACATAATCAACCAGGCCTTGCAAGCCGGTCTCAAACTGCCGCGTGCTGAATGTTGCACGCCTTCTTGGGAGAGTAAGGCACATCGCAAAGTTCTTTCATCGCACTACTGCTGATATACCTCGCGCCCTCTGTCGTCTACACCAGTACAAGTTTGTGAAAGCAGTTGTATCAACACTCTGGAAGGGGATTGTTCTTTACAACCATAAATACTCCATTAATTTGCAGTTGAATGTCTATAATAATAGTATCAATATGTTGCATAACTACAGTCCCCTAATTCAGGTAACAGCTGGAAAAAAATGCTTTCTTCAAAAACACTTATCTAAATCTCGAAGATCGGATCGGATCGAATCGAATCGAATAATGATAATCGATTCGAGATCTTGAGAATCGGAATCGAATCGATTCTTGAAATTTGAATCGAAACACAGCCCTAGTACTGAAGGCATCATGTAAAATAGAGAAAAATATGGTATGACTGTAAAACTAGACTATGCAACTATGAGTTATGATTATGTCCTATTGGAAGTACTGTAAACAGTCCATTACATTAATGGTTTAGAGGCCTTCACTGTTTAGATTACTGTCAGGGAACACAATGAGGCTACACTTTCAATTATCAAATGCTTCCTGATATGAAAGCACAGCGGCATATCAGTGTACACAACCTGACACACCCTAAATCCACCCACAATAGCACTCAGTCAGACATAAGCCAGCCTCACACCCCTCACATTTCCTCTGACAGCAAGAAGGCACACTAAACAAACTAGATCGGATCAGTCTCTTATCTGACACAAAGCTGGTGGTATGTCCACCATCAGGTTCTGCTGCTGGAGGAGATGGCACACAAACAAACACACAGACAAACATATGAGACAGCAGGGAGTGGCCGGAGTGTGAGAGTTGTAATTGGTGTCGGGAGACATGCGAGACGAGTTCTTATCACTTTCTGAGTGTGTGTGGGGAAAGCTATTAATGTGTACAGTCTATAGACAGTAAAGAAGAATTACCCAATACTGTGTTGTTTAGTATTTTTATATAGATAAACAGACGTTGGGATAAAAAAAAGAGCTTCAAACAATTACTTTTATTTTAAAAGCTTGAAAGCGTCTTCCAGAAGGGAGGAGTTCACATTTACCATGCAACAATATGAGAAAGGTCCCTGATGATTTTATTTGCGTGGTAAAGAACAGAAGTTCAAAGATTTTATTTCAAGGAGGGGAAACCAATCACTTGTATTACATTTTTGACACGTTTCTCAATTTTAGTTTTGTACTGAATGTTGAGGGAGACAAACCAAGCAGCCATCCCATATCTGAGTAGATTCTCTAACACTGTATTATAAAAACATAACATAATTTTTGTGCTTACCCCAAACAACCTGAGTCATCTTAAAGTGAAGCCTCTGAGACAGTTTACCACATAGGGCTGAAACGATTCATCAAATAAATTGAGTAATTCGATTAGAAAAATGCACTGTTTGTATGAACCAAATCCCCCCCAACTTTCACATCTGATCCTGATCCTCCAAGGACCTCAGTGTCAAGTCCAGAGCGCCCGTTGTGCAAACATTTACAGTGTGTATTCTTCGTTTCCGTATTAGTGCAATAATCACTGTCTCTGTGAAGGAGTTATCTCATTTGTTTTTTAGCTTTGCGTTAGTGCCGTCAATTTAAGTGAGCGTCACCCCCGCTCTACTCCTCCCCCCTCAGGTATTTTATGCATTGATAATGCACATATAATGTGAAATGGAAGTGCCATTTCAATACTGATTGATGTGCAATCAAGAATACATAAATGTTAATGTTATTTCAAACAGAATCTTGTGTGTTATATCTTGTGTTTAGCTGTTTATCTGAACTGTGTTGCTGACTTTAAAAAAGTTTGCAGTTAGGCTATTTATCTGAAAACTCAAATAATCAAACCAAATTATAGATTTCCCATTTCCTGTTTTCACCCAGTCTTTAACCATCTCCCGTTGCAGGATAAAGACAGAACCACTTCACAGCCCTCTGGCCTGCACAGCAAGGAATAAAAACAGGAACATCCAGGAACAAAAAGTGAACAATAATGGTGCAGTATAAGACATATTATAAGAAGCTTCAATAAAAGGTTGGAATATATGTTTTAATATCGTTAAATATAAACACATTTAAACATGGTCCATCTTAATTGAAAAATTTGCTTTTAGAGAAATAATATGGTTGAAACAGGTCTAAAAGGTTCAGACTTTCTGATTTTCTGGTTCTGAAAACTCCACACTACAACCTACCCTCCGTAGAAAATTTACTAATAACAGAGCACACCCATGTCTCCAATACTGGACTTAATAGACATGTATAACATAAAGCAATGACATAAATGAAACCATAATTTTCACATCAATCTCTCAGCAGAGAAAGCTGATTAGACAAAAATAGTTTAATGATGCACTCAAAGAAAAGAGTGTCCACAGCCCTGGGGGTGGAACTGTGTGGGGGCCCACACTGCTTATACAATATATTAAATTCAAATTTAAATTAAATTATGCATGTGTAAATATTATGTATTATAAAACATCGAGTGTGTGCCCAGACCATATATTTCGCAACAAGTCTGAAGTATTTTCCTGCCAACAGCGCTCCCATCCATGTGATCCTGCCATATGGAGCCCACGTTATATAATACAGCAGCGTATGCCACACGTTGTGCATAATGAATATAACACAGAGGCCGCGTCAGTTGCTAAGCGATTTCCCGTGTAACAGGGAAAAGCACTGTCAGTGTCGTCAAAAAGTACACACCGCACTGCTTTCCTAATCGTCCCTGATGTTAAACCACAGCAGCCTCAAAGCATTCTGCAGACTGCATTGGACCAGAGCTAAGGAGCAGAGGAGAGAGCCAGCAACCCCCAGGATAACTGAATCAATGGAACGTTCCCTGGATAAGTAGAAAATAAATGTTCCAGAGAAATAATTATGCAGCATTAAGGCTCATTGATAAATAAGATGTAAAAATAGCTTTATTAAGGAATGAAATTTAACAGAAACTCTTTCCTAAGTAGCCCTGAGACTGCCATCAAAGCCCTGAGACTGGCAAAGGCAACATCCAAGTCATCTGTACTCATCTTACTGGATCCGTCTGCTGCTTTTGACACTGTTAATCATCACATCCTCCTGTCTTCTCTCAGGGTGATGGGTGTCTCTGGAATGGCGTTGCAATGGTTTAAGTCTTACCTCTCGCATAGGTCATTCAGAGTATCCTGGAGAAATGAGGTCTCTGAGTCCCAACATCTCAATACAGGGGTGCCACAGGGCTCAGTGCTTGGACCGCTACTCTTTTCCATATACATGACATCCCTTGGCTCTGTCATCCAGAAGCATGGCTTTTCCTATCACTGCTGCAGATGACACTGAACTCCACCTGTCATTTCATCCTGACGATCCGACGGTCTCTGCTCGCGTCTCGGCATGTCTGAGTGACATCTCACTTTGGATAAAGGACCATCACCTGCAGCTGAACCTTGCAAAAACAGAACTGCTTGTGATTCCGGCCAATCCAAAGACCCACCACAACCTCTCCATTCAACTAGGCCCATCAACCATTACACCGTCCAGCACTGCCAGAAATCTGGGAGTGGTAATTGATGATCAGCTAAACTTCACAAGTCATGTCGCCAGCACCACCCGGTCCTGTAGATTCATCCTCTACAACATTAGAAAAATTAGACCCTTCCTATCAGAGCAGTCTACGCAAATTGTAGTCCAGGCTCTTGTCTTGTCCAAACTGGATTATTGCAATGCTCTACTGGCTGGACTCCCTGCCTGCACAACCAAACCTCTGCAGCTGATCCAGAATGCAGCGGCAAGAGTGGTCTTTAATGAACCAGAGAGTGCACGTAACTCCTCTCTTCATTAGGTTACACTGGCTCCCGGTTGACGCCCGCATCAAGTTCAAAGCTATGCTCTTGGCCTACAAGACCACCTCTGGTTCTGCACCCTCATATCTTCACTCACTAATACAGACCTACGTTCCTACCAGATCCCTGCGCTCTGCAAATGAACAACGTCTGGTGGTACCGTCCCAAAAAGGTAAAAAATCACTCTCACGTACCTTCTCTGGATCTGTTCCACATTGGTGGAATGATCTACCCGCTGCTACAAGATCAGCAGATTCTGTAGCCATCTTTAAAAAACGCCGGAAAACACATCTCTTCCGTCAACACCTGACTGACAAACACTGAGTTCTACTTCCTTTCTATCGATTCCTTTTTTTTTTTTTTTATTAAAATAAAAAATCTCTTATCCTTAGCTTTTATATACTGTGCTGGGTTTAAACTGACTAGTTTTTGGTGCACTTGTGCTTTTTGTACCTTGTGTTGTTAAAATTGCTTACATTGTTTTCCTTACTTGTAAGTAGCTTTGGATAAAAGCGTCTACTAAATGACTAAATGTATATGTAAGTACTGTACAAAATGCCCAGGCCAGTTGGATGTAGTCTGTTGTAAAAATGCAGACTACATCTACAGTATATACATTTATATATTGTGGTGATAAGAATAAAAAAAACATGGGAGCTTTAATTGTCGTGCAGAGCCTTTTTTGTCTTTTTTGCTCGTGGGTTTTTCTGGTTCCGGGCACACAGGCTCATTGGCTTTGGCTGTGCGGGTCGTTTCTCTGCTTCCAAGTAAAATAATAACAGCAACAGTTTTGGAGGACATCAAAGAATGACCCGGCCAGTAAATGAAGAGTTAAGCGTCAATGGAAAATTATATGCACAGTTTGTTTTTATGGTTACTACCATCAACAAACACAGTGTGGATGAGTGCAGTTTATACTAAAAATAAACCCAATTATGTAAGGTTGTGAAATCAAATCAAGCAAACAGAGATAAAGCAATACTGAGAGTTAAATGTAGTTCAGTCTACAAAGTAAACGTTGACTGACAAGTTCTGAACAAAGTCCTGAAGAGTGATGAAACCAAACTGCGCCTCTGCCAACACTGCGAGTCAAATTGAAAGATAGGGTTTGTTTTAGACCTAAACTAAACCCAAGACTTCTGAGTATATAGCTGTACATTGCTTTTCTAAGTCTGGTCAGGTCTCTAAAAAGACAGACATATTCAATCACACCAATGTCAGAAAAAGAGACTGAAGGTGCCTTGAAAAACTAATAGAGATTGTTCAACTATTAGTATTAGTTTGGAGACTCTGGTTGAAGAAGTGGAGCAACACACTTATTTAGTCAGAAAACAAGAGCAGACAGAGGTGGAAAGACAGCTCTCTCCTCTGTTAGAGGCAAAAAGCTTTTTCTCAGAGCTTGTAAAACTCTGTATTTTTATGTTTTAAACACAATGTAAGTATGAGAGGTCATTGGAGCTGACAGTGATTCAGAAATGAAGAAAGTGAAAAAAAACATGGGCAGAAGCACTTTTACACAATTTGCAAAGTAAATAGTAGGTCTAATATAACCCTGGTAAAGGAGCACTAAAAATATAGGAAAGTACAGCTTCTTAGTCTCTAACATAGGCTCTACTGCTGTTCAACAGAGCAAAATAAACTCTTCAACAAAATCATCAGCTAATTAAAGAGACTAAACTAAAAAAAAGTATGTAACTTAAGAATTTCTCAGGGGCAACGCCCCTCTTATTCAGAAAGTCCTAGAAACACCCCGACAAAACGCCACATAAACTCCTTCTTTGCGACTGCCATAAGACTCTAAAAGTCTGTGCAAGGTAAACAGTTTATAAAGTAAGAAAGTAGTAAAGTCCACAGACATTTAATGAAAAAAGAAAAAAGCTTATTTTAGAGAAGTAATAAGCAAGTGAAGAACATCAGGTAAAGGCTACTTAAAAAGGGAACAGAACCATGATGTAATTGAGCAAGAAAATAATTGAATGGGAATTAC
This sequence comes from Perccottus glenii, assembly GCA_024416835.2. NCBI lineage: Eukaryota > Metazoa > Chordata > Actinopteri > Gobiiformes > Odontobutidae > Perccottus > Perccottus glenii. Next base: position 5,431,971 of record CM044558.2, read on the forward strand.
TTGGTTGAAACTAGGCTAAAACCAATTACAGATATGACAAAAGAGGAGGCAAGGGGGGTTAAGTGTCTTGCCCAAGGACACAACGACAGTATGAACTGTGGGGAGAACGGGAATCGAACCGCCTTCCGGTTGAAGGACGACCATTCTACCACTGCGCCCCCCTCCAGATCAGATGCAACATATGTAGTACATGCTATAGCTTGGATTTAAGCTATTGCATGTACTACATATGAGCTTTTAATTAATAAAGTCTGACTGAAAAATAAATTGTTTATTTCCGGACTGACTTACTTTACTTTATATTTTGTATTTGAAAACTCATAGTGGGATACAGAAATACAATATTAAAATCTAACCTTCATTTACAAACCAAATAATATAAAATTCACTGCATGTACGCTCCGTGGTGATCGGTCCGTGGATCCCTGTGCGTCTGGAGCTGAAGCGTAGTTCTCTCTGCAGCTGTTTGAACTTGACTTCATACGGTTTGGTTAAGTGTGGAGGCTTCAATCTTAGTCTATTTTTTTATTGATTCAGAAACATTTCAAAGACAACGATGCATCGGAAAAATATTTTTTTTCCCACCCCTAGTTTCTTGCTACAAAAATGCAATTATGATTATTGATCAGCCCTAGTACGGGAACATACCTCAGCACACATTAGGCCACATGTAACAAGTAGCCAAATAAGAGTAACGCGTTTTTATTCTTTGCTTGACTTTCTGTTAAAATAAGGATTTCAGTACTAAGGCAACATACAAATGCTGATTACATATGTCTCTAGTAGTGTTGTCATGATTCTTGAATTTTAAACTGCAATACACTACCTTTAAAAATATCGATATTTTGATAAAATTTTGACATCCTGAAGAAAAAAAAACTTTTTTTATTCTTTTAATTAAAACATATATAACAACTCGAAAATAGGGCTTTTTCACATAAACAAAAACTTCTGCTCTGTACAGTCTCTTAGCATCATTTGAGTTTGCATCATACTTTCGTTGTTGTTCAAATAGAGTTTAGGTCTTCTCAGCTTTTACTTATTTTATTTATATACAGCTCTTGGAAAAAATTAAGAGACCACTGCCATTTTTGCTAGCAATCAGCATCTCTACAAGTATGGAAACCATTCCATTCCAATGTGTGTTGAATCCCAACACAGGCACACCTCATTCTACTGAACGAGGTGCTGATCAGGTGATCACCTGAACCAAATCTTATTTAATAAGGAAAAGTATAAAAAAAACAGTTGTGTGGTCATCACTATCCTCTTGCAAATAAATGCTCTAAATTACAATATTTTTATTTGGAATTTGGGAAAAATGTTGTCAGTAGTTTATAGAATAAAACAAAAATGTTCATTTTACCCAAACACATACCTATAAATAGTAAAACCAGAGAAACTGATAATTTTGATTATTTTTTTCCAGAGCTGTATATATTATATAACTAATTATTCTTAAAACCTATATAAATTGTGACGCTACTAAAATTTTCCAATACTTATCTTGAGTTAACATGAATTTACGACTTAATCTTAGTTTGAAGCTAATTTCAGCATTTAATCATTTACATATAACACATTTAATAAGAGTATTGTAATTGTCCTGAGAATGCGCATGAGAGAGTCTATGATAGGATGCATTTGACTTCATATCATAAGGTTGTGTGTTACAATCACCTCATAGGGAAAGATTTTAAATAAAGTAGGTTGAGAATGGCTAAAAATCTTTGTCATGAATTGCCGTAATCCAATTGTAGATTGCAGAGCACAATGGATTGCAGTCCATCGCCTTAACCACTCGGCCACCTTGTCTTCTGAAAAGATATTTTAATATATATTTTAATGGGTAGTTTCACAGGTGACATTTCATCTGAGCACCAAGCGCAGATTTCAGTTTTCATTTGAAAGTCGACTCTCTCCTGTTGAGAATTTAAAATCTTTAATTAAATTCAACAAATAATTTAATAAGAGTATTGTAACCACTTTAGAAATTGTAGTAATGATATATATCGAAATACCGATATTTTTGACAACACTAGTCTCTAGTACTGAAACTCTTGTATTTATATGTATTGATGTGGCATGTTAAAAGCCGGAAACTGCATGATGTTAAGAGCTTAAGTGCCGTGTGTTCTTTAACAGTTTGTAAGGGTGCATAAAGTCAGCCTGTCTTTGATGTTTGCCCATTTTCACACAGCTCCATCTTAGGTTAAGCTAATGTGGAGGCCACAGTGGCCCCGTTTAAAGACTAGTGAAAGAGCTAGTGTTTGAAAATGCATGTGTGTGACAAAGTGGTCTTATTGTGCTAACAGAATTACGCATGGCTCTCAGGGACATGTGTATTTAATTGAGCGGTGGTTGTGGCCCATTAATGAGGACGCATACAGGTAGTGATGTATAGCCTCCTCTTCTTCAGTTTTTTTTGGGAAAGAACTACAGCAGGCAATGAATGAGTCCCCTGTTTGCGGTCCCGCCTACACGCAGCCTGAAACACAATGACACTCACACAGACACACACACTGAGGCCTATTGTTGCGCACAGGGCTTAACACATCTCAGTGGAATGCAAAACAGTGCACAAACACACGCGGCTGTAGTCAGACACTCAGAGGTTGGTGTAATCCCAAATCAAACATAGGTAGTGAGCAGTCAAGTCAAGGCTGAGAACATGGCTGTGGAGTGGATCCACTAAAACTTTTATCTATGCAGTCAGGACTTGTTCACACTTTTATTATTTTGTTACATATCTTTAAACTCCAGAAGAGTTAAAGTTTAGCTTATATTAGGGTGTGTTAGCATTAGCAAAATTAGCAGAACATGGACAGGCTTCCTTAAAGTGACCAGACCAATATACTACTTATCCACCTGTAAAATAGTAAAATATTCACAATTAAATAACATTTTATTTTTAACCAAGAAGTTCAAGATTTCAACAGCATCCCTTATGTATTGAGTCAAATCAAACTTTTTTTTAATTTTATTTATATAGGCTTTTCCACCTAGGCACTCAAAGCGCTATAGTTAGCTATATCTAAAAAGATGGACTTTCTCATTGTTATACATACAGAGATATCAGTCTGGGATTGCGGAATTTGAACAGGATTTCAAGGCGGGACCATGGGCAGAACTAACGTACGCTGAGTAAACCAATCAGAGAAACCATGGATGTGATGTAAGGAACCGTCCGATTCTAGTTGTCAACAAACCACAGAGTATACCAGCAAGGCTATCGGGAGAGAAGTAATTGTGGTTTTAAAGACATGTCCAGGTCTTTAAGAACAGAAGCAAGCGTAGTATCAAACAATTGCACTGATGCGGCGGACATCTTGACTTTGATTGAAACAAAATCCCGCCTCCCTCGCTACAATTGGGCCAGGAAGAAGGAGCCGGAGCAGAATACAGAGACACACACTTTCTAGACACACAGGCAGCGTATATCTAGTTGTCTGTAGCTAAAGCGTTGCCGAAGGCTAACTAGTGTCTACAGTTGCCCCATGGTCCAGATTGGTGGTTGATTAATGTTGATTAATTAACAATTAGTAAAGCTTTAACCTGTTTTTGTCTGTCCTAAAACGCAAATAATAAAAGTATTCAACAATTTTTCATCATGGTGGTCAGAATTTTTGTAATTCACAATTCAAATTTCGGCTGCTGCAAAACCTCTAATCATTGCCGTCATCCATACCACAACCACTAGGGACCATTGAAAAAGCAATCATAGTGTAACTCAACATTACATAATGACAAACAGAAGAATATAAGCAGCTTATTCTCTGACACAAAAAATGACAAATTGATTTTGAGTCCTCTGGTCATCTCTGATACTAAAGATATAAGACTGAATCTTAGATGGTTCTTAGGAGGTGTCAATAGTCCTTTAATCCTTTAAATAATTCTTATCTTTCCTTCATGAGTCATGACACAGGCGATCAGGTTACTGATTATCAATAAATGAGCTGCTGCTGCTGCACTACAAAGTTACACTGCAACAGCAAATATTTACAACTGGAGGAAAAAAGTGTGTGCAACTTGTCATGTATCTCTAAAGGTTCTCATTCATCCAGGTCATCTGGAAGAAAAGGGTAAAGCAAAGGCATCTGGACTTGTTTTCAAGGTGAAGAAGTCTTTTGAAATAAGAGACAAACACGTCTTCACCTTGACAACCAAGTCCAGAAGCCTTTTCTTTAACCTTTACTTTAATGTGTCATGTAGACAGTAAATATTAAATCTTGTTAAAGCAAACATGAGAACAGATGGGCCGAGTCATGAAAGCTGATTCCAGCAGTCCCCAACCTCCAAGACCACAGGACAAGCTCAGCTTAAAAATTATTTGGTCCGTACTGCAGAGTAATAGAAATATTTATCGGTTACCAGAGTCAAAATGTTGTACTTTGAAAAATGAAAGAACTCTCAATGCTCTCTCCATATCTAATTTTCTGTCCTAAGAAAACAGGCAAAATAAGTAAGTAATTTCCCAAAATAGTACTCAGTATTATACTTTTTTTTTTACTTTGTTCTAGTTTGACCCCCTCAGACACAGCAATACCAGGACATTACTTGCTCCAGTGTGAGATCAGACCTGCACATTGTTGAGGAGGAATTTTAGCCCATTCTTTAGCCCAGAATGGCTTTAGCTCTGTCATATTCTGTGTATGGTTCTCTTCAAGTCAATCCATAGCATCTCTATTGGGTTAAGGTCTGGGCCCTGACTTGCCCACTCCAAAAGGCGGACTTTGTTTTTCTGAAGCCATTCGGTTGTGGACTTGCTCAGGTGATTTGGGTTGTTGTCCTGTTGCATCACCCACCTTCTACACAGTTTAAGCTGACGTACAGACATCCTCACATGTCCTGAAGAATTGTTTGATATACTTGGGAATTTATCTTCCCCTAAATAATTGCAAGCTGGCCAGGCCAGATGCAGCAAAGCAGGTCCAAATCATGATGTTTCCGCCACTATACTTTCCAGTGGAAATGATTTTTTCATGATGATATACCGTGCTCTTTCTAAGGCAGATATAGTGCTGTGGGGTTTTTCCAAATAGTTCATTCTTAGTTTCATCAGTCCACAAAACATTTTGCTGTGGAGTGTCAGCTGTGGAGTGTCAATGTGCTCTTTTGCAAACTTCAGGCATGCAGCAATGTTCTTTTTAGTAAGCAGTGGCTTCCTTTGTGGTGTCTTGCCGTTTGGCTGTCATTCAGGGTTGCTTCTTTACCTCATTGATGAGTCTTCGTTGTGCTCTAGGTGTCATTTTGACTGGGCGCTCACTTCTCGGTAGAATAGCAACAGTCCAAAAGCGTCTCCATTTGTAGATGGTTTGTCTAACTGTAGACTGGTGAATTTCTTAAGCCTTTGAAATAGCTTTGTAACCCTTTCCAGCTTTATGTAAAGCAACAATTCTTGATCTAGCTCTTTTTTGGTGAGACATGGCTCACATAAGCGTTTTCTTCTTCTGCAGAGCAAACTCCAAAGGTTTGAGGGGTTTTTAAATCAGTAGCAGCAAAGTAGCTGTAGTCCACACCTCCAAACATATTATCTTAATAAGACTCCAGGTGTGCAATAACATGACTCCAATTAGCTTTTTTGAGGTCATTAACGCAAAGGTTTTCACTTTTTCCACTGCCATTTTCAATGTTAAATGAGTGTGTTTAATAAAGACACAAAAGAAAGAGAAAGAACTTTTTTGTGTAATTATTTTTAGACACATTATGTTTGTTAATACCCTTGACTCAGATGAAGATCAGATCACATTTTAAGACAAATTTCAGAAAACTATGAAATTACAAAAGATTCACATACTTTTTCTTGTCACTGTACATGAAGAACACTAACAATTTTACAGTCTCCCATCCGCCCAAGATGAGACATTGTAAGTTGCATAAAAACTAGCGCAGCTGGCTAGCTAATTCTGATTCAATCAACTCAATTTTATTAGTCCCCAAGGTGACATTCAATTATGTATCTTTAAATAAATTAAAGTGCAAATTAATTTATTGAGACTTCACCTGCCATAAACTGATTGATTGTAAAGTCGCACAGATTGTATACTTAAAGCAGTTGGAAAGAGGTTTTCTTGTGACTTTTACTGGCTGTTCTTCGTTGTTCAAAATCCAAACGCAGGGGATGATCCATGTTATTCAAACTTAAAGCTGTCCCGTTGTGTTGCCCAACTACTTCACCTAAGTCTATGCTTGCTGATGCAGAAAGTTGCCCTTATTATGAATGTTGAGCAGGCTACTCCAAATATTTTGCTTGTTTTATTGCAATAAAAATAACATTTTCAATATAATGTAGAGGCTAACAGTAAGTAAGTAAGTAAATTTTATTTATATAGCACCTTTCACAGATATAAATCACAAAGTGCTTTACAAAGTGCAATAAAAGAACAATAAAACTATGAGAATAAAAATTTAAAACTAACAGGAGCTAATGTGACATCTGAAACTCCACTCTCCAGAGATGCGACCAAGTCACACATGTGCAAGTCTCAAGTAAGTCTCAAGTCTGAACCTTCAAGTCTCAAGTAAGTCTCAAGTATTTCTTTCCTGGGCAAGTCAAGTTAGGTCAAGTCAAGTCCTGTAGTAGGTCAGGTCAAGTCCAAGTCAAGTCAAATGTATAAGTCGTTATTTATTTATTTTGAGCACAATAACTATTCTCGTCGCATCATAAAATGATTGTAAAACCACTGTAGTGAGATGGGCTTTTGTGCCTTTTATGGGTTTTGAGAGAGGAAATGACATTGATGTCAATGAAGGCCTGTCTGAGCCAACAAAACAATCTTCATCTGTGGTGAACGGAGGTCCTATGGGTGTCGAACAACATGAGGGTAAGTAATTAGTGACAGAATTTTCATTTTTGGGTGAACTAACCCTTTAACATCGTAGAATTGAGTAATTTTTGTTTGTGTGTTTAGATGGCAAACTTAGGAAAGGTAGCTAAGTCTTGTACCACTCAGATCACAGGAAGTATTTTTTAAAATACTTCTTAGGTTAATGGCTAACTAACTAGATAACATATTAACAAATTGACAAGCACTTACTGGGCACAATGGCTCTTCAAATGACAAAAGAAAATGGAGGTTGTCATCTGGCTGTCTGTGATTTTAATGTCGCATGTCTTGCAACACGCTGTTCTCCTTTTGCCATCTTGGGAATAATTGTTGAAGCTAAAAGCGATGACCCTCGGTACCCCTACGGCTGACAAGTGATATCTGATCTAAGTGGGCGTGGTGTGCGTAAGGTACGAGGAGGCATGACTGATGATAGCGTTGTGATCCAGTCATGACAACGCTATTCTCAGCCTGCGCTCCAGCTGGGTCAACTTTATTTTTTAAAATAATTTATATATTTCAATTTCAAACTGAAAACATGATGTGATTAACACTCAAGTCATTCAAGTCATTGTGTCTCAAGTCAAGTCAAGTCCCGAGTCTTTAACTTCCAAGTCCGAGTCAAGTCTCAAGTATTTTATTTTCTGTCAAGTAAAGTCACAAGTCATAAAAATAGCGACTCGAGTCGACTCGAGTCCAAGTCTCTCTACCTCTTATACACCTGACTGTGCTATCTGACAGTTCTCCATTTGCTGCAGTTGTGAGGGGATTACAGCAGCCACCCGGTCCACTCTCTACAATCCCTTTCTTTGTCTCCTCTCTCTATCTCGGCATCATTTCATTCATTCAATCTACCGCTATCACGCAAACTCAGACTTTAGCCCACCGCTACAGACTTCCCTTTGCCTGCTACAAACCAAATAAACACGGGTAAAAGTTATAAACACGGTAAAAGTTTTTGAAAGGTGTTAATAAAAAAGGAAATACAGAGCTGCAGTGTAACACGCTTGTATTGCATGTCAGGCAGTATTTGTAAGATGTATATAGCACATGTTAATATGACAATGATGATAAATCTGTGTTTTATTGAGTAATACAGGCGGCAGTGGCTCAGTGGTAGAGCGGTCGTTCTACAACTGGAAGGTAGGTGGTTCGATTCCTGCTCTCCCCACACTGTCGTTGTGTCCTTGGGCAAGACACTTAACCCACATTTCCTCCAGTGGTGTTCCAGCAGTAACACTGGTGAATGGAACCTTAATGTAAGTCGCTTTGGATAAAAGCGTCAGCTAAATGAATAAATGTAATACCATTTACTGCCTCCCAACTTACACTCAAGTGCATGTTCATTATGTTACTATGAAACACCATGACATAACAGTCAAAAGGTTCATCAGTCACATCACCTTTTGTCAATGTAGGAGAAAGAATGTAAATGTTGTAAATAACTCATATCAGACACACTAAAAATGATAAAGCCTACTTATAATCATAACATATCAATTTTGAAGCGTTAACTCATGTTAAAGAGTCTGCAAGGTAATACATATTCTATTAATTTGGTTTCCATGTCCAACAATAATTTAGACTTAATACATGCAGAGTGGTACTTACCATTAAACACAAGTGGCTAACCAACAAAAGCTCATGAAGAAGACTCATTTATCCATCAGATCTTTTGGCTAAATCCCAATTCTACCACTTAGCCCATAAACCTTGTTTTGCGCGTTCAAGAGAGAAAAACTGATATTATTATAGTTTAGTTTATTTTTAATTTGTCAAGGACCATGAACAAACACACTAATATCAAATGAGGAGATTCTCTGTACACAATTTAGCTACAAGATACTTTCCATCTGCAGTCCCAGGGCAGGTGAGCACAACAATAGATCTTAGACATCTATGCCCCTACAGGTGTGGTGTCCCAGTTCTTAGGGTTAGCCTATAATTTTAGCCCTACCCCTTACCCTTTCCTTTGGGGGACCAAGGGTAGCACTAAGGGGAAAGGGTAGGTTAGAGAATGGGGATTGGGCCTTTGTCTATAAAATTGACTTATCTGTGAGAAACTACAATGGACAACCCATTTAAAAACAGTAGAAAAAAAAAAAAAAAAAATAGGGATAAGCATCTTCCAAAATAAAATCTTTGAATATTTTATATATATATATATATATTAAATAATAATCAAAAATTTGTTTATTTAAATCAAGTTTTAATGAGAGAGTATTTCTATTGATATAACGTATTTCTGAACGTCATTTCCGAACAAGCGTATTGGGGTATATATTCAGAAACTAAGTTACAGGAACCATACTGTGTTTTGTAGCTGAAAATTAAACAGTGTTTGCTATTGTGATAACTGAGTTTCACCTGACCAATTTTGCACAAGAGGAGCTGATTATTTTGTTCAAAGTAATTCAAAACTTTACTGCGTTTAGAGGAGGACGCCATGACATTCACAAACAACCTCTTTTTTTACGATGGGAATAAAGTCGCAACTGTGTGAAACCCAGATCCTTTGCTGCTCCTCTGAGTGAGTGGACAGGCTGTCCCCTCCGCCTCCTGCTCTCTGTGGGTCGCCGTGTCGTCACGTGACTCAGTGGCAGAAGTGAACAGAGCAGGAACAGGACAAGCGAGCGCCGTGTGGACTTATTTTGCTGCAGTTAACCAAAACACTGCCAGTTGTGATCTGTGTAAAAACGCCTGTTTGCTCATTATGGATTTATTTCATTTGTGGCCAGCAAAAAAATAAAATAAATAAAAACATTAATTAAATGAATCGGCAAAAATGGAATAGACTTTTTTTTAAATATATATTGCAAGTTGAATATTTGAATATTCGTGCCCATCCCTAATACAAACTACAGTTATTCACTTCTTCATTATTTAATAATTAGTTATTTGCACAAGGCATCTGGTTTGGCCAATTGTTAACAACTATTACAGAATCTTCTGTGTTCGGGGAAATCAGCAAGTAGCTAAGTACAGTGAACTTTTAATGGATTTATTGGAAAAAATATTTCTACTTGCTTTATAGAGCTATTAGACCTTTAATGGCTTCCTCGATTACAAATCTCATATTGATCAAAGGAGAGAGACATGACAATAATCATCAATAATTCAGCAACAAAAGGAAGCTGGAAGGCTGGATTGATGATTTACCAAACATGTTTCTATCTTTCCTGACTTATTTATAATATCTGTGACTGCAATTATATTCATACAACAATGTCTGAGATAGGCATGCATATTAGAATTTTGTGTCACAATAATTCTGGCCATAATAATTTCGATAATGTCACAAAAAACATTCTGGAATCACTTTACAATACCGTTTGTGGTTAAACAAAATTGCACTTTGTTGAAAGTGAAAAGAACATAAATCAGGGGTTGACATTAAGCACTTGCCCAGACAACAAACTGTCCAAAAATGTGAGTTTTGTTTTTCTTTAATTTACAAAAAAAAAAGGATATTAGTTTTTTTTTTTTAACTAAAACTATTGTAAATTCAGCTTAAATTCTAATCACTGACTGAACCAAATGTGAATGAACCAGAAAACTCTGCTGTGACTGAAAAACGGAGTAAATGTTACCTATTCTATGGAAAACAGAAGACATGAATTTGTGAAAAAGCTCTGGGCAAACAGTGACAGAGACTCTATGCCAAAAGTGAAGGACAGAGATATCCTGCTGCTTGGAGACAGTTCTATCAGAGACATAAACAACCATAGATTTGTTACATGCAGCTTTCCAAGTGCTATGGTCACTGATATAACAGCACTCCTCCCCCAAGTCATGTTCAAACACACAGGGATTAAACAGCTGTTGACACCAGGAAGGAGGAATCAGAAAAAAAGGATTTCTCCATGTTTTTAGAGAAACCTGAGGAACTGGAGGTGCAATCTTTTATTAGTGGACCACTCCCAAACATTGACAGGTGGATCAATAAATTCAGTCGGCTGTGAGACAGAATTGAGGACTAAGTACAAAAACTTGGGCAAAGCAGAAGCTACAGACTGACGGAGTTAAAGAGTCTAAAGTAAAAAAATCAAATAATTAAAAGTAATAGACATATTGACTAAAAAATGTCCTGTGGTCGGGGCCCACAGATCCCCCTCCCCAAAGGGGGCCCAAATAAAGTTTTTGCCCATAGGTCCCCCAAATTCCTTGTTCCGGGCCAGCAGCATGAGCGTGTTCTGTCCACAGCGACGGAGCAAAAAAGAGAAAGCAAAACCCAAACAAGACAGCATTTGAATATCTATTTCTTAAATGACCAATGTGACCATAGACTGAAGGCCTAAACAAATATATCCAAATGGCATTGTGGTGAAAGAAAAAAAAAAAACCTGCTGGCAATTATCTTGATGAATGATTATCCCAATAACATAAAATTGCCACAATAAATTATTCTTTGTTGTTTTTATTGCGATGAGCAATATAATCTTACATCGTCCCAACTATAACCTAGTCTAACCTAGTGCAAGAACCACAATTTGAAGAGTACCATAACATTATTACAAACCAAGCGTTTTTTTGGAATAAGACACTAATACTTTTTGTGAGATATTTTGCAGCCCTCGTGTTTGACTGTGACCCTGCAGACAACACAACAACACAAAATAACCTTCAAACCAGCAGAGAGTTAACAAATCCCAAACCATAAACCATTGCTTCACAGCCAGCAGCTACACTAAATTACTCATTCAATAGGGTTAATGGATAGTAACACTGCAGCATTTAGCACAGTGTTGAGTATTGATGAGTGGTGACTGCAGTCAGGCTGTACAGACATGCACTCACTAATTACATGACATCCACACTAACAGCATCAGCCTCTGGCCATGTCCATAATGACTGCATAATGTCCAATCCACATTTAACATATAGGACAATGTTATTTTTTTTTTATATACCACCCCCCCCTTCCTAAATTGGGACTGGGACCTATTTGACTTGATCCGGCACAGAAGTTTCTTAAAGTTAAAGTTTTTAAACATTTGTAACTCTGATTTATAACTCAGCCTGTAGAAATTGTAGTTTGTAAAAATGGCATCATTGTGTTACATTAAGCATAACTTCGGTTAGCCGCACACAAGCAGCAGTTACTCGCTATGACTTGCATAGCAAGTAACCTGCAAACTCATTTGGGTTGAAAAAAAAGAGTTTATTAAAATGTAAATTAAGCATTCTGGTGTACTCCACAAAGAAAATAAAAAGGGACAAGACATTTGCTTCAGGTAAAAAAAAAAAAAAAGCATTTTTAACATATCCTAATTAAATTTATTTAAATACGGGAAATAGGTTCAAATCCCTGTGCCATAGAGGATTTATGGAATGGCCAATCAACAAACAAAAACAAGCAAGAACAGCAGCAAGCCATCCAAAGTTCCTCTCAAAGAGCCGTTCAAAAGACTTGCTCATTTGGCTCTAATAACATTTTTATAAAATAAAACAGCTTATGTGTTACCATGTTATGATTTATCCGCTGACTGCAGTAAAACATTGCATTTCTATGTAGCCTATTGCCACAAAATTTATGTGATTTTATTTAAAAAAAAAAAAAAAAAAAGGACTAGGGTTGAAACGATGCACTTAACTCACAATTTTTTTTTTTTTTTTATGAAATGAGACAAATTAGAAGTGCTCTTTTATTATTTCACAAATCAGGGCTCCAGACTAACTTTTTTTAATCACCGTCCCAGTATCGTCCCGAAATCCAGTTCCAAAAGTCCCTAAGTAAATGTCAAATGTTCCCATATTTATTTGAAATATAAGCTAATGTTTGTCCATTTGTAAGTTTATAAACTCAACTTTGCACCTCTGGCTCTGCTCTTGCTTGGTTAGAATCCTATCTGTGTGATAGGTCTCATTTTGTCTCTTTAAACAAATCCTTCTCCTCCACGGCACCAGTGAAATTTGGTGTGCCACAGGGTATTAACACTAATAATTAATGTAAGGACAAGAAGTATTTCACAAATAACCGTATTTGGTCCGCGGACCTTAAGTTGGACACCCCTGGTCTTTACTCTCAGTGGCTGCAGCAGAGACACAGAAGGCCGCACATGATCCACCAGAACATTATTACATCTCTCTGACAAGGGCCTCAAACAGGTTAACACTTATTTTAAGACAAGTCTGACTGTCTTATGAAATAATAACTTATGGCTCAGAGATGGTTCAGACTCAGGACAGTTTAGTTTCTTTGCTAACACAGATTACTGCTCACATTCTCTCTGTTCTCACCGGTGACAGGACATTTACGTGACTTTGTGTCCGTTTTGCAGAGAGTAAAGCTCAGGCTCAGACACAGACATGTTTTTGTTATGCGCTTGTTAAGCCCGCACACAGTGAGCAAGTAAACACCTTTTGCTAAAGTGGATTTATTTATTATCATTTATGCTGCCACACCCATGATTTGAATGAGGATAAAGCTTCCTCAATATCAACAGTCACACTGTCGTTGCCATGCTAGAAACTGTTTGCAACAACTTGTTGAAAGCAAGTTTGCAGTAAATGTTGTTGTTCAAAACATGAATCACGATTGAATTAACATCTCAACCGACTGGAAACGTCACATATATGAATCGATTTTCAACCAGCTCACGTTAAAAGGTTACATCACCTTTTAGGCACATCTTTATTTTAACTGATTGAACATAATTAGTACTTGAACTACAGGTTATTCTTTACCGCTAAAAGTACTCTAGTGACTCCTGTGCTGGGGTTGTATCTCGTTATCTCCTCCTTCGTTTGTCTTTTGTGCCTCTCGTCGTTTTTTTTGGTGCAATTTTTTAGGAGGTTGTTTAAGCTTATCATGTTAACACAGGGGCAGACAGGCTTTTTACACAGATCACAACTGGCAGTGTATTTATTAACTGCAGTTACATGACCATACAGCAACACACACAGAGCAGGGGTAGGATGCGGAGGAGACAACTGCACAGACACCTGTCTACTGTTTAATGACCCTACTGTTGTCCTTCTCACTCGGTAGAGTAACAAAGGAGAAGCTTGTGTGTGCAAATTTGTAAGAAAAAAAAATAAAGACATGCTTGTAGGTTCAGTAGATTCAGTATGTTTGTGAACATTACCACTCTACAGTGGTGGACAGTAACAAAGTAAATGTAATTCGTTACTGTACTTATTAAAGTACAGATACTGGAAAAACCTAAGTATTTCCATTCGGGGATACTTTTTACTTTAACTTCACTACATTTCAAAGTCAAATATCTTACTTTTTACTCAATTACATTTTGCAAAATTAGTCGTTCCTTTTTATTTATGAGTGCATAGAAAAAAACAGAAGAGGGCAATCACGCGGCAAACCACCAATCAGGATACAGCGCGCGCTCTGTTTTGAATGTTCTGTTTTTTGATCTACTTTAAGAATAATTTTTAAATATATCACTAGATTTATTGAAATTTATTACATCTATGACATGCAAAAAGCATGATAAATTATTTAAGCAAGAGACTGACAAAAATGATAAGGGCATTATAGCCATAATAAATGATAGTACTTGGATACTTAAGTACATTTGAAGGCAAATACTTTTGTACTTTTACTCAATGAAAGTTAAAAGGGAGTACTTTGGATTTTACTGAAGTAATATTTTACCTAGTGTATCTGTACTTTAACTCAAGTACTTGGTTTGTGTACTTCGTCCACCACTGCCACTCTAAAGCCACACTCTTGTTTGCTTCATCCGCGGGAATTAATTACTGGACAGCTACTACTGTCTGTCATTGGAGTGCAGACAAAGACATTTAGTTCAGTCAATCAGCATTCCACCACTGAGAGAAAGTCTGGATGCACACTTCTGACATCCTGCATGTTCCCTCACCCCGTCTTTCCTCTATTGCCGCCTCCTTTTCCTATATGTGTAAGCTCTTCCCAATGAACGTTACCACCTTCCTATTAAGTTGTCTACAGCACAGGACAGAACACAAACAGCTCCTGAAAGTGAACATCTAAAACATACTCAAAGTTATCATCAAACATTGCTTGTCCTTAAAAGGCCAGGTTTAAACAATAAAAGTACTGTGGAGTTCAATGATTCCACATATTCAAGGATTTAGGCCTGGTGGATATTAGTGCCAAGGACAAAAAAAAAGATGATAAGAATAGGACTGGAAATCACAATACACATTTATTAAATTCTTCTCGTGGTCTTTAGTTAGTGTTGGGAGTGGACAGGAAAAGCAGATTTGAATCAGAGGCTTGAAGGCATCTGGTCAAACCAGTAGGTAGTAATAAGAATGAAGTATGGTGGGTAATACTCATATGTCACAAACAATGAGCTACCAAAAGAAAGAAAATACACAATGGATTTTTATAGTTTTTCAGTAGTACATACAATGACAGAACCAAGCCAAATCTTCTAGAAATTAGTCAGTGCTGATGTGAAACCCTTTTAGACCAACCAAATAAGAGATTAGTAATTCATAAGTTATAGTTTTATTAATTAATTATTCATCTATGTGAAGTTATATGTCCCTTAAGTCTCAACATAACCTTTAGGTATTTTACAACAATAATTTTAGACGTAAAGTGCAATGTCAATATATGGTAAGGTGTACCACAAGGCACTATAGGCCCGGCTGAGTTTGGAAATATATTTAAAAAAATATATACAATGATTTTATACTGAACAAAAATGTCACACTTCAGAAATTGTTGCATCAATATCCAAACATCAATATTTTTAACAACACTACTTTATTTTCATTCAAACTGGACCACAAAAGGCCACTCTAAAATGTGCAGTTTCATTGTATTCTTGCAGTCAGCATGCCAATTGCATGTTCCCTCAAAACTTGCAACATCTGTGGCATGCTGTATGATAAATCTGCTGTTAGAGTGGCCTTTTATTGTGGCCAGGCTAAGTTCAAAACAACCTGACCAATTATAAACATTTACTTCAAATGGGGAGAGCAGTATGCAAAGCTTTGTTTTTCTAAATGTTGTATTTAGACAGCGTTTAACTGTGTAAATTTGTTCTGACCCCAATCAATTCTACAGGAATAAGCAGTGACCAGACCAAGTGTTTATATGGTTGACCAGGCTATAATTTCAGTAGCCATTACAGACTGTACAATACAACAACCCTGACACACCATCCATCAAGGTAAGGTAGACCCCCAAAACCCAGCCATGGTGCATCACAATGATGCTTTAAAATGTAATCAAGTGGATGTTCATCACAAGCCCCGTCTTGTCGGTGAAAACCATAGATAGTATAAATATGGATGATATCCGCCCATTGGTCCCCTATTCACCAATATTGTCATTACGAATGGGCAATAAAATGGCCGTTACATCCGGGCTTTTCGGCTTTTACTCCATAGTAAAAACAATAGTTTTTAGATAGCATAAACCTATCCCAGCATAAACCCCCCCCCCCAGAGTTGTCACGTAGTAAAAACTTAGCTCTAGAGACCTAGCCATCTTTTGTACCAGGCTGTAAACATGAGTTTTACTCTTGTAAAGTCGCCATTGGGTTTCTCCTTATATTTCCGCTTTTGGAGCCTGCCCTCTGGTGGACAGATGTATATCGCTGTATTTCGCTGTAAAATCGCCGTATGGCGGCGCCCTTACACGACGACCATTTAAGAGGTACCATGGGAGAGGCTTGGTGAAATCGTATACTCTGGCCAAGGGGAAATTCAAAAAGCAGTGTGGAGATGCAACAATAAGCCAACCATCAGTATAATGTACTTTAGGGCTGCAACAACGAATCGATTAAATCAATTAAAATCGATTACTAAAAGAGTTGGCGATGAATTTCATAATCGATTTGTTGTGTCGCGCGAGTTCGGCGCCTCAGACAGGACGGAGCAAAAAAAAAAACAGAGCGGAGGTAGAGGAAAGATACATGGCAGAGGCAGAGAAATCCGTGCGCCACAAGTCATCCAAGTTGTGGGAGCATTTCACACTAAATAAACAGAAAAGGTGTGTTAACTGCAAAATATGCAAAAGCGACATGGCACGGGAGCACCACGGAAATGATCCAGCACCTGAAACGCAAACATGTTGGAGTGTTTGATGAGGAGGAAGGAGTTCAACAGCAGGATACGTCACTACAGAATCCTACTTTTGTTCTGTATTGAAGTGAGGAACGCAATGTCCCTGTTGCTGGTGTTTACTCGTTATCCAGCTTGACAAGCATGACAAGTTAGCGTTAGCTCGCTAATACCAGTAGTAAAGCAGGGGTGCAAAGTGTCTGAACAAAGGGAGTGAGAAAGAGTAAGTAAGTGTGTGTGTGTGTGTGTGTGTGTGTGTGTCTCAGTGTGTCAGTGTGTGCGTCTGCAGTGTAGTGTAGAGAACAAGTTCTGACATTCAAACAAATCCTGTTAAATTTTCTGATTTGTATTGTTCTTTGGTTTTTATAAATTATTTATTGTTCTGGCAGCTCAAGTGGCACTTAATTTTTTTCTAAGTCTATATATTTGGCAGATGTAAAGCATACATGTGTATGTTTTTTGTGTTAGTCCATTTTTATTTTATTTTATTATTATTATAACAGCTCAGGGATGTTCAAGGAGCAACATGTTTGTGCACTTTTAGTTCTGTTTTTGAATAAAGGGTTGGAAATGAATGCTTTTCTTGTTTTTTATCCGATTCATCGATTAATCAAAAAAATAATCGACAGATTAATCGATTATTAAAATAATCGTTAGTTGCAGCCCTAATGTACTTTGAGTTCTTTGGACAAGGTTTGTCTATACATGAATACCACTTCCAAAAGAAAGGGTGATTCTTAGCCATTGATATGCTGGGTGATAGTTGCTAGTACTAACTTTTAACTACAATAGTACAAAAAAATCATTAAAAAGGTAGTCCTTAACAAAAGCGTTTTAATAAACGGTGGTCATTTTAAACTCACAAAAACTGCAAATCCACACCTTTGAAGAAAAAATTAGCAGAAAAATACTGTCCCCTTCTCTGCTCACAATCAGACCTACTTTCTTTAGATCAATCCTCGGTTTAACTAAAAACTATTGTCTAACCCTTGTCTAACATCCAACAAAAAATTTATTCACTGTTATGTCAGAATAAATTTTAACTGCAGACGAAATAAAAAATGTTTTTGAGAACCACTCCAAAACCGTGCCATTTCATTAGGGCACAAAGCTGCCATTAAACTTGTGAAGGTTCAGTGGTAGAAGCAGAATGTTTGTGCTGGATTTCTTCACATCACTTCTAAAAGCAGAGAGGAAAACAGATGTGGCTGTATTTGCACCCTTTTTACATCAGTGGAAATGTGTGTTGGGAACGGTCCCCTCCCGCTGCGCCGCTCCTATAAAACACTTTTTGAAACTTTGATCCCTCTTTCACAGGCGTGTTTTTGGGTGGACTAATACCCGATCATGAGCAACTGGACATTTTGGCGAAGTGATTGGATCAAGTCCATAATGAATTCTCGTCCCGCCTCTGTGGTCCTACTTGGTAATCTGTGCCTGTGGTGGATTGGACAGTAATCTGGATAGAAGGAATAGTGGGAGGCAATCCAAACTCTCATTATCAGAACGATTCCACCCTCAAGGCTGAAAGTAAAGTGTGCAGGGTTTGTTGTGTACACACAGCTAAACACACTGCGGTGTTAAGAACAGACTAAACTATTCAAACTCTCAACAAAACGTCACAGATGTCAGCTCCAAGGTTAAAAACATCAATTCAAATGTACAAGCTAGACCGGAGGGGAGGCTGTGTCTAAATAATACCCATTTCCTGGTATGTTATAAACTAGCTTTTTAAAAAGCACAGAAGGAAGTGAAAGGGAAACTCAGGAAGTGAAAGCTTATGCTGAGATATGACTATGAAATGATGCTAGTGGTCAATGCTAAGAGCTATAGAACGCTGAAGAATGAAAGAAAAAATATCAACCATTGTACACTATGGATCTGGTTCAGACAAATTTACCAAAGATAATGTTAAGACAGTCATCCACAGTTAGAGCACTTCAATTTAGCCGTTTCTATTTAATTCCCCTCTGTGCTGCTCAGAATATCAATGTTTGTGTCCACAGAATACAAAAATCTCAAATAAATGCAATTTGAGTCCCTCATTTTGTGGTCAGCTCTAAGGATTTTTTAAACATTGGTTAATTTAAAATGACATTGTAATGCAAAATGACAAAAGGCAAAAACCTCTTTTCATGTAAACTAATATGTCAGAATTTATGTATTGTAATTTTTTAGTGCTGGTCTTATCATGGTTTTAGTGGTAGTTTAGCCATGTTTAGGCATAAATTAGTCCTGGTTTGGGTCTTAAGTTTAGTTCTGCTATAAATGCCACACATTTATATAGCACCCAAAGCGCTTTACATTATGCTTCCATTCACACCTGGGGCAGACAGCCACGGCTTTTTCCAACCACCACGTGCTCTGCAACCTGAGCCACTGCTGCACAGAGCACTGGTACAGCTTGATTAAGCCTGGTTTAATTTTTATTTCTTATATTATATATATATATATATATATATATATATATACACACACATACATAATTACATACATACACACACATTTGGTTTATTTTTTGAAAGAGCTAAAAGGTTTAAATTTAATGTGTTAACTAAGATTCAAAATTATTCTAATACCCAGTTAGTACCATGTTGTTAGTACTTATTTTTTTAGGTATGACATGACATTAGTTGTGAAAAATAGTCATGTCATGTTGTGTGTAACCCTAACCCTTACAAGAAAACTGACAGCGCAGCCGTAACCAAAACATGACTGCAAATAAACCAAACTAGAATACAGACGGGGATTACTCATTGTCACAGTAAACTAGAGCAGTAGACGGAAATTGTACAGAAGCACACATTTGTACAGAAGAGTTTAAACTACAAATGCAAACAATCTGAAATTGAGTACAGAAGATTAGACCATACTGTTTTCCTACAGATTCCCCGTTGTCTCCTTACACACACACTAGAAAAAAAAGAACACATTGTCTAGTTTACGTGCCTTAGTTTCCCTGCCTCTGTGACAGTGCAACTTCACTGAGTGCACCACGCTGCCTCAAGTGCTGACGGGAGCTTTGTGATAAACAGCTTCTTCTCATTCATACATACAAACAAACAAACAAACAAACAAGTCCAGAGTATCAAAAGTAAAAATTAAAACGGCTTTCACAATAGAACGTCAACCTGAAGCAGCTTGGTGAATAAAAACAGTACGGGGAAACTAGCACGTATTCGAAAGACGATTGGGTCCAGTTTACGAGCGGCACCTGAAGGCAGCATTATCGTACAGCAGTACACCGTAGCTGCCGTGATGCGTGCTGGGAGCTCGCTCATCCAAAAATCACCGTCATTTCACTGAAACACACACTTAGTCGTCAGCCCACTCACTCCACGCCCGCTACAAACGCCCCACGCTTTGTGACACCGCGTAGAAAAGACCACAACTTCACATTTAAACTCCACTCACCGTTAGTTGTCTGCTTTTTGACAGTTTGTCGGGAGTCTCCCAGCGTCGCTGTCACCGCTACGATCCGCCCACCCGAGAATGCTCTCCTCTGGTAACCCGCTCCTCCCCCGGGGAAAGCTCTGAGCCAATCACAGGGTGAAAGCGCTGATTGACCGTCGTTCTAGCTAATGGAAATGAAAACAAATACGGAGTGGCGGGAGTAGTGTCCAAACACAGCGCCTGAGTCTCATACAGGCCTTTCATCGTCACCGTGTGTCCTTTTGACAGACACATTGGACACACAATGGAGACGTTTGACTCCTTTTACGGGACGGTGCCGGTCCAATCGCCGGAGGGAACAGGCTCAGTACACGGCCACGGCCCAGGAAAACGCCCTTGTTCCGTCCAGACAATTGGAATGTCACTGTGATGTCAGGAATTAGGCGGAACAGACAGAGCATAGTAGTCAATAGTCGATTAGTTATTACAGCTTCATAGGCTGCAACCAGGTGAGAAGCTTTCAGCTAACCAGCATGTTTCCCGCCATAATGGTAAAATAATGAAAAGTCGGTGAAGCGGCAAAATGTCAAGATCAGTGGAACTTCAAAAGTGGCTTGTCATAGTGTTTACGGTGAGTTTATGAGGACATCTTGTGTTAAAATGGTTAAATTACAGGTGTGTGCAATGTTTTCTTTAAGTTTAGTGAGGGTTGTCTTAAGGGCTAGTGTGCCTATAAAAAGTATTAATGTGATGTACACTTATTTATTTTTTGGCCAATATTGGTAATATTGTCAATTTAAATTAATATTTTTTGTAGAAGTTATGTTGACTTATAACTAATATAATTATTTTGATTGATTCATTGTTTTAATGTATGGGTATGATGGAGTGGTTGCCTTGACCTACTTATGCAGATTAGCCCTCAGCTGGCTCATGACAAAATTAAAACAATTAGTAAACAAAGACTAAACTATATTAACAGAATAATATTAGCAATGAATAATAAATACAAAATAAAGACAAACTACCAAAATTAACCTTAGTAAAAAAATAATAACTTAAACCAAATAAACTACAAAAATAACTCCAATAGTAATAAAAAATGAAGTCATGTGAACTTTGTTAAGTTGAGACCAAAGGAAATATGTTCTGACATTTCTTTTACATTGTTTAATGCTCACCTTATTTCCGATATTGCCTGTAAGTTTTCAAATTAAATGCGATGCGTTTACTACATTATATAAGTACAACAATTCAACTGTATAGTTTTTCCTATAAGAGAGGATTTTAAAAGTTGCATTAATAACAACAGTAGAACAGCTGAATTATGGGAGGAAATCCTGCTGCCCCCTTCAGGGCACCTTCAACTGGAAGGTAGGCGGTTCGATTCCCTCTCTCCCCACAGTTCATACTGTCGTTGTGTCCTTGGGCAAGACACCTAACCCACCTTGCCTCCAGTGGTGTTCCAGCAGTAACACTGGTGAAAAGAAGCCTAATGTAAGTCGCTTTGGATAAAAGTGTCAGCTAAATGAATAAATGTATTATTCTGTATTAAAGAGAAACGCAATATAATAATTTACACAACGTTTACATCTCATTCTTTACTCTACATTTACAGTAAGTTCACTCAAGGAGCTTCTCCAAACTGTCCTGAATTTAAACTACACAAAGGGTCTAGATACCATTGTCTGGGAGTGTAAAGAGATTGAAGTGTTCTGGCAGGCACTGTGGAGAGAAATGAATCTGGTAATAGGGCAGACACTCCTCCCCAGTCCATACCTGATGCATTAAAAACACACATTGAGTCTGTTCAGTTCTTCCTGATGCTGGCTAGAAAAGCCATAATGTCCAAATGGGCTGGAGGTGATGCCCTTTTTGTCCAATGGTGCAATTCTCATTTTTTATTTATTTTTTTATTTATTTATTTTCTTTCAGATAGGAAGATTTGGGACCATGGCAGTAAGTACTGCACCAAACCATGATCTCACCTAGGGTGCCAAAATGTCTAGAACCGGCTTTGCTCTGTACTAAATGCTGTATACTGTACTTACCGTAGAGTTACCAATATGTTTGTTTTTTCATTCTATGTTGTGTTTTAAAAACTAAATAAAAAGAATATATAAAAAAGAAACAAAACAATTGGCATTATGTGGAGAGTAAAGTAAAATTTTTAGAACAAGAAAATGTGGAAAACTATACCTGTGTAAGTATAATTATGTATTAAATACCATTATCACAACAATCAGTCAAACACTCTTGTTTGCTTTCATAGAGGTTTATTGAAAGAAATATTTTTTTTTTAATTTTATAAAGTTCAACCATTGATAATGCTATCACACAATCAGAAACTGAATTGTCACCTTTTCCTCCTCCAACTCTTATCTGATATGAATCATAAGACTTTACTGAACAGCTCAGTATCACATGGTTAATATTCCACATTGCTCTGCCATGTTGGGATGGGCACAGAATTAACCATTTGCTATTGTCGAACATCATCATACAACAACATAAGAAAACATGACATAATTAACCTGGCAAGTCATCTTTAGTCTATACAAAGAATTAGTCTGTTATCTGTTAAATTCAATGGGGCAGTACCAACGGACACGGAATGGAGAGCCTGTGTCACACCAATTCAGAAAGATTTTGAATTGGAACTGATGGGGAGGAATAAATATTTTTTTATTACCTTTGTTTAATGTTGCCATTGTCAGTCAGATAATATTTAATTGCAAGAAAGCCATTGTTTTAAAAGAAACATACTATCAGAACATACTGTCAAGTTCCAATAGACGTCACCAGACATTACACTAATTCATTATACTCATTAAAACCATGCCAGAATCCAGTATAAATCATGCTCACTGTGACCAATGGGCTCAAAGGTGAAACAGAGCTGGAACGTCATAACACATTTATTTATGTTAATTTTTGTGGATTTTGACAGACAATCAACACAACAAAATTCTATCATTTTGGAAGTTACTGGCTTCTTGTGGTACTAGCAATTAGGGAGTGCAAAATCCAGATCTCATTATACATCTATAGTTTAAGTTAGCAAAAAAAAGTTTTGAAAACAATGGTGGTTAGTTTGACAGATTTTACAAAATGTTTTCAATGTGTCAACTGTATAACATATTACTATAAATCTGTCTTTTTAAGTCATTGAAGTCATGTGGGGGGACACTTGTCATCAGTGTAGTTTATTAATTAGTGCATTTCCACAATCTTCTATCATGACAGACCATGGCTTTTTGACATCGTTAGACAGCCAATCAATTACATGAAGTATTGCATTTAAAACACACTGTTACCATTGGTTACCATGTTTTCTACTAAGTGGAAATTGCTGTCAAAAGGATTCCAGACCCATTCACTTTGCAAAATGAATGGCAATGGCTGGCCAGGCTAAATTTCTTGTGCAGTACAACAGAACATGTGCTCCAAATCAAGTTCTTCTTGTTTTGCCCAGGTCTGCAACCCATGCATCGGTCCATTATAACCAAAGATACAATTATACGTTAGAATATTGTATCAGCTACGACCACTATATTTGCAGCTATCCCTCTCTTCCATGAGCTGGAAGTAGAACATTTATATATATATATATATATATATATATATATATATACACACATATACATATATGTTTTATATAAATAGGTCACTCCCATAACCCGGAAGTATTCAGTTTTTCACACTACAAAGTTTGCAAGCAAAAATACGCTGCGTTGCACAATGGACTGCCTCATTGCTTGGATGATCCTCGGTGCAGCATGCAAGTAGAAATGTGTAATATTAAAAGCCTTTTCTCTCATTGCTATCCTTCACAGATCCATTTTTTCATCTTTTTTTTTAATAAGGTGACTATTTAATAAGAAATTAGAGCAGCCTTTATTTATTCATTTAGTATATTTACTCTAGTACTCTGCATTTCAAAGCATGCCAAAGAAATGTTCAGTTTCTGCATAGTGCTGGCTATACAATGCCAAAGTGTTTGATTCCTTTACAAGTAGTAGAAGAAGTCGGTATATGTACAGGTCAGATCCAGTGTTGTGTAAACTGTACCCCCCTCCCCAAGTGCACAAAATATCTTCAAATTCAGGACCCAAATCTGTCATAGAAAGAACAGAGCTAAAAAAAACACCCCAGCAGTACGGAAGAGCCATTAAGGGAGGTGCATGAAGCTGAGATTTCATCACTGTGTGTTTAAATGCAAAGGGAGAATTACGCAGCCACTCCTCACCCCCATGGATGCAAACCAACTCAATCAAAGTGCACTCCTACTCTTAGAATGTGCAGGGCGTGTTATGTAAATGTACTCTAGCCATGAATGTTTCACTAAATGTCTGGTTATGGTCAAATAATATTTGACAGAAACCATATTCAAGATTTGAGGTCATAGTTCTTGAATGTATAATACAGTTCAGGCCACAAGGTGACTCTTGTCGGACACAGAGAAAACACTTACAGGACACGGGACAGTGACGAAATAAACACAATAAATGTGTGTGTGTGTGTGTGTGTGTGTGTGTGTGTGTGTGTGTGTGTGTGTGTGTGTGTGTCAACATAGCAAATCAAATAAAGGGCCAGTAAAATGTTCAGTAGCAAGAGGGATTTGGTCAGAGTCAGCATAATATTCGTACATCCATTTACTTAACATGGAACACTGAAAAAAAGGGATTCTAGCAACTGAACTATATTCTATCAAAAATGCAATCAAAGTGATGGCTATCCACGAAACCCCCTTATGGATAGCACAAAATCAAGGATTGTGACGTTGCCCGATATGGCGCAACCGGGGCCCCACCCTAGAGCCAGGCCCGGGGTTGGGGCTCGCATGCGAGCGTCTGGTGGCCGGGTCTTTCCCCACGGGGCCCAGCCGGGCTCAGTCCGAAGGAGCGACGTGGGGCCGACCTCCCGTGGGCTCACCACCTGCGGGAGGAACCGTAAGGGGCCGGTGCAAAGTGGATTGGGTGGCAGTCGAAGGCGGAGGCCTCGACGACCCAATCCCCGGACACGGAATCTGGCGCAAGGGACATGGAATGTCACCGCTGGCGGGAAGGAGCCTGAGCTTGTGCGGGAGGTTGAGAGATACCGACTAGAGATAGTCGGGCTCACCTCCACGCACAGCTTGGGCTCTGGAACCCAAATCCTCGAGAGAGGCTGGACTCTTGACTACTCTGGAGTTGCCTGCGGTGAGAGGCGGCGGGCTGGCGTGGGCTTGCTCATAGCCCCCCAGCTCAGCCGCCTTGTGTTGGAGTTCATCCCCGGTGAACGAGAGGGTCGCTTCTCTGCGCCTTCGGGTCGGGGATAGGTCTCTCACTGTTGTTTGTGTTTACGGGCCAAATGGCAGTGCAGAGTACCTGGCCTTCTTGGAGTCTCTGGGAGGGGTGCTGGAAAGTGCTCCGACCGGGGACTTCGTCGTTCTACTGGGGGACTTTAACGCTCACGTGGGCAGCGACAGTGACACATGGAGGGGCGTGATTGGGAGGAACGACCCCCCGGATCTGAACCCGAGCGGTGTTCTGTTATTGGACTTCTGTGCTAGCAATAGTTTGTCCATAACGAACACAACGAACTTATGTTCAAGCATAAGGGTGTCCATCAGTGCACGTGGCACCAGGACACCCTAGGTCAGAGATCGATGATCGACTTTGTAGTTGTTTCATCTGACCTCCGGCCATATGTCTTGGACACTCGGGTGAAGAGAGGGGCGGAGCTGTCAACTGATCACCACCTGGTGGTGAGTTGGATCCGATGACGGGGGAGAAAGCTGGACAGACTCGGCAGGCCCAAACGTACTGTGAGAGTCTGTTAGGAACGTTTGGCAGAGACCTCTGTCAGAAAGACCTTTAACTCCCACCTCCGGCAGAGCTTCAACCAGATCCCAAGGGAGGTTGGAGACATTGAGCCCAAGTGGACCATGTTCTCCAACTCCATTGCTGATGCGACCACTTGAAGCTGTGGCCGTAAAGTCTCCGGTGCCTGTCGTGGTCGGCAACCCCCGAACCCGGTGGTGGACACCGGAAGTAAGGGATGCCCTCAAGCTGAAGAAGGAGACCTACCGAGCCTGGTTGGCCCGTGGGACTCCTGAGGCAGCTGATAGGTACCGGCAGGCCAAGCGGACTGCAGCCCGGGTGGTTGTGGAGGCTAAAACTCGGGTCTGGGAGGAGTTCGGTGAGGCCATGGAGAAAGACTATCGGTTGGCCTCGAAGAAATTCTGGCAAACCGTCCGGCGC
Organism: Perccottus glenii; assembly: GCA_024416835.2. Lineage (NCBI taxonomy): Eukaryota > Metazoa > Chordata > Actinopteri > Gobiiformes > Odontobutidae > Perccottus > Perccottus glenii. Next base: position 5,458,459 of record CM044558.2, read on the forward strand.
CTCAGGAGGGTGAAGCAGGGCCCTGCCAACACTGTTTACAGTGGAGGTGGGAATCTTCAACTGGGGATATTGTTGGACGGTGGAAGGAATACTTCGAGGATCTCCTCAACCCCACCGACACGTCTTCCACTGAGGAAGCAGAGACCGAGGGCTCGAAGGTGGACTCGTCCATCACCCAGGCTGAAGTCACTGAGGTAGTTGGGAAGCTCCTCGGTGGCAAGGCACCGGGGGTGGATGAGATACGGCCTGAGTACCTCAAGTCTCTGGATGTTGTGGGGTTGTCTTGGTTGACACGCCTCTACAACATCGAGTGGCAGTCGGGGACAGTACCTCTGGACTGGCAGACCGGGGTGGTGGTCCCTCTTTTCAAGAAGGGGGACCGGAGGGTGTGTTCCAACTACAGAGGTATCACACTCCTCAGCCTCCCTGGGAAAGTCTATGCCAGGGTACTGGAGAGGAGAATGCAACCTCGGATTCAGAAGAAACAATGCGGTTTTTGTCCCAGTTGTGGAACACTGGACCAGCTCTTGCTGGAGGGTTTATGGGAGTTTGCCCAACCAGTCCACATGTGTTTTGTGGATCTGGAGAAGGCATTCGATTGTGTCCCTTGTGGCGCCCTGTGGGGGGTGCTCTGGGAGTATGGGGTCCATGGCCCTTTGCTAAGGGCTGTCCGGTCCCTGTACAACTGGAGCAGGAGCTTGGTTCGCATTGCCGGCAGTAAGTCAGACCTGTTCCCAGTGCATGTTGGACTCTGGCAGGGCTGCCCTTTGTCACCGGTCCTGTTCATTATCTTTATGGACAGGATTTCTAGGCGCAGCCAGGGGCCGGAGGGAGTCTGGTTTGGGGACCACAGGATCTCGTCTCTGCTTTTTGCAGATGATGTTGTCCTGTTGGCTCCATCAAGCCAGGACCTTCAGTGTGCACTGGGACGGTTTGCAGCCGAGTGTGAAGCAGCTGGGATGAGGATCAGCACCTCCAAGTCTGAGATGATGGTTCTCAGTCGGAAAAGGGTGGCTTGTCCCCTTCAGGTTGGTGGAGAGATCCTACCTCAAGTGGAGGAGTTCAAGTATTTTGGGGTCTTGTTCACGAGTGAGGGAAGGAGGGAACGTGTGATTGACAGACGGATCGGCGCAGCTTCTGCAGTGATGCGGTCGATGTACCGGTCTGTCGTGGTGAAGAAGGAGCTGAGCTGTAAGGCAAAGCTCTCGATATACCGGTCAATCTACGTTCCTACTCTCACCTATGGACATGAGCTTTTGGTCATGACCGAAAGAACAAGATCCCGGATACAAGCGACTGAAATTAGCTTTCTTCGCAGGGTGGCGGGGCGCTCCTTTAGAGATAAGGTGAGGAGCTCGGTCACTCGGGAGGAGCTCAAAGTAGAGCCGCTGCTCCTCCACATCGAGAGGAGCCAGCTGAAGTGGCTCGGGCATCTGTATCGGATGCCTCCTGGATGCCTCCCTAGGGAGGTGTTTTGGGCATGTCCCACCGGGAAGAGACCCCGGGGAAGACCTAGGACATGCTGGAGGGACTATGTCTCTCGGCTGGCCTGGGAACGCCTCGGTATCCTCCCGGAAGAGCTGGAGGAAGTGCCTTGGGAGAGGGAAGTCTGGGCGTCTGTGCTTAGACTGCTGCCCCCGCGACCCGGCCCCGGATAAGCGGTAGAAGATGGATGGATGGATGGCTAGGAAAAAGTCCCCAGGTTGTGCTACTGAGCTACTAAATACAAAAGCAACTGTTTCTAGCCAGAGCCCAGTTAAGAAACTTTTTTTTTTTTTTAACAGGATGACCCTTACACAAACGTAAGCATGGTAAAAATGTTATGTTTTCTGTTGATTCCATCCATTTTAATATGTTTGATACTGTTAGAATTTGATATAATTTAATATACTTGTGGTGCTATACATGTATTGTCCACTATGTAAATTAGAATTTTATGTGTGTCAGCGACATACCATACACTTGTTGCTAGAATGCTTTTTGACATTGTACAAACTATCATCCAAACCACTTTTACCATCACCAGCTTTGGTGTATTATAACCCAAACACTTATACAAAGATGTTGAAAGACCCTTGGTTTAGCTATAAATTTACAAATACTTCTGTTCAGATTGTACTGCAGTCAAACATTCTTATTTTTGTGTAAAAGTACCTAAGAGTTGAATTACATATGACTTCAAATGTCATCAGTGAAATTGTGTTGATTTGCTTTGGTTCCGTACTAAAGTGCATGATGGTCACATGGCTGCCCTATTACTGACGCTGACAGCTGGGCACGTGAACATGTATGTGCTCCATGTGGGTTGGAAGTGACTTTGAAATAAGGATTGTAAATTCAAAAAAATAAAAAGACTGTAATAAAAGAGAACCCAAGTCAAAATCATATAAGATATAATTCACAGACAAAATATAATAACTCTATCACCAAATACAGAAACAAAATAGCTTCGACCAGCAAGCAGTAAAATACAATCTTCACAAGTCTGCATTAAAGGGGAATTTAGTTAACAGTTACAGAAGCTTAAGTTACTGGAAACACTTTCCGCTGTGTTATCATTTTCGAGTGCTGAGACGGAGAAGAATAAACTCTATGACATCGGCGACACATTCCTGAGTCTCGTTACACATGTGCACTGTCAGACGATTAAAGTGCTGCAAATGAACAGAAGCGGTTAAGCTGCTACAAGTCTTAACTTTTTTAAAAGGACTATTGCACTTCTACAGGCCTTCTGCATCTACTTAAGCGCCAGGGAAGACTTTTTAACGATGTCATAGGTCCCACTGTCCTTCATCTAGACCACGCAATATTATTGAAATTATTGGTGTATTTCCACTGGGTCCCAACAGTGGCACTGCTTCTTTAAATCCGCCCAGTGCACTTTTTTTTATCAAAACCCAGGGAAAAATGAAACCCTACTAATGAATGAGCATGCAATATATGTGGATGATATTGCAAGTGTAAGAATAAATCAAATGCTTTAAACGTGGCAATTGAGTTTAAGTTATATTTTTAAGATATTCTTAATAAGAGGGAGATTCCAAACTTTCAGCAGAAATAAAAAGGCTAGGCAAACATTGGGGTAGTCTAGCGTCAAAGAGTTAGCAAAACTGTGGTACAGGTTTATCAAAAATAAATGCAAAATATTCATCTAATTCAGGTAAATTTCCACCACACTGAACAACCATATACTCCTTAAATAATTTTCTGGCTATAAACTACCCATACCCATTGAGAGTTTGCGCTGTATAGTCTGACAATATTTTAGCCACGCTAATAGCTGATAGCTTGTAGCTTTTTTAATTTGTTTTTAAACAGTTTTCTGCTTGATAATTCCAAATGTTCTAGAAATGAGCTAAAATAAAACTCTTTGATACTAAGTAGCCTACTGATGTAATAATTGCAAACCATATTTTACCATAACCATATTTTAGCGCCATGTTGGTTTTAGAGTTCCTTGTTTTCAGTTATTAATTTCTTATTCATCAATAGTATTTAGCAGAGCAACATTTGCTGTTAGCTTTTCTTCTTTCAGTGTCATCTTTTTAGAACTTGTGCTGTAGTGAGTGCACTCTCACTTGACAATATTATGTAAAACGCTCAACTGTAATGACATTGGTGTCAGAACGTTTACTACAGCTACAGCAACAATAGTCACTTCTATGCTTTGAATGTTTTTCTTTAAAGTTAGTTACTATGTTTGACTATCATTATTTGTCCAGTGGTGTATGATGACTTAACAATAATCTAAATATAGATGACAATGAGATGTTAATTAAAACAGAATTTTGTGTCATTAAAAAGAAGTCGATGTGAAACCTGCTCTATGGGGCCAAACCTTCTTTTCACTTTAAATTTCAAGCTAGCCCCTCTTTTTCTCTGTCATTGTGTAACATGTTGAACTTGGTTGTTTGGAATCTTCTGCATAAGAAGAATCTCAATCTTTAAAATAAATAAAACATTTCCTTACAAACCAATCATAAAGTAATCACTCAAAATTATATTAGTTAGAAAACTCTAGTCTATGAATTAACAAATCATACCAAAGTTTCAATCTTTTCTATTTATATTTTTTATAAATTAATTATAACCTGAAAGTGAGGGAAAATGTATATAGTTTAATAAAGTGACTTTTGTATTTTGGGTTGGGTTGTTTTTTAAAGGGATCATAATCATATTGTAAGTGTAATGTGATAAATGTTTGAGCCATTTTTGTCCTAAAGGTATGAATCCAGTGACCTTCTACACCACGTGAAAGCCATGGTTTACAGATTGAAAGGACAAAAACACACAGAAAAAGCTTTGGACTTGGACGTACCACACGTAGAATAAGGACATAACCACACTCACTTACTTCCTCTTGCCAGTGTTTGCATATTCTACTGTACATTGAATAATGATGCATTCGGCTGGTCGTTGTAAACTGGCAAACTTGTGTATTACATATCACGTGACAGACAGGTTCAGTATATACATGGTAAAAGCATTCAGGGTGCTTGCTCCGGTGAAAAAAGTCAGGACAGACGCAATCTGAGGTAGCAAATTTAACATGAACCACTCTTTCAGGCATGGGCTTTGGAAAAGTCAAAGCAGGCCACTTTTACAACAACTGACTTCACTTACTCAGCTTGGTTTTCTTATAGGTGAATAAGTTGAAAAGCTGCTATGTGGAACATTCTGAATTGTGTATTAAAGTATGAAAAATTCCATCCCAAAACAGCCATGAATGTAGCCACCTATATATATATATATATATATATATATATATATATATATATATATATATATATATAATTGCTAACATTGGCTTATAAATGGAGTATCCTGACATGAAAGAAAGGATTTTATATGTGGCAGGTATAATAATAATTGGTGTATTAGTTTTAAGCAGTTTTATTGGTGCAGATGAAGCCAGAGTCACAGCAGCAACAACCAGCTAACAGCTAGCAACAAGCTAAATCAGACATTGTTAAGCTTGCAAAAAAGTTCCCATTCTTTCAAAAGAATATAATTTCAGAGTACTTTTTACACTGTTTTAACAGTGCAATGCCCTGTCTAGCTAAATACTTGTTTCTGATTGGTTGATAGGAGTATGTTAAAACAGTATATTGTTAGCTACTTGCTAACATGTAATGATAGCAACTGTATAGAACACAGTTATTAAAATGTACTTACTACCATTGTGGGAAAACAAATAAATGATAAACTTTTTTTTCTCCTTAAAATGACTAGCAACCGTACAAATTAGTAATGCTAATGACCATGAGTAATACCATATTCCAGAGTCTCATTGGCTATTGACTTATTATTAACAATTACCCCCAAGGGAATTTAAACTCAATGTAAATTCAAAATTTTTGGAATTTTGTTTTTTTTTCATCCACTACTACTGTACAATATGTCCAAATGGCAGTCAATGGTCATTTACAATTCTACAATTTAGGGCACTAACACTGTACATATTCCTGGGTCCATATGGAAATATGTCTGTGGAAAATGTTGGAAATATTGTGTAGGTAAAGTACACTCTAAAATGCGCTATATATTTTTCTAAAAGAATATTCATAATAAGGGTCCATCATTTCCAGTAGCTAATCTGCTATTCACAACTACCACCTGTAAACCCATTAGCACACGATTCTACATAAATATTCAGAATGGTCCACACAGTACCTTAATCAGAACCCTATGTCATGTTCACTTTTAAAAATTTTCTTGTGTCGTAAGTTTGCCAGTTTACCTGTTTGTGACACTGCCTAAGCATGTCATGTGTTCTTCATTCACCAGCAAAGCTGTACAATGTTTATAATAGGGTCGCTGATATGTTCATTGAGAAAATTCATGGCTTTTAACCCTCCAGTTCCACACCCCTGAGGTGCAAAGCAGCCAATCCAGTATGTGCTCTTGGGGAAAACGGCAGGCTTTGCGTTAGCTCCACCTCTTAGGGGGCAGGACTTCAGGGGAAAGGAACCAATGATAGAATGGGGGAGCAGATTTCCTGTTAGGCCAGCTAACACTGCACTTCACCAACCAGTTTGTGAGTTCTTTGGAAGCGCCAAGGACGTAAATAATAACTTAGAATAATATCAATAGAATTTCAGTGCAAGACGTAAAATGGCTACTTGTTCAGTCATTACTCGGTCCGTCAGTGCCTGTTCTCATCCAACCATGGATACAGCAGTAAAGGGATTCTTCTATGAAACAGCAGTTGTTTTTGTGAGCTCATTTGTACAGTAAGATGCAGGGCTTCTCCCTGCTCTCTGGATTTGGTTTGAAGTTGTACCATTGTGGAATTGAAAAAGCTCCACATGTTTGGGAACAGAGGTTGTAGGAAAGACACCTCCACCTCGCTCCTCTTGTGGCTTCTCCTGTTTAAAACTGTGTTGAGGTGAATCAGAAGAGAACTGGTGCCCTAAAGGGTGTAGATACAGTAGGTGCCTCCTGGTGTCAAAACGTCATTGGTGGGAATGGAAGGACTGCAGCATTAAACATCTCCGTCACCCTTGCACTATCCTCCCCATCCCAGGACCCTTAGCTGGCCCCCGGGTCTGAGCTGTGTCTCTGAGGTGTCCGTGAGTCCAGAGGCGTCTGTGGTTCCTGAAGGGACAGCCTCCTTTGGGTTTCGGGATTGAGAGAGGACGCACAAACCCCCGGGTTGAACTCTAACCTTGCTCCCAGCTCCAGACCTGAACCGGGACCAGACATCACCACTCCCGCGCTGCTCAGGCCCAGACCCAGACTGTCCAATCCAGATGGGCTGATGGGGCCCTGGCTGCTGCTCTTCACAGGGGCCTCCTGCACCTTGGAGGCAAACTCTTCAAAGTCCTTCGACTCTAAGATCTGCACACAGAGAGGCAGAGAAAAATGTAGGAGTACTAGTAATATTTTAAATATTACAATAAAACCAGTATTTTTATATAATGTGAATTTTTTTAATGACATCTATTCCTAACAAATCATAAGCCTTTTTCTGTGATATTGATGGGAATTTTTCTCACATTTAAGCTAGACCAGCTACAGAATACAAGCAACAACTCAATGATACTTAGGACTATGTCATTTTGAACTTATACAAAGAGCAAAATAACACCACTCAGAGGACTCAGTTACTTAGTTACACTATATTGTCTAACGTATTCACTTGTCTGCCTTCACACGCATATGAACGTGAGTGGCATCCCATTCTTAAACCATAGTATGTAATATGATGTTAGACCAAACTTTGCAAATATCAACTCTTCAACTCTTCTAGGAAGGCTTTCCACAAGGTTTAGGAGAGTGTTTATGGGAACTTTTGACCATTCTTCCAGAAATGCGTTTGTGAGGTCATACACTGATGTTGGACGAGAAGGCCTGGCTCACATTCACTGCTCTAATTCATCCCAAAGGTATTCAATCGGGTTGAGGTCAGGTGCAGGCCTGTCAAGTTCTTCCACACCAAACTGGCTCATCCATGTCTTTATGAGCCTTGGTTTGTCATGTTGGTACAGGAAGGGGCCATTTCAAAGTTGGGAGCATGAAATTGTCCAAAATGTCTTGGTATGATGAAGCATTAACAGGTCTTTTTACTGAAACTAAGGGGCAAAAAACAACCCTACATCATAAGGCAAGGCAAGGCACGGCAAGGCAATTTTATTTATATATTGTACAATTCATACACTAGGTAACTCAAAGTGCTTTACAAGAATAAAATACAATTTACAAAACTTAGATTAAGAAACATAAGAAAATTTAAAAACATTTTAAAAGAAGAGTGCAGATTAAAAAAACACATTAAGTTGTGGTGTAGGCGGATCTAAAGATCAAGGTTTTTAACCTCCCCTTGAACATTGTTAAAGTTGAGGCTTGTTTTACTTCATCTGGGAGGCTATTCCAGGTTTTTGCTGCATGAAACTTAAACGCTGCTTCACCTTGTTTAGTTCTAACTCTGGGCAGGAGCAGAAGGCCTGTCCCAGATGTTGTCAGAGTCCGAGGAGGTTCATAAGCAACTAACGTGTCAGAAATATATTCTGGTGCTAAACCATTAATTGAACCAGCAGTGCTGTTTTAAAGTCTATTCTCTGAGCAACAGGAAGCCAGTGCAGAGATTTTAAAACTGGCGTAATGTGGTTGTACTTCCTGGTTTTAGTTAGAACCCGAGCAGCCGCGTTCTGAATAAGCTGCAGCTGTCTTAACCCTCGTTTTGAGAGACCAGTGAGCAGGCCGTTACAGTAATCTAACCTGCTGGAGATAAAATCATGGATAAGTTTCTCTAAGTCTGGTTGAGACATCATCCCTTTGACTCTGGAAATGTTTTTAAGGTGATAAAATGCAGATGATGTAATTGACTTAATGTGACTGTGGAAATTCAAGTCTGAGTCCATGATGACCCCTAGATTTCTAACCTGATTTTTACATTTTAGAGAAAGAGACTCGGGGTGACTGCTGACACTTTCTCTTTGTTTCTGTGGCCCAAAGATGATTAGTTCAGTCTTGTTTCTGTTCAGTTGAAGAAAATTATTTTGCATCCACGTGTCAATCTGTTCGATGCAGTGACACAGTGAATGGATTGGTCCATTTTCACCTGCTGTGAGTGAAATGTAAATCTGAGTGTCATCTGCATAATTATGGTAGGATACGCCACAGCTGCGTATTAACTGGCCTAAAGGAAGCATGTAGAGATTGAATAATACGGGTCCCAAGATAGACCCCTGTGGAACCCCACATGTCAGGGCCATTTGGTCTATTACACAGTTACCAACCGAGACAAAGTACTTCCTGTCTTCAAGATTTACATTTACATTTACATTTATTCATTTAGCTGACGCTTTTATCCAAAGCGACTTACATTGTTCTAATGTTATGACCAGTGTTACAGCCACTGGAGGCAAGGTGGGTTAAGTGTCTTGCCCAAGGACACAATGACAGTATGAACTGTGGGGAGAGCGGGAATCGAGCGGGAATCGAACCACCTACCTTCCGGTTGAAGGACGACCACTCTACCCACTGAGCTACTGCCGCCCCTAAGATAGGACTGAAACCATTTAAGGGCAGTTCCAGTGATACCTATCCATTCCTCTAATCTTTGTGACAGGATTCCATGGTCCACTGTATTAAACGCAGCACTCAAGTCCAACAGAACTAAGACAGAGACTTTGCCTGCGTCAGTGTTCAGACGGATGTCATTTGTGAATTTGATAAGTGCAGTCTCAGTCTGTGATGGGGCCTGAATCCTGACTGAAAAGGATCAAAGCAGTTGTTAAGTAATAGAAAGTCATTAAGTTGTTGATATACAACTTTTTCGATGACTTTCCCTAAAAATGGCAGGTTTGATATGGGCCGATAGTTGCTGAGCGCTGTAGCATCAAGACTGCTCTTCTTTAGGAGAGGCTTAATGACAGCAGTTTTTAAGGCCCTTGGAAATGTTCCAGACTGTAAGGAATTATTGACTATATCAGTGAATTGTGGTAACAAACTGCTTAGTACTGATTTTAGAAATCTAGTAGGTAAAACATCGAGGCAGCAGGTGGATGAACTCAGGCTGGAGACAGTTTTTTCAATTGTTCTGTCATTAATTTGTGTAAAATGTTTTAACCCAACCAAGTGTCTCCTAGGTGGCTGCAGTGTTGTTGTATGTCCGGTTGACTGTATCGCATGTTTAATGCCTTGAACCTTGTCATTGAAAAACAATGCAAACTCATTGCATTTAGTAGTGGAAACTAATTCTGGAGGGTTTGTTAATCTGTTCACTGTAGCAAACAGGACACGCATGTTGTTACTATTGTTGTTGATGATCTCTGAGAAGTATATTTCTCTTGCCTTTTGCAAAGTTTGATTGAAAACATGCACATTTTCTTTGTATACCTCATAATAAATTAAGAGTTTCAATTTATGCCATTTTCTTTCGGCTTTTCGGCATTCCCTTTTCTGTGCCCTGACAGAGTGAGCATTGCTCCATGAAGCCTTCTGCCTCGTCCTGATCACTTTAACCTTAACAGGAGCAATGGTGTCCATAACATTTAAAACACCTGAAGTATAACAATTCAACAAATCATCAACCTGACCTGATGAGGCATTTTCAAAACTGATTGCCTCCATAAAATGTGTCCTGGTGTTATCGTTATGTGTCTCTTATGTACAAGTGTAGGTCCAACAGCAACTTTTGGAATTATGGACAGATGGAAAAAGACACACAAATTATCAGATTATCAAATTATCACAGTGACATCTGAAATATGAACACCTTTGGTAATGACCAGGTCCAGAGTGTGACCTCTGTTATGGGTCGGCTCATTAACATGCTGACAAAGACCAAAAGTATCAAGAATAGTAGAAAGTTCTTTGGCATTCCCGTCACAACTCTGTGCACTATGTGCCTCATCATCCGCTGTCCCTGCTCTGGGATTTTACGTGGCCTACCACTTAGTGCTTTGCTGTTGTTCCCAATCGCTTCCACTTTGTCATAGTACCACTAACAGTTGATTGTGGAATATTTAGTAGTTAGAAAATTTCACAACTGATCTTATTGCACAGGTGGTATCCTATCACTGTACCACGTTGAAATTCACTGAGCTCCTGAGAGCGACCCATTCTTTCACAAATGTTTGTAGAAGTAGAAGTAGCCTATGTGTTTGATTTTATACACCTGTGGCTATGAAAGTGATTGGAACAATTGAATTAAATGATTTGGATAGCTGAGTGAATACTTTTGGAAATAGAGTACATGGAAGGGTTTTAGGACCCGTGCTTCCTCATCAAAGACTGGGAAACCTGTTGTAAGGTAAAATGCTCATAATAGGGTCTATAAGTTTGCCATGACCTACTTCTGATCTGTGGACATAACCTGAGTACTGCAACACACGTCCACTGTTCTAGTCACTTTGTATTAATTAGTAATGAACAGTATCCTACCTGTGAAAGTGAGGTCAAGGTGTCTCTCTCCAGAGGTGTAACAAGATGAACCACTCTTTCTCCTGGACCTGATCCTGGACCAGGATAGGGAGAGACCTGCATAGGCCACACAACAATCGGATCCACTCAAACCTCTGCTTTATTTTCAACAGCAACTATTTGTCATCTTTAAATGTAATGAGTTTTAGGTTCCACTACATTAACTCAGATTAACAGATTAACAAATTATATGAGCAGGTATAAATAGTACATTTCCGAAACAATTATCTTCAGAACCAATTTGTTAAGTGAGCAACCATCAGATTTGTGTCAATGAGTCATTGCATACAGCCCAAACCCATTTTGATTAATGGTAATGGTTAATTGGTCAGACAGGATTTCTAGTGGTGGAAATGGCTGTGATAGAAAGGGATTCCAGACCCATTTTAAAGAGAGAATTTTAAATTACTTTCAAGACTAGGCTATCAAACATCTGCCTAATATATATTCACCTCTAATGTTACCTGAGGTGGTGAGGAAACAGCGCTGTATGCAGGAGGAACCAGGGCCATCTGTCTCTGCAGAAGCTGCATGATTGCACCGATGTCTGTTGACATGCGACTCTCCAACCTGAACGGAGAAAATATGAAACAACATTTAATAAAAGTCATTACACAATCAGGGTTCCTGGCAGTGATGAGACAAATCCCACAAGACGAGACACAAGATAGGGTTCATTAGAACGAGACAAGATTACTTGATTACATGTATAAAAGTAAGTAAAAGGTTTACAAAACTATTAACTTCTTGGTTTAACTTTATTTTTCTTATGTTACATTTTCCATACAGCCTATAACAACTGCTGCTTAGTTAGTTAGTTTCCCCCAAGCAATAACCCAGACTCCTGTCAGACAGTGGAAATAAATGTATGCTCTGTGCATCAGACTCTAAAATAAACAAAGCATTTCTTATAATATAAGGTGTGCTGGATCTTATATGAGCCTTGGTATACAGCTAATTAGGACATACTTTGCTGATACTGTATCCTTTGCATTTACACACGTGGACAAAATTGTTGGTACCCTTCGGTCAATGAAAGAAAAACTCACAATAGTCACAGAAAAAACTTTATTCTGACAAAAGTAATAATAAATAAAAATTCTATGAATGTTAAACAATGAAAGTCAGACATTGCTTTTCAACCATGCTTCAACGGAATTATTTAAAAAAATAAACTCATGGAACAGGCCTGGACAAAATTGATGGTACCCCTAGAAAAGACTGTAAATAATATGACCAAATGGACATGTTAATTCAAGGTGTGTGCACTAATTAGCATCACAGGTGTGTACAATCTTGTAATCAGTCAGTGGGCCTATTTCTAGGGCTTCAGGTAGTCACTGTGTTGTCTGGTGACATGGTGTGTACCACACTCAACATGGACCAGAGGAAGCGAAGGAAAGAGTTGTCACAGGAGAATAGAAAGAAAATTATAGACAAGCATGATAAAGGTAAAGGCTATAAGACCATCTCCAATCAGCTAGATGTTCCTGTGACTACAGTTGCACATATTATTTAGAAATTTAAGATCCGTGGGACTGTAGCCAACCTCCCTGGACGTGGCCGCAGGAGGAAAATTGATGACAAATCAAAGAGACGGATAATCCGAATGGTAACAAAAGAGCCCAGAAAGACTTCTAAAGAGATCCAAGGTGAACTCCATGCTCAAGGAACATCAGTGTCAGATCGCACCATCCGTCGTTGTTTGAGCCAAAGTGGACTACATGGGAGACGACCAAGGAGGACACCATTGTTGAAAACAAATCATAAAAAAGCTAGACTGGAATATGCCAAACTACATGTTGACAAGCCACACAGCTTCTGGGAAAATGTCCTATGGACAGATGAGACAAAAATGGAACTTTTTGCCAAGGCTCAGCTCTATGTTCACAGACGGAAAAATGAAGCATATCAAGAAAAGAACACTGTCCCTACTGTCAAACATGGAGGAGGCTCTGTTATGTTCTGGGGCTGCTTTGCTGCATCTGGCTCAGGGTGTCTTGAATCTGTGCAGGGTACAATGAAATCTGAAGACTATCAAGGGATTCTAGAGAGAAATGTGCTGGCCAGTGTCAGACAGCTTGGTCTCAGTCGCAGGTCATGGGTCTTGCAACAGGACAATGACCCAAAACACAGCAAAAAAGACCCAAGAATGGTTAAGAGGAAAACATTGGACTATTCTAAAGTGGCCTTCTATGAGCCCTGACCTCAATCCTATTGAGCATCTTTGGAAGGAGCTGAAACATGCCGTCTGGAAAAGACACCCTTCAAACCGGAAACAACTGGAGCAGTTTGCTCATGAGGAGTGGGCCAAAATACCTGCTGAGAGGTGCAGAAGTCTCATTGACAGTTACAGGAATCGCCTGATTGCAGTGATAGCCTCAAAAGGTTGTGCAACAAAATATTAAGTTAGGGGTACCAACAATTTTGTCTAGGCCTGTTCCATGAGTTTATTTTTTTAATAATTCCGTTGAAGCATGGTTGAAAAGCAATGTCTGACTTTCATTGGTTAACATTCATAGAATTTTATTTATTATTACTTTTGTCAGAATGAAGTTTATTCTGTGACCATTGTGAGTTTTTCTTTCATTGACCGAAGGGCAACAATTTTGTCCACGTGTGTAAATTTACTGGTCTTCCACAGACCCAAAGGTGCAGATATTTTGAGAACTTTTGGAAATTTAAAAATCTCTGTGCGCTGTAGCAAGCCAAAGTTATAATGACTAGTATTTTTAAGTCTGTCCACTGTCCTTACTTCTGCTTTTATGGTTTGAGTGCTGCTTTAAATTATTGTAAAAGTATTGGCTTCACTTAAAGCTTCAGCAATAGCAGTCTAAAGAATGATATGATACGCTGTATAAAGGCTGTATTCAGAATCCATGTCACTGGTGCACTGCTACACATGCTACATAAAAATCTGAAACTGTATGAAAATTCAACTATAGCACTAAGTGCAGGGGTTTAACATTTGTGTATAGTCTGAGTAAAATAGGACAAAAATAACTATTGGCTTTCCTGATACAAAAGACAAAGTCACGCATGAGACCAAACACCATCTCTTGGTCTCAGTAAAATTTGTGTGTCTCTTTGGATATATCAATATTATTTTTGCCCTAACTGTGGAGCCACCAGTTTACCTGATGCAAGAAGTAAACTTACTGGTAGAGATATACTGTATGATCACAGAGGTGTGTGTATTTTGTTTAATATATCCAGTGAGCCATTTCCTAGGTTTTATATGGAAATTATTTTGGTAATTAAACCAATTCTTTTTACATACATGTTGGTATTTAGGAGCTGGTAACTCAAGTGACATTAGACACATACAGTACTTTTAGGAGGAAAACAATATGATATATATCCTAAACTGTGTTTCAATCAAATTTAATGAGATATAAATTTCTGTCCATTTCATTTAGCATTTGCAGATTTTGAAGAACCCAGGGAGCCCCTGTCATTATTTACTGCTGTTAGAGGAATATCGGGACAGACAGGCTAGTCCCACTGAGCAGATGTCCAGTACCTACCTGTTGAGCTGTTTCTGCAGCAGGTCAAGCCGCGTGTCCAGCTGGCTGCGCTGCTGTCGGCTCAAGCTGTGCAGTGGCGTGTTTAGCAGAGGGGGAGAAGACACACTACAGCTGGGCACCTCCTGGTACTGACCACCGGCCCGACTCTCCCCCCAGAAACTGAAGATGTTGGACACCCCTGAGAAAGCTCCTGGGAGAGAAGAGCAGTGCGTTGGCTTCAACATACAAATAAAAACAATATATGAAGATATTTCCAAATTCTTGGTTATATTTCTAGACTTCAGGCTTCCTAATGTGCTACGGCAGCAGTTACTACTAAAATAAGATGGGTGTTACAGAAGCAGGTAGATGCGTATGTCTTACCTGACAGAGCGTTGCAGGTGTTTCCCGTCTTTGGATTCCCGTCAGCCTCGGTGTTCTCGTTGAAGTTTAAAGGCTTGGCCGGAGAATGTGGATTGTCCAGCATCGGAGGAGGTGCAAGGCTGGTCACAACAGCCTCCTCTACCTAGAAAAGGCAACACACAGTATTTGATTATAATTGGGAGTGGACTGCATGAATGTGTGTTTCTAATTGTGTGAGGGAAGGGGGAAAAAATGCATTTGATTATAAAGGGTAGTCAACTGCTTAAATGTATAGAGTGTGTAGTTTGAAGGTGACTCTTTTCTACAGCCTGTGAGCACCATTAGCCTTGTTTCCAGTACAGATAGGTTTTCATTAGCAGAGGGGGTGAAAACCTTTAGAGTGTGTGGTGAGAGGAAAAAAAAAGTATATATTTTTAACAAAGTGTGTCTTGAACTCTTGATAAACAGTCATAGTCTAAGAGAAAACATGCTAAATGTTGTATATACTGTATAAATGGTCTATAAATTGAATGTTCATAAAACACTGAATAAACTGGAAACTAATATGTACAGCAGCAGTGTATGGCTATAACTTCAGCCTTTCTGATAAATCCACTCCCATCTTTAAATTAACGCAACACTTCCACGTTTCTGAAAGTCCACTTCAATTATGCATCAACAGAATGATGACCAAAACAAGCCGTATTGAACTAAGTAGTTTCGAACCAGTGGAAACAAGACTTATGGTTACCCTGCTGGGACAGGCTATTGTCTGTTTTTGATCCTATATACACATACACTATTGAAATACACTATTGAAATACTACAACATTTTACATAGTGTGCCTTTAATTTAGCCTGGCCAGTCATTCTAATTGTATTTTTTCTATTCTATGCAACAAATTTGTCTGAACTATGTGGATTGAGTTGGATTTCCAAACTGCCAACAGCCCAATCAGAGATAAACATGTGATGTAGGAAGAGCCACAACCTGACAAATGTCAAAATGAGCTCCTCTGTGAGTCAATAGATAAAGCCCGCCCCATTTTAAATATAGGATTTCTTTAGCTGTCACATTTTACAGAAGAACCTTACCAAACAGAATGGGTAAGGCTAAGCACTTTCACTTTTAATTCAGATCCAAGTTTTGCCAAACCATCAAAACCAACCATTTTGTTTTGTAATTGAGTTTTCTTTAGGGATCTGCAGGAACCCTTAGCTAACTCTCAGAGCATTGTTTGACTGGCTATGTTGAAACAGTTGTACTCAGAAGTTATAAATACCATGTTTACATTTCACTTCGTAGA
The DNA here is from genome assembly GCA_024416835.2 of Perccottus glenii. Classification (NCBI taxonomy): domain Eukaryota; kingdom Metazoa; phylum Chordata; class Actinopteri; order Gobiiformes; family Odontobutidae; genus Perccottus; species Perccottus glenii. The sequence continues at coordinate 5,474,564 of CM044558.2, forward strand.
CCAAAATAAAGGCATTTCCACATAGACAACAATGATAAATGAGACGTGTGTGAAACTGCTGACTGGACACCTACATCTACAAAAAGGCCACTTATTATTTTAATGGTAAAGATTCAGAACCTGAAGAAGTAGTATATGATTCAAATAAAGTGCTCATAGAATGTAACAAAAGTGTTTTAAGCTGGAACACTTGTCCTCATGTGGAAAGAAAAGCCAGACTATTTTTGCCTGAAATCTGCTCTTATCTACGTAATTGCACCCATAGGCTTTTGTTCTGTCGAGAATGGCCTTTAAAAATGGCAAGGCAACGGAGCAGTTCCACACTATTCATTCTGCAAAGGGATTGGCCTTGTTGTGCCATTCCAACAGTCATACCTCATCTCCACTGGAATGAGATGACACTGAACTGCGATGAGCCTGCCACTGCCGCTTCGGTGCCACCTCCTCCTGTTTTTGGTTGTTGGCCGATTCCCTCTGTCTTCGTCGAACAGCCTTGTGGGACTTTTTAATCTCCCCAGCATCTGCGTCATCTGCACACATGTACGTAAGAGAGCCGTGAGACTCAGCGAGTAGGACAGCCAAAAGTGTTCTGGCATGGACATACTGTACACTCATTTTTTATTATAGCCTATGTCTTTAACATTCACACACTTTGCTGAATGAAATGATAGGCTCTAAAGGAAGGAGTACCTTTTTCTGTGCGTCTTCGGAACGATAACTTGCGCCTACGTAATTTGTTGAAACCGCCACACTGGGACTCGTTGCTGCTTGGAGAACCTGGGATCATATTTGTCTGCAATCGAGACAAAAGAGTTTTCAGACTACAGACCCCTTGCAGTATGGCGACGACAAAACATTTGTTAATTAACAAACGCACACTAATAATCAAATTCTGGAAATGGATTATGCCGGCTGACTACATGTGTGTGCTGCCAGTGAATGGGTAGAGAACATTGGTGAGTGGCTTGATATTTAGCAGCTCTATTTATAGAAGCATTCAGCCTGCACCAGCTAAAGGCTACAAGCAATTATCACTTAGTGTTTGTCATTTAAATGTCAAATATGGCTGATATTCTTGCTGAGCTTAGAGTTGTTAAGGTTGAGTTATTATTTTATGGCTATTTAAAGAATAATGAAGTAGTGTTGGTTATTATTCCTAGGAACTAAAGGGGCAAAAGACTGTGAGCTGTTATGGTAGCCCTGTAGGTTGAATACATCTCTTTTTTGTTTACCTAGGTTTATCTAAAAAGGTTTGCAACCTTAGGACCACTGGAAGGATACTTTTCACATACAGTATGCTAATCTTCAGCTCAATTCATTATGTTTGTATCCCATTGGCTATTATTAGCATACGTAAAACAAACATACGTCTCTGAGGTTGAAAGTGATTTCCAGATTGTTCCAGAAGTGGTCCGCAAACTCTGGATACATGTCCAGCACCTCCAGGACATCCTCTCTTAAGATTTTATGGAGGTCGCAGTAGGTCAGAGCTCTTACATCGGCGTTGGATTTGCCTGGTGTGGCGTAGAGGTTAATGGGCTCACCGAATATGTCATTCTTCCCTTAGAAAAAAAACAACCAAAAAAAGATATTAGAAGGAATGTTCAGAGGTGATAAGACTAAAAACAGAGTGTAAATCACTCTGCAGTTGGTTAAGTTTGCAGCTAGGCAAAAGAAACCCGACTCACAGACCAATCAGGAACGAGAAATAAGTCGAAGAGGAGGAGAAAGACACAGCACGGAGACAGAAAAAAGAGAAGTGTCTGCACAAGTGCTACTGACACTACAGTGATGTCACATTGAAACTTAGACTTAACGGTCTAAACACCTGAATGACATTGTGCTCACAATGAGTTTTATTGTAAGTTATGTAAAACATAGACTCCATCCTTCTGTTGGTTTTTAGTCTACCTCTTAGTGTGTGCTGTTAGATTTAGCAGGAGTTTAGTGTAGCCTACTTTAGTGTTTATCCTCATGTTAACTCTCTCCCACATGTCGCTGTGATTGGTCGTTTAGTGCCGTCTCTGCATGTTTCACATGAACACGCTCTCACTCTACAGAGAAACTCAGGGTTAAAGATCCTGTACCTATTTTTATTTTTTTATTTTATTTTTCTAGTTAAATGGTTTAAATCGCAAATAGTATATTGTAAAAGCAATCATAAGTGAAAAACAGGCTTTATGATGCCATCTACTGTTTACATAATTTTCTTGAAATTTCAGACAAATGGATTAGTGACTTAACACCCCCTTGCCTCCAGGGGTGTTCCAGCTGTAACACTGGTGAATGGAACCTTAATGTTAGTCGTATTGGATAAAAGCGTCTGCTAAATGACTAAATGTAAATGTCTTCTAATTTAGAAATAAATAAATAGAAATTAAATATAGTGTAGAGAAAATGACTGGCATTTATGCTGTCTTTAAAAATGGCAGAAGAAAAATAAAATGGACTATAGTGTCCTAATGTAGCTTACATTATATATTTAATTTTGTTAAAGAAAGGTGTTACCTCTGTTACAATCTTTCCACTATATTTTCACACATATATTTTTTTTATTGTATATTAATGTTTACAGAATCAAAAAGTAATAAAAAAGCAAAACCATGTCCACACTCAAAGCAATCTATTACAGATAAAACAATAAAGTCCCACGTGTAACATTTTTATCATAAAAAAAATTGTAAAACAATTAAACTCAGTCATTTTGATACGTGCACTTATCAGTTTAGATGTAGCCTTTAATTTCATTAGAAGAGGACACTAACCACTAAAGAATTCCAATCTACATCATTAACTTTGAAACAATGGAGAATGTCCTTTGGTCATTAATATTTTACCATGATTACGCCTACTCAAATGACTGCAGCAGTGGAAAGTCTTTTACCTAAGATGGCCACCACCACATCTCCTCTGAGGATCTCTATGGAGCCCCTGGAGATGAAGTAGAGCGCAGTGAGGACGTCCCCCGCGTGGACCAGCGTGTCGCCGGGCGGAGCGTGGGTGGTCTTGAACTTCATGGCCAGCGCTCGGAGGCAGCCCTTGGTGGAGCCTTTGAAAGCTTTACAGTTCTGCAGCAGAGTGCGGTTCAGGTGGAGACAGATATCGGCCTGGAGGCACTCCGGGAATCCTTTGAGCACCTGGGGACGAGGAGGGAGATGGGACAGAGGAGAAGATGATGGGAGAAGGAGAGAAAATGGGTGAATTGAGAAAGGTCACGTCAGTATTGATACAGAGGTGTTCGCCCGGATTGATGCTGTGAAACATAAAGCTAATGTTATGTAAATGTCACGGATTATTAAGGCTTTAATAAAAAGCAATAATAAAAAAGTGAAATTTTTACTTTAATATCTTTATTGCATTTGTCCTTAACTCTATATTTATAAAAAAACTTTCACCTCTGTGGCATCAGCTGTTTGGGTGTTTCTGAAACTGTGGCCACCTGAGATTCTTTAAGATCAAATAATCATTAAAGAAATGTGGATATTTTAACAATACAAGCCTATAGATGGACCCTAATGTTTAAAAAAGAGATGGCAAACAGATGAACAGACTAAATGACATGAATGTTACAAGTTTGACTCCAAATGTGACTTTCAAAGAAAATATTCTTATAGCTTTAAGAAAAATTATCTCTTGATAGGCGTGTCTGTGTGTCATCATAGCATCTTATTTTCTCTTATCCTATTATATTATATTGCATCGTATGTCATATTATCTGTAGGCCCATAAACTTAATACACTTTAAAACTTGCAGAAAAATATAAATTATTTTCCAACATTTCGACCACCATAGTATAATATATATAAAGTTTGCCCAATACATATTAACATGATTGCAACACATTCTTCATTCCTAAATCAAGAGTGTTTTTAGGAAAAGGTGAAATGGAACAGAACAGATTGAACAATGATTGAGCATTTCATGTGTCAAATGGGCTTCAGTTCAGTTCAGTGTTCATGTTAACTCTGTAGAACATGTGCATACGTGGGTCAGAATGAAGGCGTGCTATTTTAAGTCTAATATGACCTTTATTCAACTTTGGTGTGAGAACTGGCATACACACACTTAAGCTCTTGTTCTGCTTTGTTTTGTTTTTGCAAATTAACTTCATAAATGAAGCCCTAGGTTTTTTCAGTGTACTTGTAACAAAGTCCATAACAAATAAAACTAAAATTTATTTTAAAAAAAGTTATAAAGTTTTAACTTTACTTAGGCAACGCAACATTATTTCAGAACAGAAGTGGGGTCAGTGTGTAATTAATATTAGGGGTTTGTTGAAATTTTAATAAGTTCACCGCATACAAGAATGCAGAAGAGTTTCTTTTCCAAGTCTCGAGCTGAGTGCACACAACAAAACTCCACAGTCTCTAATACACCCACACTCGCTTTGTACCCGGCCGTTTCTCTCTGTCTATGCGTTTGAAGTTGCTTTTTACATTGCAGTTCTCTCAACTCTCCATTGGCTGCTGTCCATTTTTCTCTACTATTTGTCTCAAACCACTTTCATCTCCCTTCTTCTTACATCAGTTTCCATCAGTGTACTCCTGCAACACTGATTCACTCTATTTTAAAGTCCAGAGTACTGCTCAGTTTCCATCAGTGTACTCCTGCAACACTGATTCACTCTATTTTAAAGTCCAGAGTACTGCAGGAGTCCCTATAATGTTTTTTCTTTAGAACTTTTCTATGAGAAAAAAAGGAAAAACAAAACAAACCAGGACCATAGCAAACTAAAAGTAAGAAAAATTTAGAAACCAAATCAGTTTAGTCTCTAAGTCAGGGATCATCAACGAACTGAAACTAGTGTGATTTGAATAAAAGACTCCTAAATATGCACTGCTCAGCTGGACTCGTCCACAGATTTTACGGCGTCGAGACATGAAAATGGAAATGACAAATAAATACTCCAAGACAAAAGATTATATTGATTTTTGTATGAAATGTGACCAGTGTTTTATGCTGACAACCAAACCACATTTGAGGCTTAAATATTTAAATGTGTAACCTTTAAGACCCTTTTATGTGTTTTATGTCATGGACCGGAGCCCTCAACTCTTCCTAGTCTGACTTCCAAGCCCCAGACCCAGAGTCGCAGGTCTCTCCACAGCCAGGTGCACGTCTTTAAAGTCCCAAGGTCAGGCTCGATAAAACCCGGAGTCTGAGAGGGATTTAGCGAGATGTGTGGGATATGGGCTGTGGTCTACTTTTAATGTTGTGTTTGAGCAGACGGATCAGAACAGTTTTCACAGCGCACTGACAAACACATCTGTTGCACTGTCCCCGCCTCACAGCTCCGGGATGAGGGAGTGTGGATTTTAATTTGCTGCCCGTCAAATTAAAAATTAAACTCATCTTATTCCAGTTGTCTAATAACAACATGTGTGTTTTTCCTTTAACAAAGGAACAACTGACAGTTTACTTGGGTAACATTGGGCGTTTGAGTGATGTGCATCGGGCTTGTCTATATGTTCATTTGCAAACTTCAAACGCTGATTTTTGTGTTGAGGACGTAGAAGAGGTTTTCTTCTGATGACTCTTCCATGAAGTCCATATTTGTACAAGTATCTCTTTATAGTGGAATAGTGTACCACAACTCCAGTGTCTGCCAGATCTTTCTGGAGGGATCGTGCAGTCTAACGTGGGTTTTGACTTACTTTTCTCACAATCCTGCGAGCCGTTCTGTCTGATATTTTTCTTGGTCTTCCAGATCTTGCTTTAACTTCCACTGTTCCTGATGACTGCCATTTCTTAATTACATTCCGAACAGAGGATATTGGCATCTGAAAACGCTTTTGCTATCTTTTTATAGCCTTCTCCTGCTTTGTGAGCGTCAACTATTTTCAGTTTCAGTTTTCTAGACAACTGTTTAGAAGAACCCATGGTGCTGATTGTTGGGGCAAGGTCAGATGAGTCTGGGCATTTAAAACCTTTGAGATTGACATCACCTGGTCTATCCAGACGATGATTGAGAACAATCCATGACACTGTCAGGTCCTAGCTTGCCAAAGGGGGCAGTACAAAGTATTAACTCTGCAGGGTGCCCAAACTTTTGCGGACCCCATTTTTTTGTTTTCTGTTACTTTGAAAGTGTAAATGATGGAAATAAAATCTAACTTTTTTTGACTTATTATAAGGATGTCTAATCTGTCATTTGATGCCTTTTGGAGATTTTTCCATCTTTTCTTGGTGTCTTTATGCACATTAATAAACATTTTTTACCTGGGGTGCCCAAACTTTCGATCCCCACTGTAGGTTTAGAAAGGACTAAGCTGGACTGTTTTTTGGTTTCAAAATTGCAACCAATCAGCCCTGTGACTAACTGGCCACTGTCCAGGGTGTACAGTGGCCAGTCATGGCCCAAAGCTGCTGGGATAGGCTCCAGTCACCCGTGACCCCTAACGGGACAAAGTGGTAGAAAATAAATAATTGAATGAAATTGCAACTAAATCAGACATTCTAGAGGACATGAGGAAAAACCACAGGCCTGTAACACTTCTTCAGAAAGGCGTCCAGGAGGCATCCGGAACAGATGTCCGGACCACCACGGCTGGCTCCTCTCAATGTGGAAGAGCAGTGGCTCTACTCTGAGCTCCTCTGAGTGACCGAACTCCTAACCCTATCCGACTGAGAACCATGGGTTTGGACTCGGAGGAGCTGATTCTCATCCAAGCCGCTTCACACTCTCCTGCAAACCATCCCAGTGCATGCTGAAGGTCCTGGTTTGATGGAGCCAACAGGACAACATCAGATCTTGTAGTCCCCAAACCAGACTCTCTCCGGCCCCCGGCTGCGCCTAGAAATCCTGTCCATAATGATAATGAACAGGTGACAAATGTGACAAAGGGCAGCCCTGTCTCTAGCCTCCCTAGGAATCTGGTCAAAGTTCACCGTCACACAGTTCCAGACTTCTGTGTGCCTAGCACAGAAGTCCAATAACAGAACACCCCTTTTGTTCAGATCAGGGATTCGTTCCTCCCAGTCACGCCCCTCCAGGTTTCACTGCTATTGCTCAATTGTTAGTTGAAGTCACCCATTAGAACGACGGAGTCCCCGGTCGGAGCTTTTTCAAACACCCCTCCCAGAGACTCCAAGAAGGCCGAGTACGCTACACTGCCCTTTGGCCCGTAAGCACAAACAACAGTGAGAGACCTATCCCCGACCCGAAGGCGCAGGGGCAACAACCCTCTTGTTCACAGGGGTGAACAACTCATGGTGGCTCATAGGTCCCCAACTCATGGTTGGGGACCTATGAGCAGGCCCACACCAGCCCACCGCCTCTCACCGCAAGCAACTCCTGAGTAGTGGAGAATCCAGCCTCACTGAAGGGGCGTGGTTCCTTCCCGCACAAGCTCAGGCCCCTTTCCTGCCAGTTTCCGTATCCAGACAACCAGGTTGTCGGGGCCCTTGCCTTTGACTGCTGCCCGATCCACTAAGCACCCGCCCCTTATGGTTCCTCCGGCAAGTGGTGGGTCCACGGGAGGTTGGCCCCACGTCGCTCTTTCAGGGTGATGCCTGAAGAGGCGCATTCGAGCCCCAACCCCGAACCTGACTCCAGGGTGGGGCCCCAGCTGCGGGATGCTGGGCGATGTCACGGTCCTTGTTTTAACTTTCTTTATAAAAGGGCTTCTGACCCCTCATAGTCTGAATCATCACCTAGGACCTAGGAGTTTTTTTTTGTTCGAGACAGACATTGTTAAAGGTTCCACTCTATCGGAATGATCATTTCAGTAAACACTCGCTAATTCTGTATGCTCAACGGGCCTTTGTGAGATGGACTCACAAAAAACCCTTCCCAGAGATGCTCATCACATTTGTCTGCTCTCCAATTCAATAACTCACTTATTAGACTGAAATGAGTCGTGATTTCACTGATGGAGGATGGGATTGAGCACACAAACAGGATTAGACCGTGTTTTTGTGTAAAATCTAGAATGAAGCGCTCAAATTAAACTCTGACTATGAAAAAAATCTCTCCCCTAGGTTATGAGCAGAGGTGGGTAGAAGCTAGTTAAATTTACTCAAGTACATTCACTTTAGTAAATATTATCTAATGACAAAGTATTTAATTACAATTTCCTGAAACACAGAAATATTTACTATGAGTAAAACTAACATTGGTGGCAAGATGTGTAGCACCTGACTCTGAACCCATTAGTAGCAAGACATTGTTGAAGTGGTTGCACTTGTGTGAGTAAGGTACAAACTTTAGCCTTTAAAGTGTGCCTTTAGGTTGAATTTAGGTTGAGTCTAAGGCTGTGTACCCACTTGTTGTCCACTTCATTTAGTTTACACCAAAACAGAAAACAATGGAGCTTGTATACATGCCATAACTAAAACATAAATATTGTGCAAATAATATGATGTATTTACAATGTTGTTTAATGCCTTTCTCTAAACAATAAAAAAAAATCATTATTACAATCCAATTGCCCAATTGTACTGTTGTACTTCACATTTCTCTTACTATTCTCATTGAGTATTTTGTTTTGCTTGTATGAGAAGAGATTTTTACCACTCCTTCCCTCCCTGGTGTGCAGCAAAATTAACCAAATTAACTTACTGCAGTCACCAAGACCACTGCATTTAGTTTTAACCCTGGACAAGTTTCATATGTGTATTTTGTACAGTCAGGTTTTCTAAGCTTTGACCAAGCCCTTTTGTGCATTTCTGATATATTTTGCTTATGAGAATGCACTAAGAACCCGTAAACATAACTCCTGTGGCTAAGCTCCACAGCTGTTGTCGGCAAAAGGGCATTAAAGTGACTTACATTTAGTTCACAGTGTTTGCATCAGCAGATTTTTTGATTAAGTGGATGACATTGTTTAAAATGCGTGTGTTGAGAGCCACATGAGTTGCTGCTGCACTGAATTCTATATGCACTGCGATAGTAGCGGCAGTAGCTCAGTGGGTAGAGCGGCCGTCCTTCGATGGGCGGTTGGGTGGTTCGATCCCCGCTCGAAACATCCCATAAAATCACAGTTCATACTCGTCGTTGTGTCCCTAAGCAAGACACTTAACCCACCTTGCCTAACACTGATAAAGCACTTTGAGTGTCTACTAGGTGGAAAAGTGCTATATAAATAAATAAATAAATAAATATATATGAAGTGTTAGGCTTAGTTATCATTTGTTGCTTTTATCCACAGACGTGAGTCACTGTTTCTGTGGGTACTTCAGTGGTCCTTCATATACAGTACTTATCTTGGCCTGTATTCCTGTAGTATGGTTCATAAAATTTGGGTTTAACAGTAAATATCTGTAAAAGCCAAATTAGTATCACCAAATTTGTAATGTGTTTTATTGTGTTGTGAAGCCTTCTTTTTGAAATGTTGTTGTTATGATTATGATTGTTATTTGTAGTCATAGTAGCCATTAGGAGGTGCTATAGTTCTATAGACTCAAACAGATTAAACATCTGAACTTCCAGAAAAGTTTCTGTCACACTTTCTTACAACTCTTGAAGATTACTACATGTCACGTTGTGCAACATAAATTTATACGGACTGTTTTAGCCAACAATACAATTCAAGGCAACAACAAAAAAAAGAGAGAAAATAAAAGCGGAACGTGTTGCAAAGAGAGTGAAGTACAATAGATATCCTGCTAACTGTTATTATAAAAAGCAGCCCTGCACAACTTTTATCCCAAAAATATATTATTCTCAAAATCATTTTGTTGGTTCTTAGACATGAGATCAGTAGAATCATGTCTATCACTGACACAGTACCCTCAGCTGGACACAAACCTCCAATGTAACTTTACTGTCCATTGGGCAAGTGTATGTACGTAGGTGACATGCTCTACCACACAACACATCTAATAAAGAACTAGGCCAATGTACTAAACCCTAGCAGAGTCATATTTGTACAAAAACTACAATGACCTACCGTTTCAGAAGACATGCTCTGTCTTACAAACACCTTGATAGTGTCTGCTTGTGAACAAAGATTGCGCTGCAGAATTTCCAGTTTCACAGAGAGGGGTCTACAGTTGTCCTACATTTTTTGTCAGATATTTGTCCCAACCTGTCTTTGGGTTTAAGAGTAAAACATTGGTTGCCACTGATCTTCACATTGCGAAACATATGACATATAATCCACAGATATAAAGCCAGAATATGTCATTACTTGTTGAAGTCATTGCGGCAAAAAACACACAGTGTGACAGCGTTATAGTTGCACAATATAGATATGCCATATTTATTTTGCATTTCATAACTGTGGCCAGTTTTATTGTTAAAAAAATCCCAACATTTTCAACTTGCACTTGCAGTGTTTAAATGTGATTGTGTTGCTGTGGAAAGACAAGGAGGCATTGTATTCTAAATTTTAGTATTTTATGTAGAAAATGTAGTGTGTTTTTAAAACCTATGCATTATTTTCTTTTACTATTGTTTCTATTGAAATCTACAGTTGCAATATGTATTTACCATAGTGTCTGTAATTGGGTCCCAGCATTTTTAGCAATAAAAAACTGACAATGAGCTAGCTGTTTTGTTTTTTAACCTGAAAGTTTTTTACCCTTAAACCAACATTTTGTTTCACCCATGGTTCTTTCGTAAACATTTTGATAATTTTTCGAAACACAATGTTTACACAATAACTTTTTCTTATGAGGGATGTAGGCAGACATCACACATAGTCACAAAAACAAATGTCACAATCTATCAATCCACATCACTCTTACGCATTTAAAATCCACACAGAAAGGCTGCAGCTAAACTATGTTTGAGTGCACAAATAGACTTTGGCTTATTGATAGACATCAGGGCTGGAGTATGACGCATTTTTGTTTTGACAGCTGCAGATGTTTTGGGTTTGACAGAAAATGGCAGTGTAATTTTTGTTGAATAGTACAGGTGGTAATGTCTACTGTATCAGTAAAAATATGTCTATGAATGATCACGCTACAGATGCCCTGCCCATGTCTGTCTACAGGTGTTTGTGTGTGTATGATACTTACATTAGTCCTATTCTCCATGTTGTGGTTGGACCATGACCATGCATGTTGAGACTTCCAATCATCCTATCAACGCACAACGCAGTCTCAAAAATACTCCTCTAGCCTTTGTGTGTGTTATCAATGCGTAGCACTCGCACTCATTAACATTGAGGTCAGGGCAAAGGGGGTGAGAACACACACGGAATGGGTGGACGTGGGCCACACTCACAGCGTTCATGTCGATGCCATTGGTATAGGACCAAGCGTGTTGGAAGTACTCCTCCAACCTCTGCCGCAGCGGGTTGGGGATCTGGTGGAACCGGATAAACTCCCGCACACGCAGCATTTGGGTGTGGTAGCGGGCCGTCCCGGAGTACAGACGCTGGATGATGGCTGAGACGTTTCCAAAGATACTGGCGTACATCAGGGCTGGAAGATAGACACAATATCACTGTGTACATCCTGATATTTATAACAGATACAGTAGCACCATAACTTTAGACTCTGTTGTTATTATGTAATTGTTTATCATCAGAGAATTGGAGGTCTAAAGCAGTGGTGGGCGAACTAAGGCCTGGGGGCACATACCGCCTATTGAGTTGTGTAATCTGGCCCGCCAAGCATTTACAAATAATTTATTAATAATTAGAGAGCACATTTATTTCCCTTTACCTTTAATACCCAGACTGCTAAAGCTACTGTTTCTACAAACAGATAATAAATCTTCAAATTTCATATTTTATTAACTTAACACTGACTAGATGAAAGAAATGTTGACAGTACATACTTAGTTTTTAATATAGAGTGGACAGATATATATTTTTTTTAAGTCTATGCAGCAGCTATACTGTATGTCTTATTTGCCAAGGAACTGTTCAAAGAATAAAACCGCCACTTTTCCAACAAGCATGATTTAACCAGTCAGTGCAAGGAAGGATGGCTACTACTCAGAGGTTAGCTACCAATTCATAGGCTTTCGGATGCCATTTATATTGCATTTACATTTACTTTTAGTAATTTAGCAGACGCTTTTATCCAAAGCGACTTACATTCACCAGTGTTACATTTACAGTTGATGCTTTCATTTTAAAGCGACTTACATTAAGGTTCCATTCACCAGTGTTACAGCTGGAACACCACTGGAGGCAAGGGGGGTTAAGTGTTTTGCCCAAGGACACAACAACAGTATGAACTGTGGGGAGAGCAGGAATGGAACCGCCAACCTTCCGGTTGAAGGACGACTGCTCTACAACTGAGCCACTGAGCCCAGTTTATAATTTTAAAAAATTGTTATTTTTTTAAACCTTTATTTAACCAGTAGGTTTATTTAAACCTACTGGTTAAATAAAATGGAAAAACAAATAAAATGGGATAAACAATAATATTTTTTTAAAAGAAAACGTGCTAAATGTTAAACTTTTTTCCAGAAGACAAAATTAGGTTTTATTAGCAACAGCCGTTTCCGGTTCTAAACAGTCAGCATTGGTAGCTCATGAATTTAAACATTGTATTTATTGTCTACACTGCACACTTGTGAAGAGGGTCTATGGGGCAGTCACAAGGACGATTCAGAGGCATAGAGCCTCACATTCTGATTGAACGATTAGCTTCATATTTTAAGTTACCTGAGCAGATCCTATTACTCATCTTAAACTTTTTAACAAATAGAAGGCAGCAGGTCTGTGTAAATGGAAATATGTCATCTGTTATGATATCAAACACAGGCTCTCCTCAGGGCTGTGTGCTCTCTCCCCTTCTTTTCATATTATACACCGACAACTGCAGGTCATCTTGGGAGAACAGCTACTTAGTGAAGTTTTCAGATGACACAGCCCTGTTGTCCCTTTTATAGGGCAACCAACCTGATCATAGCAGTGCCCTTGAGGAGTTTGCTAGATGGTGCGATGACAGTCTCCTTGACTTAAATGTGTCAAAGACTAAAGAATTGATAATAGATTTTAGGAAGGTTAGTGACGAACGTAAACTGAGTGTAATACACAACAAAGGTGTTCAAGTGGTTCAAACATACAAGTATTTGGGCACAGTATTTGACTCACACTTGAATTTCAGAGAGAACACTGATAGCATTATTAAGCGAGCAAACCAAAGAATATACCTACTGAGGAAGTTGAACTCCTTTGGGGTTTGTAAAAAAATTGTATGTACATTTTATCAGGCATTCATTGAGAGTCTATTAACTTTTTCTTTCTTGGGTTGGTTTAATGGTTTAGCTGTGAAAGACAAAAAGAGTTTGAACGACATTAAAGTATGCTCAAAAATTACTGGTACCCAATTAAATGATCTCTGTTCTCTCTGGAAAAAAAGAGTGGTCCAAAAAGCAGATAGACTACTGTGCCAACCAGAGCATGTGCTCAGGTATGGATTTGTGCTCATGCAGTCAGGTCGGCGGTATCATGTGCCAATACGGAAAACAAATCGTTATGCAAACTCATTCCTTCCCTCTGCTATAAGATTCTTGAATGAGAACTCATAACTACATAAATGGCTCTTGGATTCCATTGCTTCGTTCTGTCACTGGCAGGTGAATGTGTGTGTTGTGCTGTACGTGTGTGTTAGGGTGTGATCGTTGTATACATTTTTAACTTTATAATCTTTATATTATTGTGTGCTAATAACCTTATTGGATGGGTTGGCTGTAGAACTGAATTGCCCCTTTTGGGACTAATAAAGATATCTGAATCTGAATCTAGAGGTTGCTTTGGTCTTGTAAAATACCTCCTGCAGGCATGGTATTCAAAAGGGAATAAGGGATAAGAGGGACCCAGGCAGAACTGATCAGGTGGAATTTCACAAGATGGGCAGTGTCACTGGTTTGGCCTGTTGATCAGGGGCGGTTCTAGAGGCGGGGCCACAGGGGCCCTGGCCCCTGCTGAAATCTGATTGGCCCCTGATTGGCCCCCGTTCCATCAATCGCCGACGAGAAGAACAAACGGAGATTTTTTCACAACGATCACAGATGCAATTCCACCCCCGAACAATTGGCGGCACTCGCTGCAGTTATGTGTCGATGATGCAACTTGGGAGAAGAAGCAGAGGTCTTGCGCGGCCAGCGCGGGCGATACCATAACATTCTCTGAAGTTATACAAGTAGGCGGGAGAAAGAATCCATCTGTGATCTTTCCAACTTGAAGACAATTCTTGGTGAGTCACAAATCATTGTGTTGGTTGTTGTCGTTAAAATATGAAAGGATATTTAGCTGCTGCTCTCACTTATTTTAGGTTTGTTTACTAAATTGTGGAAGGAGCACTGGAAGCACTGTCGAAGTAAACCAATAAACTTGTAAGCCACTAAACTTGTTAGCAAAATGTTAACATGTTTTTGCTAAGATAGCGCTAGCAAAGATTCTATAGTTAACTTTATTAAACGTCTGTGGCGCTAGCTTTAGAGGTTTTGCATGCTTTGTGATAATGTTAATTATCGTGTTTGGCAGATATAGTCAGCATGAAAAAAAAGGGACAGACACAGCAGGGAGCCATTCAGAGGTTTTTACCAAATTAACCGATGATACTGAGAGTGAGGGTTTAACGTTAAGCAAGGAGAGGTCAGAGGACAAACTCAGCCAGCAGGCAGCAGAAGACCGTCAACAACCGCAGGCTAAGCACCAGGGTAGCCCAAACCCCTCTTCACCAGGTCAGAGAAAACATGATGTAGGCAAAGCCAAATGATAGACACACAATGCAATGAATGTATTAAATGGTATTCAATGAAATTACAACAAGGAGAAATGTACTGCTTGCTGAGGGTCTGAAAATAATGACGCCAAAATGGATGTTTCTGCTAGCAGCTAGTACCAGAAAAGTTAGCAATAACTGCTCATATTAACCTAATTTTCAGAAGAATGTATGCCTTAGCTGTCATTGTTTGTTACCATTTCTAGGTTAACATGATTAATGTTGTATGGATTGCATTTTATTGCTTTTAAAATAACATTTTACTATTTTTTATTTTATTATTTAATTACATACAATTACACACAGAGCTAAATGTATAGTTGTCAGATGGCATGTTGAATAGAAGAATGGATTATTTTTGTGACACATATTTCTGTTTTAGCTCTATGTGAAGGCACAGGCTCAGATGATTGCAATGACAGCCAGAATGAGAGTGAACCTGGTGACTTCGAACCTGGATCTCCAGAACCACCCAGACCAGAGACCCCAGATAGTGCTGCTTCAAACGGTAAGCTACTATTTTCTTATTGTGTGCATATTTTAAATAAGATGAGAGAAACATTACAGGCAATGTATGTGATGACTCTGTGGTTATGTTTAATTGTTTTTCATTTGCTTCTTGTAGACATTTCCCAGTGCCAAGCAGAGGGCTCGGTGCAGAGAGTTTGTGCTGCTCCACCTGGACCTGATGGTATGCCTATATTATCATCCTGTTGAAGTTCTCAATGGACATTTAACAAACTATGCATTGATTAACAATCATTTACAGTTTAAAAAGCGATGACATGATTTTGAAACTTAAAAGGTGGAATTCAGAAAGAAGTTATAAAAAAATATATATTTTCTTTTTTTTTTGCTTCTCTCCAGACATTTCCCAGTCCAGAGCAGATGGTCCAGTGCAACCTGTCCTCAAGGTCTTCCCCAAGACACAGCACGGGAACAGGAAGCGAGCATTTATTGAGAACTGGTACAGAGAATATAAGTGGCTGGAGTATTCTGTCTCTAAAGACTCTGTTTTTTGCTACCCTTGTCGACACTTTTTCGCCTCCCAAATGCCCCAATGTCTATATTCAGGTCAGAATCAGGGTTCTCTAATTGGAAAAAAGCACTATGCAGAAATGGTGGCTTTAGAGATCATTGCAAATCAGAACATCACAGAAGTGCTGCGTTTGCTTTGTTTTTCTGAAAATATGTGAAAAAGATGAGAAATAAGAAACAAATGTTTAGGTAAATATATCCACTCTGTAAATTGTATTGTATCTGGAAACAGTGTTATGGTAACATACGTACATGTTAAAATACCTCTTTGTTTGTTCTGAATTTGCTGTGCACTGCTGCACTTTACCTTATTAGTGTACTGTATGAGATGTTTAAGCTGGGAGGTATAAATATATCCACACTAAAGTGTCCTTTATGCACAGTATAAATAAATGAAAAAATCATTAAAAACTTTACTGGCTCATAATTGTTTATTAGAGCTTTGAAAAAGGAATGACTGCCGAAATGTTGTTGTATGTGCTGTATTTGCACTGTACTGAAAAAAATATTTTGTGTGCGTGAATGTACCCTGTACTTGGCCCCTAAATGTAACATGTGGCCCCTTAATGGCCCCTGTTACAGAAAAATCCTAGAACCGCCACTGCTGTTGATTATCCGCACAGTATCCAGAAGATGACATCAAAGTCTCTGGCAGGCACTGTCCTAGGCAAGAGAACCTGAGATTTACCCAACTGCATGGCAAGCTCAAGGTCCATGAGATTAGCATCAACTCCCGAATCAATAAATGTGGCCAGGTTATGTAGACCTCCAGAGAGAAGGCGCTAAGCATGGACGAGGGATTGACCTCCTCGGGATGCTCCATCCATAAGGCATCCATAAACCTTTTAACAGACAGGAAGAAACCACATAGCCTGCACCCCCACAATAAAGACAGAGACAGGTGATGGCAACAAATCCTCTTATCGGGGGTGAGACATGTTTGACCAACCTGCATGGGTTTGGAGGCATTAGGAGAGAGCAGGTTCTCAGCAGCTGTAGCCAGGACTGGTCATGGTAGTGGCCGGTTGGACTGAGCCTGTCAAGGTAACCCTTTGAGTGATCATTCCAGCCGGCAAGCGCAAATCCTTTGGTTGATCTGGATGCCGCAGCAGGTTAAGTCGTCAAGTTCCTGCAGAAGGTCACAGGAGCCAAGCTCATCCTTCATATAATCCGCCAGACCCAGATTGAAGGCTTGAAGCAGTGCGGAGTTTTAAATCTGCTCCTACTAGCAAGAGTTCGGAAGTCAACCATACTTGACATCACCAGGTGAGTGCAGGACGGGAGGGTAGGCTGGACCCCACTGGGATGGTCAGGACCAGTGAACAGGCTGGACTCCGCTGGAAGGAGCAGGACCGGTAAACATGCAGGAGCAGGTAAAAGTGCTTGGAAATCGCAGGTCTGGAAATGCTGCCTGATTGTGATAGGCTGCAGGTGTGGAGACATGAGGTGGCAGAGGGAGCGAAAGACTGGAGTAGACTTTGCATTATAAACTTGAAAACATAGAGAACAATGCCGAGCATTTAGGCATGGCCTTATAGCGCCACACACTATAATGTTAGCAGATCATATACACATTTCTAAAGCATCCTCACTGTTTTAATAAACAATACATTTATTTTGGCAAAATCTACATGTATAAGGAGTACATTTCTGTTTAAGCTTCCTAAATCCTAACAAACTGTGAGAATTGTTACATCATTTTTTAATTTTACTTTTTTGCCCGACCAGCAGAAGCTCACGTTTCCATCTCTGTAGGACACCATGTTTTTATGTTGTATCCTTCATAGTCCTGCCTGGTTTTGTCCTGTTGTCATGTTGGATCCTGCTAACCTTTGAGCCCTGTCAGCTCCCATCAGTCGACGCCGAAACCTCTGTGTGAGTTACTGTGCGTGTGTGTGTGACACTGGGGACACTGCAGTCTCCAGCACTATCAACACTTTTAAATTGACGTGGCCATTTACTGTATATCAAAGCCAAATGTGGATTTCTGGATCTAAAGGGTAAAATAATATCACTACATTAATCAAGACATGACCAAGTTCATATTCTGCAGTCTGATCAGTGGAGTGCCGGGCTGCCAGCCAGCAGAGATAATTACTGCAGAGGAAGTTGAGGCGATAAGCAGAGGGGCTATTACAACACTGGTGCGTGTATTTACCTAAGTACAAGCAGGTATGTTTAGAATGTGATGTACGCCATTGACAAGGTGCTTTGAAAAGTAAAACTACAGTGTGAGAAAAAGTTCTGACACAAAGTCAGCCCTAACTGGCTTAAACTGACACTATCAGACCAATAGTATGATGTATGTTGCACTGTGCAGTCAATGTGCACCAGAGGTTCTAATCTAACTATGAGCAACTGGCAGCAGTAAAGAAAGTAAACTTTAGTGGCTTTTGTGTGCTTCAGAAAAGAAGAGAAAACATTCAGGTAAGAGCTTCAGGTAAATTGTTAGCATAGATTTGTTTCCATACCCCTCTAGCTAATAGCTCTGAAAGACTTATTCTTTGGTTGTATGACAATTGTCTTTGATCCTGTCACACTTAAACAGACTGCATCTGTATAAATAAACCATTTCAAATGGGCTACTGGAACAATGTGAATGTGGGATGAATGGTTACTACGAAACCCACAATTCAGGCTTACATCGAAGCAACTAGTGAATGTTGAATGCTTGTGGATGTTGGAACACTGTAGCACAGTGTTCCAACATCCACAAGCGGCAGCTGCTATCACAACTTGAGATTGACGAGATACAACACAAAAAATGCTACGGCAAGGGGGAGCCAGGACGAGAGGTCAGAGGGGAGCCAACGGAGATTGGGTATGAAGCCCCAACAAGTGAAATAACGCTGAACGAGACAGCGACTGACCTGAAAGACAAGATCATGATGAGAATGAATGCAAGGCAACCCCAACGCCAATTACAATGGCTAAGTGAAGTACCATCAGAAAGTCTCCTAGAAGATGTGAATGCAGCATTGAGTGCGATCCCTACCACATCCATCACTGAAACCAATGAGCTGCTATAAACCTCCGCAGCAGTGATCCTCGAGATGCTTGGCTATAAGAGCAACCATGGGAGCCATGAGAAACAGTACCCACCATGGAAACGAAGGCTGGAGGCTAAGATCAAGCAGACACGTAGAGAAGTAAGCCAACTGACAGAGGCCAAGAAAGGTGCAATGAGAAAACAGGTACCCAAGAGGTACAACCAGATGCCCATACCTGAAGCACTTGAAACTGCCAAACAAAGGCTCCAAGCCTTGGCCAGCCAGCCAGCCAGAAGAATAAACCGGCTGTTCGCAACTCAACCTGCAAAAGTGTACACTCAATGGCAGGGTAATAACAGCAGAGCAGACCCTCCAAGGCTGGAAACTGAAAAATACTGGAAAAGTATATGGGAGAGGGAGGCATCACACAACATGGATACCGACTCAGGAATGGGGCCACCATCAGTCACCTCCTCTACATGGATGACATCAAGCTATACGCTAAGAGCGAGCGGGACATCGACTCACTGATCCACACCACCAGGATCTACAGCTCTGACATTGGGATATCATTCGGGCTTGAGAAGTGTAGTTGAATGGTGACAAAGAGAGGGAAGGTAGTCCACACAGAAGGGGTCTCACTCCCAGAAGGAACAATAGCAGACATTGAGGATGGTTACAAGTACCTTGGAATACCACAGGAAAATGGCATAGTGTACAGGAACATCTGTACGGAGTATGGACTGGAAACCCCGAGGTTAAAGTGGGAAACACCTCCAAAGGTGGTAGAGAATGACCGAGCCAAGATCCTGTGGGACTTCCAGATTCAGACTGACAGAATGGTAATGGCGAACCAACCAGACATTGTGGTGGTGGACAAACAGCAGAGGAAGGCCGTTGTGGTTGACGTGGCAATACCAAGTGATTGCAACATCAGGAAAAAGGAACATGAGAAACTAGAGAAATACCAAGGGCTCAGAGAAGAGCTGGAAAAGGCTTGGAAGGTGAAGGCGACAGTGGTGCCTGTGGTCATCGGAGCACTCGGGGCAGTAACCCCCAAACTGGAAGAGTGGCTACAGCAGATCCCTGGAAGAACACCAGACATCTCGGTCCAGAAAAGTGCAGTACTAGGAACAGCTAAGATACTGCGCAGAACCCTCAAGCTCCCAGGCCTCTGGTAGAGGACCCGAGCTCGAAGGAAGAGACCACCCGCGGAGGGTGAAGGACAAAGTTTTATATATATATATATATATATATATATATATATATATGTATATATATATATATATAGGCCTAGACAAAATTGTTGGTACCCCTAACTTAATATTTTGTTGCACAACCTTTTGAGGCTATCAGTGCAATCAGACGATTCCTGTAACTGTCAATGAGACTTCTGCACCTCTCAGCAGGTATTTTGGCCCACTCCTCATGAGCAAACTGCTCCAGTTGTTTCCGGTTTGAAAGGTGTCTTTTCCAGACGGCATGTTTCAGCTCCTTCCAAAGATGTTCAATAGGATTGAGGTCAGGACTCATAGAAGGCCACTTTAGAATAGTCCAATGTTTTCCTCTTAACCATTCTTGGGTGTTTTTAGCTGTGTGTTTTGGGTCATTGTCCTGTTGCAAGACCCATGACCTGCGACTGAGACCAAGCTGTCTGACACTGGCCAGCACATTTCTCTCTAGAATCCCTTGATAGTCTTCAGATTTCATTGTACCCTGCACAGATTCAAGACACCCTGTGCCAGATGCAGCAAAGCAGCCCCAGAACATAACAGAGCCTCCTCCATGTTTGACAGTAGGGACAGTGTTCTTTTCTTGATATGCTTCATTTTTCCGTCTGTGAACATAGAGCTGATGTGCCTTGGCAAAAAATTCCATTTTTGTCTCATCTGTCCATAGGACATTCTCCCAGAAGCTTTGTGGCTTGTCAACATGTAGTTTGGCATATTCCAGTCTAGCTTTTTTATTATTTGTTTTCAACAATGGTGTCCTCCTTGGTCGTCTCCCATGTAGTCCACTTTGGCTCAAACAACGACGGATGGTGCGATCTGGCACTGATGTTCCTTGAGCATGGAGTTCACCTTGGTCTTTTAGAAGTCTTTTCTGGGCTTTTTTGTTACCATTCGGATTATCCGTCTCTTTGATTTGTCATCAATTTTCCTCCTGCGGCCACGTCCAGGGAGGTTGGCTAAAGTCCCATGGATCTTAAATTTCTGAATAATATGTGCAACTGTAGTCACAGGAACATCTAGCTGCTTGGAGATGGTCTTATAGCCTTTACCTTTATCATGCTTGTCTATAATTTTCTTTCTATTCTCCTGCCGGCCTTCTGTCGGGAAACATGAGCGAGTACAAAGCATCGTGTACAAAGCGAGTACAAAGCATCGTGCTATGCTCTCCGACACGCAGTAAGTGCCGCAAAACACAGACACAGGGAACGCATTGAGTCACATTTCCAGCTAAATGACTCCCGACGCATGTGGCAAGGACTAAGGACCATCTGTGACTTTGGAAATAAATCCTCTACAGTGGTGAGAGCAGATCCGTCGCTGGCTGACGAGCTTAACACTTTCTACGGCCGCTTCGAAAGCAATCAAAGCAGTGGGAGTCTGCCGATCAGCGCGTCAGGAAGCAGCAGTCAGAGCAGCGACCATCATGCGATCACCGTGACGGAGGACGAGGTTCGAAAGGCACTAAAACGAGTGAATGTAAGGAAAGCAGCTGGACCTGACGGGATTTCTGGCCGTGTTCTGCGGTCCTGCGCTGATCAGCTCGCTGGTTTGTTTACATCCATTTTTAATGAGTCTCTTGCCACATCGGTGGTTCCCACCTCATTCAAAAAATCGACCATCATCCCTGTGCCAAAAAACAATAAACCCTCTTGTCTAAATGACTATCGTCCAGTTGCCCTCACATCAATAGTCATGAAGGTCTTTGAGGGACTGGTTAAAAACGTCATCTGCTCCTCCATCCCGGATACTTTGGACCCCCTTCAGTTTGCTTATCGCCTTAACAGATCCACAGATGATGCCATCTCTCACATCCTGCACTCTTCTCTCACACACATTGACAGCAATAACAGGAACTATATAAGACTGCTATTTATTGACTATAGCTCAGCTTTTAATACTATAGTCCCCATTAAGCTAGCTTCCAAACTCATAGACCTCGGACTGAATCCTTCACTTTGCAACTGGATCCTTGATTTCTTCACCGGCAGACCTCAAGTGGTGAAACTAGGCCAGTACACCTCCAGCTCCATCACACTGAACGTAGGAGCCTCACAGGGCTGTGTCCTGAGTCCCCTGCTCTACTCTCTCTACACACACGACTGCGTGTCCTCGCACAGCTCCACATCCATTATCAAATTCGCTGATGATACTGTGGTTCTGGGCCTCATTCACAACAACAATGAGACCGCATACTTGAATGAAGTAGGGAAATTAACATCATGGTGCCAGGACAACTGCCTCCCTGAATGTGAGCAAAACAAAAGAACTGATTGTAGACTTCAGGAAGACGCAGCAGCAGCCCTACACTCCTCTTATGATAAGCGGGACCGCTGTGGAGAGGGTGAGTAGCTTCAAGTACCTTGGTGTAAACATCTCTGAGGACCTGACTTGGACTACTCACACTCAAACTCAGGTAAATAAAGCCAGGCAAAGACTGTACTATCTCGACAGCTGAGGAAATTCAGGGTCTCACCAGCAATCCTGAAAACTTTCTATTCTGGAGCTATAGAAAGTATATTGACTCAATGTATCTCTGTATGGTATGGGAACAGCTCCAGTCAAGACTGCAAAGCCCTGCAGAGAGTTGTACGCTTAGCTGAGCGCATTTCAGGGTCTGCTCTCCCTCTCTGCAGGACATCTACCACAAACGCTGCAGAAGCAGAGCTGCAAAAATCACCAAAGACTCCACCCACCCCAGTAATCATATTTTCACTCTGCTGCCATCTGGTAAGCGCTGCAGCCTGATGGCAAAAACTGAGGACTTAGGAGGAGTTTTTCCCACAGGCCATCAGGCTCTTGAACTCAAAACCAGCTACCTCACATTGACACACTGACAGTGTCACTCTGTTTTGCTACAAACTGTTTTGCACATTTGCTTCCTGCACCTTCCTGTGTATCTTAATATTTAAGACCACAGCTAAATGCATATATGCACACTGTACATCCCTGTACATTTTAATATTTTAAGTCTACAGTTTACATTCATGTACATTATTTTGCGATCTAGATTTATTCCCACATTACACACTTTTTATATTTTTTAGATTTTATTCTTATATTTTTTATTGTTTACTTTTATCTCATTCTTACATAGCTACATTTATGTATATTTTCATCTGTGTGTTTTCCTAATAATTGCACTGTCCATGGAGCGGACCTGACTCACATTTCACTGCTGGTTATATATGCTGTATATAATTTTGTACGTGACGAATAAAAATCTTGAATCTTGAATCTTGAATCTTGAATCCTGCGACAACTCTTTCCTTCGCTTCCTCTGGTCCATGTTGAGTGTGGTACACACCATGTCACCAGACAACACAGTGACTACCTGAAGCCCTATAAATAGGCCCACTGACTGATTACAAGATTGTACATACCTGTGATGCTAATTAGTGCACACACCTTGAATTAACATGTCCATTTGATCACATTATTTACAGTCTTTTCTAGGGGTACCATCAATTTTGTCCAGGCCTGTTCCATGAGTTTTGTTTTTTAATAATTCCGTTGAAGCATGGTTGAAAAGCAATGTCTGACTTTCATTGGTTAACATTCATAGAATTTTTATTCATTATTACTTTTGTCAGAATAAAGTTTTTTCTGTGACCATTGTGAGTTTTTCTTTCATTGACCGAAGGGTACCAACATTTTTGTCCACGTGTGTATATATAAATATATATATATATATATATATATATATATATATATATATAAATATAAATATATAAATATATAAATATATATATATATATATATATATATATATATATATATATATATATATATATATATATATATATATATTTAGTGTTATTAACCGGATAAAACTGTATTGATGCTTTCAAATTAACTTTCGCAGTGAGAATATGTTAGAATAAATCCTGCCAAGGTACATACACAGAACATTATCATACAGTTCTTAATGAAGCACTTTTGCAACACTATTCGGAAGATGTCAATATCAGAAATCTGAGCTTTAAGGAAAAACGTAATTGCCTGTGGCCATCATTCAATTATGATTAGGATTTTTTGTTACAGTCTAATTTAAAGGTGTGCAATAGTGTAGCAAAAATTTTTATTTTTTCAGAAAATGGGGTTGTACACATTTCATGTTTGTGTTCATGTAATTGTGTACATTCACGTAAAATGTAATATTCCGTCTTGCTTTCTGACTTACAGCCTATGAGCATGACACAGATGGAGAAGATCTTCTCCGAGTTGGTGTTTGGAGACACATTTCCAAAGCCAACACTGGTTAGACTGCTAAAGGTGAAGTACAGAGCCGTCACATATTTGTCTTTGATAGAAGGGCCTGAACCTGGAGAGGAAAATCAAAATACAAGTCAGTGCAGTTCCTTTCGGGCATGTTTGGTACCACAGCCGCTACAGGTGAGATATACCTGGGATAGAACCGTTGTAGTGTTTGCCCAGTTGATCCCCCAGTGTGTGGAGCCAGCCTATTGAACCGTTCCTTTCCACACTGCCAATGGCATACCTGGAAAAACACGGCAATGGTCGGTAGATGCATTATTTCATTGTCATTTGTCAGAGGAAAACTACGTGACATGTCTGTAGAGAAATCTGAATAAAACAAGTTTAGTGGTACAAGTGTTATGGTGAAATGTTTTCATTAGCTAACCCTAGCCTACATAGACAAACATGACAACTTCCTAAGGGAATCTTTGGTTGTCCAAATGTGAGATCAGTTGTTGTAATCTAATCCTGTGCACTCTGAGCCTTTTTCACACATCCACTGAGATCCAGATTGGAAGCTGATCCTACCCACTTGACCTGAATGTGTGATCCTGCAGGGACCCTAGTCGCTCTGATGTGCGATTGTTGTCAGTAGAACACCGTGCATGTGGAGCAGAAGCCTTGTACTCTCTGCAGCTCTTTATACTTCACTTTCCACTGTTTGATTTTGTTGCACATGTTTGAAAATCACTGTCACCACAAAGGAGTTCCCCTTCCCTCGCTTCTCAGTATAACCACCTGGGCTATTCATGGCATTTACAGTATGAAACACAAAAATGTAAGGGCAGAGTCTGGTTTAAGTAACCTGGATTAATGTGTAAAAAGGGCCATACTCATACACATTTAAGGTCACAACTAGGGCTGAACGATATGGACAAAATTTCATATCATGATTTTCATGCAAGATATCTCGATATCGATACAATACGATATGACTAGGTGTTCGGTGAAAACCAAGCATTTCTCAGAAAAATAAAAAGATCATATACAAAAAAATGTGGAAAGTATAGTTTTATTTATCCGCTGTCACTGTACAGTGTGCATAGACGTTGGAACGGGGGGCAGGGGGGCGGCCCTCTTTCCCCACCTCGGGGTCAGGCAGCTGGGGTTGTTCGTTGTTTTTGTTTTCCGTTGTTTTATATATATATATATATATATATATATATACAGAATCTGAATTAAAATGTTTGATTTAAGCCTACATTTTAAAATTTTGTGTCAGAAAATTGTTGTATTGTTATTAAGCCTTTGGCACGTACGATCACACGTGTTGTAAACATAGAGGTTGTAAATCCAACAGATCCGATTCTCTGAACTGCGTCTGCAGCACAAACCATGGCCGTAGGTTTAGGAGGGGACGCTAGGTACTAGCCCCTATCAATATTTTGAGATGGCAAATTTGTCCCCACCAATATTTAGCAAGCTCCTTTGAACTGCTATTTGTATCGTTGCACTGCTATTTGGATCGATTCTAACGGCCAGGACGACGACAGTACAAGAAACCCCATAATTTGATTGGCGGCGGGATATCTGACAGGCAACACGCGCGGGCCGGGACTACTTTTGTGCTTGCACTAGCAGCAAGCGGCTGGTGTGTGTGAGCACGCATGTTGACGACGGTAAGTTACCAGGGCTGTCTCTCTGCCACATACAAAGGCCAGAGTAAAAACATTTTAATATTCCGTTTTTTTGCCTTTTTTTGTACTTTGTAGATGCCACCCAAGAAAAAAAAAGGGGACATAAGAAGCTTTTTCATAAAGCAGAGTCCGAGTGTAAGTAGTAGTGTTTGCGCACGCTGGCTTTAGTGGTGCATTCAAGGGCACTCGTAAAACTGATGTTTGTTGTGACTGCCAGAGTTGTATGCAGGGCGAACGCAGAGAGGGGAAATCTATATCGTCTATATCGTTGCTTTTTTCGATAGTAATATCTTGAAAGTTCATATCTAGATATAGATACGATAACGATATATCGTTCAGCCCTAGTCACAACGTAAGCTTTTGCCATCGATAATCAGTGTCTGCAACGTGTGTGCAAAATAGCACTGTGTGACAGCACTGTGTGACAGGCTTTAAGACAAGAAAAAACAACTGCAACAAGCTAGCCTTAAAAAAAACAGTAAATGTTATATGACTCCCTGATTATAACACTTATTTATATACTGAATTGTATTTTTGTACATAAGCTTTGCCAGTGTTTAATACAGATGTTCACTATCAGGGGTGTCCACCGAACATTTGTTTAGGAATATAATTTTGCTACGTGATTACTACGGTCCAGTCTTGTGGTTAGGTCACTGGTTTTAGAATCTTTGTCACTTTCAAGTTCATCAAAAAGCATGTTTGAGTCAATGTCGAGTCAACAAGGCTTACATTTGAGTTTGAGTCCAGTCCTCAAGCACATCTCTGCTGTGGTGATCCAAATGCACTTACTAGGGTCACTAGTCCAACCATATATAGTATAAAAATATTGTCTAATTTATGGGGCTGTTGAGTTTATTTTTTACCAGATGCAGGCGAGCCAGTGTGCGATGAGGGCGAAAGTGCACATGAGCAGGAAGAGCACCGCCGCACCATACTCTGAGTAGCGGTCCAACTTCCTGGCAACACGGACAAGTCGCAGGAGACGAGCCGTTTTCAGGAGACCAATCAAAGTTGTTGTCTGTTTGAATGAAACACAAAGACATACAGAAAAAGCATTGTTTTGCAAATTCCCTCGGTTAGTGTCTTCCCACACTCACAGGTGGCACATTCGTGGCCTGTAGCGGCAATAAATCCCACTCATTACACTGGGCTGTCTAGTAACTCTGCTTTGGACTTGTGTTCAGCTGCCCCTCTGTGTCCATACAGAGATAAATAACAGGCCGATTACGGCGCTGGCAACCGGCCCGGTCCTGCTCGCTCGCTCTAAGTGCCTGTCCACACTGTAAATAATAGCTGTCTGCTGAGGAAAATCTCCGCTTTCTTGGCTGAGCGGACCCTTCTGGACAGTATAAATAAAATGAACCTTGGCAAAACTCCCCCTAGGCAGTAATTTGAAATATTCCAAGTCTCAGGATCAATCATTCTTCATTTATACTCTGAGTGGAGATATTTTTTGCAGTCATTTTATAAACTGGGGACTCACTTTTATGTATTCTCCTAAGTTTCCTAAGAGAGCTACTGCAGCCATGAAGCTAGTGAGGCTAATGCTTTTCTCTCCTGTGACACTGTAAATAATTGTTAAGTAACTGAGTTTCAAATTAGTGCAGAGAAGTAAAAAACTTTATTTATCTATATTTATCTTTATTTTTGTCAAGTTTTGATCTTTGCCTTGTGCAATTCCCCACTTGAAAAGGACAATCCCTCCACATGAAGTTTTTAACTGGATTTCACTCAATAAAAAGCCATGGGAACAGTTTTTTGTCTTTTATTTTCCATTCCTTGATAGCAGTAAACAGGTGAAAAACCTCGAAAGAAATGACAAATACCAGTTATTATTTGAGTTAACAGCCAACTAAACAATTCTTCACATCCACATCAGATAAACACAGTACTGTCATTACAAAATACAAGGTTTCCATTTTTAAGAAGTATTTTCATAGTTAATTATTCTAAGGCATCATTCTAGCCACACAACTATCCTTTACAAAACAATCAATTGTTATTTTAACTTTCAGAATTTTCCTATCTTTAAACCAAGTATCTTTAGCCAAATAATTTTAGACTATGCATTTTAATTGAATTAAGAACTAGGTTAAGATTTCTATAAAGTTGAAATTACTTTTAACAATCTCAAACAGTATTTGTCAAACAATGAATATGGCTTTTCTTACTTTTCCTTTATACCCCACAACCAACATTTAAAGTTACAAATACCACTGCAAAAGTCCTATCAGAGTAAACAAAAGTTAAAGAGTTTGTTTTTTCCAGAGTATCATTAGCACTGCACTGCTTAAGTCAATCTAGTCAAACATGGCCAATATGGCGCTACCGGCTGTCCTTCACAGTATTGTGGAAGGCTTGGTCTTGCACAGTTCTTTGATGACAAAGATGGTTTCCTTGGTCTTGTGGTGCTTTAAATGCTCCTTTGACTGCGGTCTAAACACAATAACAGAGCCAGGTACTGGTGGTTCAAATTACCTAGAAGATTTGTTCCACCTGGTTCACCACTGATTGGAGGAGGAGGAGTTTCACCACTGAGGAGCTCCCAGGCAGTTTGTCAGCACACCTCCCACTCGATCTTCCCACGGGAACTGATGGAAAGATCGTAATCAGCACTTGCTTACTGCCAGTTAGCTCCGAGTTTGGTCCTCAACTGGTAGCAAGACAACCAGGCGTCGAACATCTCTGTGCAGGACTGTGGTTTGGAAAACTTCTTTCAGTACTTTCACTAGTGCGGGTTTTGTGACAGGATGGCAGGAGCTTTGGACCACTTTGACGATCACGTCTCGAACAATGCCCTTAGCATCTGGATTAACGCTCACCACACGTCCTAGCTTGAATTGGCCCCTCACTGCATTTTGGTCGCACAACCAGACAATATCTCCGACAGCAACATTGCGATGCAAAGTATGCCATTTACTTCTCAGAAATAAGTTTGGGCCGGCAAGCTGGCTCCAAGACCTCCAGAACTTGTTGACTTGGTTCTGCATCTCTCTGAGTCTCTTGTAAGGGTAGTTTGCAAAGTCAATTCTTCTGATCTCACCGCTTGAAGAAGCTCGGCCCAGGAGAAGTGTGTTGGGTGACACATACTGCACACTTTCTTCATGGCTCTGCACCCTGGCATCTATTGGGCATTCGTTGGCAAGGTTTGCAGCAAGTTGTAGTGTTGTCTGAAGCTCGCTGTAGCTGAGGCCAGTGTTGTTGCCCAGGCTCTGCAGTGCCTTCTTGAGAATGCGGACAGCAGCTTCAGCAGCCCCATTGCGGTGAGGTGAATCAGCAGGGTGAATTGTCCACTCCCATTTGGTACCTTTTTGAGCCGACATCTCTTCTATTGAAGTTCTATTCTGAGCATCCAGAAACTGGTACAGCTCTCTTAGGACAGGTTTGGCGCCGATGAAGTTTGTCCCCGGGTCAGACCAGATCTTTCTTGGGTGCCCTCTAATTGCAGTAAAGCGTTGGTAAGCCATCAAGAAGCTCTCTGTCGACATTGTGTTGACCAGGTCTGCATGAATTGCCCTGCTGGCCATACAACTGAAGACGATGCCCCACACTTTCATGGAGACCCGCTTCTTGATGTCATCTTTGACAAGGTACGGTCCAAAGAGGTCAACTGTAGTAAACTCGAACGGAGCTGCAGGTGTGGTTCTTTCAGGAGGTAAGTCAGCCATTACCTGTTTGCACCTTCTTGCTTTTGACTTTTTGCAGAAAAGGCAGTTCTCCACTACGTTTTGGGCAATTTTCCTCCCTTGGATGACCCAGGCTTTCCTCCTCATTTTCAGCAAGGTTGCAGCCACACCTTCATGACCCTCATTGTGCGCCTCCCGTGCCAGTAAAGTAGAGACCCATGCATTGAAAGGCAGAAGGGGAACTGCAGCGCCATTCTCCCTGAAGCCATGGATTCTCCCACCACAGACTAGTAGCCCAGATTCTGGCTCTCTGTACACAACCAAGCGGTCTGTAGTGGTGGCTGGAAATGTTACCCTTCCTGAGCAGCAAGATAGATGTCTCTTATTGCCTCTTGTCGTTCTGTGGTGGTGATAACTCCTTTTGTGGGAATCGCCTCCCACTTTGGCGTTTCAATGGACTTTGTTGTATATCTAAACCTTTTGGCGGCTCTCCAGATAAAAGCAACAGTCTTGATTAGACACTTTAGACTACTAAAGCGCCTCTCATCTACTAAGTTTAGGACAGCGGCACCAGCAGGAAGTCGACCCGCGAGACTTGGAAGCCTTTTTGCTTGAGCTCTGGTGAGTGCAGCCACAAATGACTTCTTTTGCATATTATTAATGCTTTCCCGAGCAGTTTCAGACACATCTTTTGACGACATAATTGGCCACTCGCTCTCTGGAAGATGTAGAAACTCTGGCCCTTGCTGCCACTCTGAATAAGCATCAAGTTCCTTTGGCCCAGCTCCTCGAGTGATAATGTCGGCTATGTTAAGTGGTCCAGGGATCCACCACCAGTCCTGTAGCTGTGTGCTCTCTTGGATCTCTCCAATTCTATTAGCAAAGAAAGTCTGAAATCCATAGCTTTCACGCTGGATAGCTCCAAGAACAGTCTGACTGTCTACAAAATGGTACCACCTTTTTATTTGGATCTGGGTATGCTGTTCAAAGTATTTTTTCAGGCGACTTGCAAAAACTGCACCACAAAGTTCTGCTTTTACCGCATCCCCCTTCTGGTCTAGAGGTGTCAGCTTTGCTTTTGACTCCACTAGTCGAATTGTTAATTGTTTGTTGCAGTTCCACCGCAGGTAGAGGACAGCACCATAGGAGCTTTCACTGCCATCTGAAAAAGTGACAGCCACTGGTTCAGTTTTTGCCTTTGGTGGAGTAAGGGCTCTTGGGAACATTACTTTGCTTAGCTGGACGTACTCCTCAAAGATTCCAATTGCATCTTTGCGGAGCTCATCCGACAGGGGAAGGTCCCATGTGTCCTTGACCATGCTGCACTTTGGTTTTGCCTCTTGGAATGCCCTTCGGACCAAGATAGCCCCTTTTTGCTTTAATGGTGTTGTCAGGCCAACTGGGTCGTACAAGCCAGCAACTTGACTCAGCAATTCACGTCTTGTCAGCGGGTCTGGTGTCTGTACTCGTACTTCTTCTAGCAGCAAGTCTTGTCCAAGTCTCATCTTTTTCTTCCGCCTGGAGAAGTTGACCCTCACCATGACATGTAACATGTCTTCATCCACAATGTATCCGAGACCGAGCGCCTTGTTGTCTTCCTCCTTAAGCTGGTTCGGCAGGACAACAATTTTTGGTAATGCCTTTTCTCTTTCTCCTTTGCTTTGGTCTGAAAAGACCCAAGGCTTCAATGCAAACCCTCCTGCTTTTAGAATCAGCTCCACGTTCTTTGTAATGACTTTGAGCCTTTCCCGGCAGTTGTGAGATGTCAAGATGTCATCGACATAGCTGTGTTCATGTATTACTTGACATTCATCTCTGAGGTGGCTGAATTGAGGCAGGTTAGCAGTCTCCCTCATAGCAAGTTGTGCTATGCATCCTGCTGGCTTGTCCCGATATTCACTCTGGTTATGGCGTATTGTTCTAGCTCATCGTCCTCTGAATCACGCCACAAGAATCGGTGTAGATGGACTTCCCTCTCCTCGAGCCACACAGAATTGTACATCTTTCTGAGATCTCCTAGAGCGGCGAAGGAACCTTGGCGAAAACTTGAGGAGGACAGCTCGAATAGAGTTGAGAACGCCAGGACCTTTCATCAAAAGGTCATTAAGACTTTGGCCTTTGTACTTCTGACTGCTGTTCCAGACAAGTCTTACGGAGTTGTAACAGAGTGGGGTTGGGTGCGATAAGATGACTAATATACCAGACAGGTCCATTCCAGTTGGTTAGATCCTCCTTGGTCAACTTCTTTGCAGCTCGGCGGTCAACCATTTCGTGGACTTGAGCTCCATAGGCTTTTTTCCACTGCGGTTCTTTGGCGAGCTGTCTCTCTGTTCTGAGGAAGGTTGCCTCCACTGCTTTTCTGTTGTTTGGCAATGTAGATGGGTCCATGAGCCAAGGATATCTTGCATGCCAGTGTGGACTATCACTGTGGTCATCAGCACCAACATAAGTCAGGCCACCCCTTACAACTTCCAGCTCCCTTTCTTCAGCTAGAGTAATTTCTTTGCCACCAGGTTGACAACTGCCACAGCGACATCCTCCACATTTTGGAGTGCAGGGGGCGCCAATGCTATCCCATCGCCACCACTCAATAAAATCCCGAGTGGTAATAGCAGAATAAGACGACTTGATGGTAGGTTTGCTGCAGATATGTTCTTCATACATCAATGCTGCTGTTCTCATAGACCTGGCGAAGTGTGCTCTGCTCTCATGTGCTGTAACTGTAACCTCTTCAAACAGACCAGGGTGTGTCCCTGCAATTGTCTTTCCCAATGGCCCATCCCATAGTACAAGGTCCCCAACAGTACGTATTTTCTGTGGGACCAGTCGCCCTTCCTTATGGCTTATCAAAAGCTGTATCTGTCTTGGTCTCACAAGTTCATTTTGGGGGACATTTGGAAAAAACGTTTGGAGTCTTTTGGCTGTCACATGTTTATGGATATCTGCAATTCTATCCAAACCATAGCAGAGGAGTTGGTGGGATCTGCAGTTGCCCTGCTCGTATGGATCCGGATCTTTAGGAGGTACCGTTTTGTGGTAACTTGAACTTTCATTCCTCCCACGCCGTGGACAACAAGGGTTATGGCTTCACTTCTAAGGTTCAAACGATTAGCTGCATCATGAGTTATGTAGTTTGTATCCGATGCCAGGTCGATCAAAGTCCCAACTTTTTGTCCTGCATTGGCCGTGACCTCTAAGAGCATCATGATGACTGGCCACTCCTCTATTCCATTCTCTACTAGAAGACTGCTTTGGTTGGACAAATGAGAGGTACTGACCACAGTGTTGCAAAGGCATTGCGACACTTAGCTGCAAGTTCAGGTGAGAGACTTTTAACAAATTCTTCTTGCTCTTGGGTGTAACACCCTCTTGTGTCGCTCCCACTTTGCCGTTATTTGACCCTGGAGAACATTCCCTTTGAAGGTACCAGCCCTCGGGCAAAGGTAATAGTGGTGTTCTTCAGCACGCTGTTCTATGCAGTCTGGCTTCCTGCAGAGAAACTCTGATTTACAGTAGTCACCTTCATTGTGAATCTCCAGGCATTTTTGCAGGCTCCCAGCTTCCTGACAGCACTTCTTTCTCTGACAACTTAAGAGTGCGAAACTTCTGGCAGAAATATAGCCTTTTCTTATGCTTGCCATCTCCGCAGACCACACATCCTTGAGCCTGGTTGCTTAATTGGGTGGTGGTTCTGGTTCGAGCTTGCCGAGGTTCTGATTTTGGTTTTGGTTCCTCCTCTCTCAGTTGGTCCAGCTTCTCATAGATGGCTTCTTGACCTTGAAGAAACTTGAGGAGGTAGTCAAATCGCTTGTCCTCCTCCGCTTCATCATCTTTGCCAGCTACATGAAGAAGCCATTCCTTCTTCAGACCATCAGGAAGTTTACTCTCTATTGTTTTTGTTACAAGAGGGTTCTTTATTGCGCGGTTTTGCCAAGCTCGTTCAGATCGACCAGGGCTTTTTCTACAGATTGAATTAGCTCAACAATCCTCCTAGGCTGGTTACCTTTAACTGCTTGAAGTCTTTGGAGCTCTTCTACTATTTCAAGGGCTATAGTTGTCTTATTACCAAAGCGGTTCTCCAAGACCCGGAACATGTCCTCAGCAGTTATGCAAGTTGTAAGGTGGAGGTCTCGTATTATCTTCTCATCCACACTGTCGAGAAGTTGGAACTTTTTAACCTCTCTGGATCCACTAGGTTCTCCCTGCATCTGGAGCGCTTCCCAATCTTTCTTCCACCGGTGAAACTCTCGGCGGATGCCAGAAAACTTTGGGAGGGCAGCTGGCTTTAATCTAATTGCAGGTGTGGCCACACAACTGATTGAAGTAGTATTAAATTTGCTGGTTTCTCCTTTGACGTGTGCCCCTGTAAAGTCGGCTTGTCTTATTGAGAGTTTTGGCAGGATAGTCTCAAGGCCTTGAATACGACTCTGGAACTGTTGTTGCTCTGCTGGGGACCCAGCACTTCCAATGTTTATGAACCTCCTTTGCAGCCTTCACAAACTTCTCTAGTTGTCCGATCATGAAGAGATATGCATCTGGGTTTCTACTTGGCTCCACAGCTGCCACGTTTTCTGCTTGCGACTCTGCTGTTGTAATTGATTGTGTCAGTTCATATTTCCCGAAATTGTCCCACAATGTCTTTTGTATGAGGTCCTTTAGCTCTTGCAATTTCTTCTCACACTCATTAGCTGTTCTGAACAAGTCCCTCTTTGCTGCTCACTCAACTCCTCTGCATCAGAGCTTTCTTCAATACATTGCCCTCAACATCATCGTCGCTTCCAGGACTTTGCCAGCTTCATCAGAGACCTTCCTAAAATTGTCTCTGAGTTCCTCTTCAGACATCATTGTATGCATTCGTATCACATTATTTGCCAACCGGGAAAACTGACGTTTCGCTGATGTCCTTGCGATCTTTAGCTGTTCTACCAGTACTGAATCAGCCATCTCAATCACAGCAAAAGGACGGGAATAGTCTTTATTTGTCTCTTTGGACACGTGTGGTCACTTTTCTGGTCCTTTTCCAGTCTTCAGTGACGGTTTTTCACTGTCAAGTTTTGATCTTTGCCTTGTGCAATTCCCCACTTGAAAAGGACAATCCCTCCACATGAAGTTTTTAACTGGATTTCACTCAATAAAAAGCCATGGGAACAGTTTTTTGTCTTTTATTTTCCATTCCTTGATAGCAGTAAACAGGTGAAAAACCTCGAAAGAAATGACAAATACCAGTTATTATTTGAGTTAACAGCCAACTAAACAATTCTTCACATCCACATCAGATAAACACAGTACTGTCATTACAAAATACAAGGTTTCCATTTTTAAGAAGTATTTTCATAGTTAATTATTCTAAGGCATCATTCTAGCCACACAACTATCCTTTACAAAACAATCAATTGTTATTTTAACTTTCAGAATTTTCCTATCTTTAAACCAAGTATCTTTAGCCAAATAATTTTAGACTATGCATTTTAATTGAATTAAGAACTAGGTTAAGATTTCTATAAAGTTGAAATTACTTTTAACAATCTCAAACAGTATTTGTCAAACAATGAATATGGCTTTTCTTACTTTTCCTTTATACCCCACAACCAACATTTAAAGTTACAAATACCACTGCAAAAGTCCTATCAGAGTAAACAAAAGTTAAAGAGTTTGTTTTTTCCAGAGTATCATTAGCACTGCAATGCTTAAGTCAATCTAGTCAAACATGGCCAATATGGCGCTTACCGGCTGTCCTTCACAGTATTGTGGAAGGCTTGGTCTTGCACAGTTCTTTGATGACAAAGATGGTTTCCTTGGTCTTGTGGTGCTTTAAATGCTCCTTTGACTGCGGTCTAAACACAATAACAGAGCCAGGTACTGGTGGTTCAAATTACCTAGAAGATTTGTTCCACCTGGTTCACCACTGATTGGAGGAGGAGGAGTTTCACCACTGAGGAGCTCCCAGGCAGTTTGTCAGCACAATTTTACTAAAGAGCATATCAGAGATGGAGTACTTGAGTCCTGGACCTGGACTCGAGTCAAGTCATCAGGTTCCTTTTTATGACGTGGGCCGAGGAGAAGCCTCAATGACTCGCCTTGAACTCGGACTTGCTTTTTAATGGCTTGGACTTGAACTTGAACTCGTTTATTCTCGGACACAAGGACTTGTGACTCGACTCGCACTTGAGAATTTGCAGAACTTAATATTAGCTAATGCATAACATTGTTATCTGTTTTTCCATCAATATAAATTGATATGTCATAAACAAAAAGTTGTTTTTGTGGTTGTAGTAACATCCTTGAGTGTGTTAGGTCTGTGACAGAGACTAACAGCAGCTGATACTGTTCAGAGCAAAACTCAAGTCACAATAATCACAATAAACTGTTCATACGCTGTATAATGATGACAGATGTATTATAATAATAATAATAATAATGGATTGGATTTATATTGCGCTTTTCTCCCGAGGGACCAAGGGACTCAAAGCGCTTACAGTCCGTCCATTATTCATTCATACACAGTCACACACAGTAGTAAGCTACAACTGTAGCCACAGATGCCCTGGGGCAGACTGACAGAGACGTGGCAGCCATTTTGCGCCTACGGCCTCTCCGACCATCACCACATACATTCACTCAACATTCTTACACATTCATACGAGGCAAGGTGGGTTAAGTGTCTTGCCCAAGGACACAACAACAGTTTTGAATTGTGGGGAGAGCAGGAATCGAACCCACTACCTTCCGGTTGAAGGACGACCGCTCTACCACTGAGCTACTGCCGCCCCAGACCTTATCGTAATATTATGTTGTGTATAAAAATATAGGCTACATTTTAAACCATATGAGATTATTATACAGCCTATATTATGCTCTTTTTTAAAACTTTTGCAACCTTGCAGTTTTTTCCACTGAGTTTTTGTCAGTACAAATAAGAAGTAAAGTGTTTTTTGTTATATAAGGCAGTCACTCTTGCTGTGAGCTGCCTCATGGC
Organism: Perccottus glenii; assembly: GCA_024416835.2. Taxonomy (NCBI): domain Eukaryota; kingdom Metazoa; phylum Chordata; class Actinopteri; order Gobiiformes; family Odontobutidae; genus Perccottus; species Perccottus glenii. Next base: position 5,510,961 of record CM044558.2, read on the forward strand.
TGACTGCAACAGAGCTTCCCCACAGAGACAGTTAAATCTGAAACAAATACCTCTGCACCTCACACACCTCCTCTTTTATCTTTATTTTCCAAAATAATATTGGACTTTAGGCAGCCTCTTAAAGCATTTTGCTAATCATGGCATTTCCTGTCTTTTTGTGGCATATCTGGTGAACGCCATAACCCCTTTTTATTTATTGACCTGGATGACAATATCTACAGACATTGCAATGAGTTTTGCAGGGTATGTTTTATTTATTTTTTTTTTTTGTGTCATGCATGGGCACTGCTTTTGAGCTTATTTAGCTACAATGTGGCAATATAAATAAATATTTCAAAGCTCTTGATCTATTGCCATAAATGTGACAGGACCGAATCACATCTGTCCATGAAATGTATAAATATCAAGATGTGAATATTTGATTGTATTCTGATATATCCTAAAAACATTTTCCCATCTGCTTCAGGTCATGTACCTCCTCTCCGTTGCGGTAAATGAGCAGGTCAAAGGGGATGGCAGCCACCATGTCGATGAGGAACCAGCCTTTGAAGTAGTGGACAGCGATCTTGACGGGATGGCTCACCACCTCATCATTGGAGTTCACATACGTCGTCCTGAGAAACACGTTTTAACACTTGTACTAAATGTCACTAGTGATTTCTTTTTTTCATTTGTGTGAGTGCAGACCTGAAGTTGATGAGGATGTCGATGATGAACATAATGTCCACGATGAGGTCGACCACGTTGAGAGGGGAGCAGGAGTAGCCACAGCTCTGCATGGCTTGCTCTTCCTGCGGTGGGAGAGGGGGTTGCAGAAACGACAGGGGAATTAGAATCTTATTTGCTAAAAATAGTGCAAGGGCCTTTTGTGAGAGCATATCTTCCAAAGGGATTAGCATTAGCGGTTTTAAAGTTCATTTGCATTTACACACATAAAAGAGACTCAAGCTCACACTGCTTTAACAGATAGCAGTATAGAACTAGAAAATAGAAACTGGATATTGCTATATTTATACACGGAGTAACACTGACTACTAATTAGTGCTAGAAGTGTACTTTCAAAAAAAGTCTTACAATAGATATCTCTAAAAGCCAAAATAGTACTTGACTAGAGTAAATACACCAGAGACAAAGTTACCATAAACCAATAAACAGTATAGAAGTAGCCTATTTTTTACAAATACAATTATGTTAAAGTCGTCTTTAGATAAAATGAATTTGAAATTACTGTAATATCACATACTAGTAAAAGACTGTAAAATGAACTGAATTATCATTATTACAGATTTAGCAGTTGTTTACATTTAAATAACAGTAACACATCTAATGCATTAGCAAACATAAACATATTTATGCTTTGTAAATAAGTGCCGTAAAAACACCAGAATACTGTGAAATTTATGGTTGTATGAAATGATAATAGTAATAATAGAAATTTGTCCTGGTTTGGATAATTGAAATTATAGTCACCCTATTGTTCTGTTTTATACATGCATACTATTTTTTCATTCATTCCTATCCCTAGGATGAATAGATGTCCCACTTTGTGCGGGACTGCACAGCATTTTGAACAAAAGTCCTGCATCACACAAACTGATTCTACAGTATGTCCCGCTCTTTCACTGGCTGTAGATCATTTATGACCCCTGGCTTTGCTTTATTGTCCAGTTATAACAAAGGGGGGAAGAGCATCATTGCAGAGCTGCCAATCAATCAGCAGTATTTAAGTGGAGTGCGCAATTTGATTGACAGCTCCAGCGCTTGGCAGCAACCTGCTGATAACAGCTTCGCACACAATGCAAAGCCAGGGAAAAGGGTAAACAGATTTTTTCTTATTTTGAGCAAAACATGAAAAGATACGGCTAAAAAAGTAGATGGTGCAACAATGAGGACAATAATAATCATGGCTCATGGGTAAGCCAGTCTGAGGAGACGTGTTTTTTAGCTATGTCAGAGGAAATTCTCTGTTCCTGCTGTCTATGGAACATTTGTTGATTAACACAGCATTAGTAAGGTGTCTAGCATTGCCTCTCTTTGTCCCACACAAGCAGGCTTTTTGTCCCACATTTGGTTCGTTATGATCTGGTTACCCTACATATCTCTTATTACCTTTGTGGGTTGTGCAGGGTTGGAGCCTATTTCAGCAACGTTGGGCCTGAGGCGGGGTACACCATGGACATTTGCCAGTTAGTCACAGGGCTGACACCGGCAGACAAACATTCACTCTCACATTCATTCACTAGGGTCTCGTTTCACAAATTCACCAACTGTATATACAGTATATGCGTGTATTTGGACGGTGGGATAAAGACGGAGAAAACCCACAGTGACACACAACCTTCTTGCTGTGAGGAAGGAGCACTAACCACTCTGCCACTGTGCCCTAGAGTACTTTTAAAGTACATGTCCGCTGGAGCAGCATGGTTTGGGTGAGTATGGCAGGTTTTGAGAGACATTTACACAGTTTATGTACAAAGCCCAAATGTGCCATAGCTGTGAGTTCCAACAGTGAGGTGGACAAGACCTGAAGAGGTCATCAAGACTTTATTATTTGGGGCACCAGAAACTATATGACCAATTACTTGCTTGTAGGGAGTCTCAAGCTGGGGACCTTCGTATTGGCTGGTGAATATAGCATTAATGCTGAACACCGATCTCAGACATATAGGTCAAATGGTAAGCTCTCAACTTTGGTTTGGCGATTTGGTTCCAGAAAGGTTGCTATGCTGTTTTTAGCAGGTAGGGGTAGGACCGGGATGAAGAAAAGTTTAAGCAATTTGGCTTTAAATTCAGATACCCTATATAACCCCATTTTGTGCAGTGCTGACATCAAAAGTTGCTGCTGCTGGCCATATCGAGGGTTGACTAGACCAAAACATAACAACAAATACCGACCTGTACACCTGAGTGAAAATACATCTTAAGTTGCGCTTGAGTGAGGCCCACCTGGTCGTTGAGGAGAAAGGCGGCGGAGTACGGTGTCAGGATGGCTGTGTAGATGACCAGCAACAGGATGAGCCAGTCCCACACTGCCTTGAACGGACTGTAGTGCAACACCGTCCACTTGTGGATACGAGGGGCCTGCAGCTTGTACTCGGGCAGCACATCTGCACCCAGAGACAGCACCTGAAAGGGACAGAGAGAACCAACAGTGAGGACAGAGACGTGAGAGGGTTGTGATGGACACACTGGTACGTGGAAGTGCTCGAGGCTTTGTTTAAGCTCTTAGAGGCACAGTCTCAGAGAGCTTTTCAACCACTCTCTGATCACACACACTTTCAGAGATAGACTGCATATTGTTGGATGTCATGTTGACTTGCCTGAGAGCTTATGTATTACTTCTTTCTTGAACTTGAAATATTGGAGGCATTTGACTCTGTACACTGTAATCTGGTGTGCTGTTTCTAACCTGTCCTGTCCAAAACACTCAAATACTCTACTGTTACTTTGGCATTCTTATTCTAGGAGCAATAGAGCGCCATCCCCAAGTCAGAATTTTTTTTTAATGATGTTAATCTGAAGCAGCAAACAGTTTTTAAGTCTCTTTGGTCATGCTGTGTGTCTCCAAACTGAGAACGGACTATAAACCACCGCTAGCATTACCACATGCTGGCACATACTGTTAACATTTCTTTTGTCGGTAAAGTGGGTGAAAATGTAAGTATATATTATTACTTGAAGGTCAGAAATAACAGAAAGAGCACATAGTATAGATTGGAATTGGGGAATGTGCACATAAAGCAGTGCAAATGAGCCACATTACACCCACAGATACGGAGTATCAGGAGTACATACAGGACACATATGAAATACACATTGAGTCGTATGACGTGTGCATTGATTGATAACCCTTCCAAGTCATTTGCCCCCCCCCCACACACACACACAGACACAAAAACTACACAAACCCATATTGGCGTCCCCTACTGTTCTATGATAACAAGGTGTTTTCTAATGGCATGTCATTTAGAGGCATAAACAGGATTTATATATGTTAAAATTTAAGGTCATAAGGTCAAATTGTTATTGCCATATTCAACATGCAGTTATTGCATAATGCATGATTTCCTAATATTGCTCAGCCTAATTCTGGTGCTGTATCCTTTGGCTGTTTTAATATAGAGACATAAAATCATCACCCAACCATCTTACTGGTTATAGTTCCCACAACTGATAAACATTGTGTTTAGTACTTTGTTTTAGACGGGGATAGAGTGCTTTTGAAGTGTATAATGTAGTGAAGTTGAAGTGTAAAATGCTTCATACTCCAGACCCGATGGTGTTAATCAATAATGTAAAAACTATGGCCCAATACTGTACTGTAATCAAATCCAAACACACATATATGGCTACACATTTATCTCTAACACGCACATTAGAGCATGAACCCACACCAGGAATGAAATCTGGGGTATTATTGCACACTTCTAAGTAGCTTTACTTTAATGTATTCCAGAGTCAGGCTAGATGAGAGCAGGAATGAATCAGTATGAGAGAGGCATTAGCACAGGCTGTGTCTGACCAATACAATCACACATGGGAAGAAATGGTGAGCATTACAATGCGAGGAGCAAATGAAGAAGAGACTCTCTCAGTGTGCAGTGTACTCTTACAGCAAACGGTCAGTCAATGTTCCCATGCAAAGTTAAGTAAAGCTACATTTTATAAGGCTGCTTAAATTTGAACTTCTGTCTGTCCAGTGTCTCCAAATGGCTGCACATTACCTTCTGTGCGTCTTTGAAGTGAGAAGAGACTCTAGCAGACATAAACCACTGTCAACATTAGCATTAGCATGGGTGATAATTTACTGATCAATTCTTAGCCTTACTTGAAGGAAGAATCAGTTTTAAACAATCTCCAACATTGTCTAGAGAAAGGTGATGAGCAGGTAACTACTTCCTTTATTTATTTATTAATCCGTTCATTTGGTGCTGCTGCTTTTTCGACTGGACTGACTGAATCAAGAGTCTGCGGTCATAAAGCTGTCTATATTTCTCACATTAACAGACAACATAAATGCTGCTTTGTCCATTAATGATCCTAAAAAACAAGGTGTTAGGACAAATAACTACTTCCTGTCCAAAGTCAGAGTGGGCATTCTAGCTGACATTTTTGCCCATAGATTTTTTTATTTTATACCATGAAGAGACCAAAGCAATTGACAAACAAGTTAGCTAGTAAGCCATAACCATGCATTTTCATTAGTTCACCTTAACGTTTGCCGTATGTTGTTGTACTTGCTGTGCTGCTGGCTCTGTGCAACTAATCGTGACAAATACTGAAACCATGTAGTCCAGCTCCAGTCTGACTAAGGTAGACCTTAACTGTGAATTCAGAAAGCTGCACCTGTTTCCCACATTTTAAAGACACAGTCTTTAATGTAAATAGTTATGCTCGATGTACAAATAAATGCAATATTCACAGGGCAAACTCTAAATATTTACGTATAACATTAGCATCTTTTCTTCTCGGAATTACATTGTTTAGCATTAGAACAAGTTTTGGCAAACAACTCTCTAATTGTACCAACCAAACTAATTTAAAAGTTGAGAAATGTGCCCACTCTGCCAATGAAAAACGATCTATAAAAGTATGCCATACCAACTTGTATTTTACTGCTCAAGAAATGTGCGTTTAGCTCAATTAAGTTACTGAAATTTCCTTCTTAGAAGTATGCCTTCTTATCAGCAATACTTCCTTTTTAAATAAACTGTTTTGCTGTTCCCTCCCAACTCCCGTCTGTTCCTCTTTCATTAGCAGTCTGTATACCTCCCCATCCATAAACCATCTGGACTGTGTTCTTCAGTCTCTTTAGAATGCCACGGGAGTCGTTCATATAGATGCCCAAGTCTTGAGAGAAAGCAGTTTGTTTGATTCATTAACGCTGAGAGAGAAATATTTCAGCGTTTATCCTGTCTCTCTTTGCAGCCGTTTCAGATTTGAGTCAACACAGTCCAGAATCAACCTTCTTCAAAGGCTTTACTTTGAAGATGTCATGTTCCTCTCGCTCTTGCTCAGATTAATGTTCTGCCAATCATATAAATGAACATAATAGCCATTAGGATTAATCTTTCCATTTGACTTTTGCACAATAAAAAAAAAAAAAAAAATAATCTCTCTCTCTCTCTCTCTATATATATATATATATATATATATATATATATATATATGTATATATATATATATATATATATATGTATATATATATTAGGGCTGGGAATCGATTAAAAAAAATTAACTAATTAATTGCACATTTTCTGTAATTAATTGCAATTAATTGTGTTTTCCCCCAAGCTTGTTATCATCAATATTTAAATGTAGAATCACCTAATTAAATTAAACAACTAGGGCTGGGCAACGATTAAAATGTTTAATCGCGATTAATCACACAATGTTCTGTGATTAATCGCGATTGATCGCATTATACAAAAAATTTAATAATGAATTCAAAATTAGTGTACTGCATACATTTTTAAAGAACTGCTATATGAACAAAAGTGCAATAACATTTGGTTTGCACTTTAAACAACACTTTAAACAAATAATGTGCTTTTTACAGCCGTTAAAACATTTCTTGTAAATCTGAACTTAAACATTAATGTAATCAAATTAAATATTAAAACCAAAAATATTTGCCACTGACAGGGCATTAATATTTTGTTTAGTTTGTTATAGAAAAACAAGTTATGTCCAGAGCTTCAATCATAACATTATAACAATATAAACAATATAAATGTCTCTCTTGTGTTTTCATTACAGTCAGAGCATGTGAATGCAGTTTCTGCGTTTCACACACCCTCTCCCTTTCACTTGCCAAACTCAAGGGTGTATGGGTAATGTAGTCTCTGCTCTTGGTGGGACGAATTAGGAAGCATGCATTGTGAAGGGCGCTCTGGAAAGCGGCAGAGCAGGCAAAGGATTAAAACCCTCTATTAAAACAGATGTCCAAATGAGCGTACCGCTAAAAGCACGTTCTGGGCGCACGGAGAAGTGGCGGTACTGAGTACAGGTGCGTACCGGCCCACTTAAAGCTCTGGATGAGGGCGGCTCATACGTGCAGTCATTCGTTGCGATCCTAAGAATGTTCATCAGACCAACATCTTTCACTATACTAATCGGCCAACGTTAACGCGCGATAAAATAATTGTCGGCGTTAATTCATTAATGCGTTAACGCGATAAAAACGCGTTAACTTGCCCAGCCCTAATATATATATTAGGGCTGTCAAAAATAGCGTGTTAACGGCGTTAATTAGTTGTTTGTTGTTAATTACGTCAATTTTTTTAACGCATTTCACGCATGTGCAGTGTGACAAATTATTCAGGTCAGGAAAGTCAGGGAAGTGGTTGGGAGCTAGAGGCGAGATGGAGCAAGGTGAGCCAAGTGGGCCTTGGAACTGAAGTCTTTTGCGCTGACTAGATATTAAAAACTGAGGCTTGTAAAGAACAGTTCCTGTCTGTTGCACGTAAGTGGGACATCTAGGGCAAGACGACAACTATTGGGACTGACAGTGCACGCAACATGGTTGCCGCAATTCGACTTACACGCTATGAACACATGAACTGTGTCGCTCACATGGTGCAGAGAAGTGTCCCAGTGAGTCTTGCTGACAGCGGCTTTGTAAATGCATTGGCCAAGGCTCGCAAAGTTGTCGGTCATTTTAAGCAAAGCCCAGCAAATGCTACGGAGCTTCAAGCACAACAAGTCAGCCTGGGAAAGAAGCAAGAGACAAATATTATGGTGTGTAGTATGTTTCAGCTTGATTTAAACCACCATTATTTGGCTGTGTTAATAAACGGACATAATATGAAAATTATGTATCTGTGTCCTGGTATTTATTTAAAAAAATGGTTAGGATTCAGGTGTAATTGTAAATAGTGATTAATCCTGATTAATCCACTGAAAATTCTGATTAATTTGATTAAAAATTTTAATCATTTGACAGCCCTAATATATATATATATATATATATATATATATATATATATGTAAGCTGTACATATATATATATGTACAGCTCTGGAAAAGAACTGTTAGTGGAGGAAATACCTCTGCTGTCTGTGACAGATAATAAGGCATAAGTGAAAATTATTTTTAAAAAGAGTAAATTTAGAACAATTAAATAATAATCTGTTGATCTGAAGCTGGTGACAACAAAGAGCAACACTTTTTATTCCTGTGAGCTACAACTTTTCCAGCTGGTGTCCCTCAAACTTTTCACCCAGTCTATCCAGCATTATCTAATTTATTTATTTATTAATCCGTTCATTTGGTGCTGCTGCTTTTTCGACTGGACTGACTGAATGGAGAGTCTGCGGTCTCACATTAACAGACAACATAAATGCTGCTTTGTCCATTAATGATCCTAAAAAACATTAGGACAAATACTTTAAAACATGCCCTGGTGCCTGGCCCTTAGCGTGGGCTTCTTGCTCCAGCACACTGCAGCATCCTTAGTCAACTTTTAGGTGCAGTTTGACATTGTTCTGTGAAACTGACTGGACAGAACCTGACAGCATCTGACACAAGAGTTTGGGCCATACTGAGTGCACCAAAAGCCCCCATTTAGTCCTAATGATTTTAAATATAACAAAAGAAGACATTTAGTGGTCACTTGAAATCTTGGCTGGACTGGCTGTGACGCTACTGTAATAAACACTGAGAGTGAAATAGTGACCAACTCCAAGGTCTGGCTGTCCTTTAGAGTCAGTTTAAATGAGACTGGACGATTGAGACTGACAGGGCAATACGTAAGAGGACAAAGGAACACAACGTGACAAGATATAAATCAAACTTAGGCCAAAATGTCACAGCCATGACATGTGTCAAGTTGACTCAGGTTATTGCAATGTACTTTCAGCGGGAACAAACTGTACAGTAAAGGGGTCTCGAGGCATGTGAGCACAAAAAAATCTAACATTTGCAAAATATTTAGTAATATCTTAACTTTGGCCAAAATCTGCGCTTCGAACATTCAGCCGGTGGAAACACAGCAGGCTTGTTCACAGTGGCGCCGGTCAGTGCAAAAACATCAGTACTATGTGCATTCAAACATAAAGTGGTAAATAATATAGTACTATGAGGTTTTAAGACACAAGGCTGGCCAGGAGTCAGACTTGGAATGATGAACCACCTTACTTTCCCGGGCATACTTTTGGTAACACCTGCTGCCCACACCTGTGAGTTGGTGGTGAGTGTACTGCTGTCTTCTGAAGATAGAGCGGTGCAGTCTCACAGCAGAGCAGAGGAGGGACACAACTGCAGAGCTCTGGGAATCTGACAGGACAACTTTAAAAGAGTGAGAGTCCAAAGGGAATCTAACAAAGTTCTACTCAGGAGGCAGAATTTTCATTAGAAGTGAAGTGAAAGTGAACCTTCAGATCTACAGTAAATACTTTATTCCTGCGCTACAGTACAGTTCTCCCCAACATGGTTTTGGCTCTGTTTTCTGCAGCTGCAAGAAACTATTTAAATATAGCAAAAACTGTGTATCTGGTTCTAGCATGTCATAAATAATTATAATAATTGTACATTGTTCTCATGGCAAAGGTTTGTTTATTTGTTTATTTTATTAATTTTTTTTTTTATTTCAGTCAACACAAAAGGAAGAAAGGACAAAAGAATACAACATTTTAATTTAAACATAAAATAACTTATTTTTGCCCACCCCTTTTAACATAAAAACAAAACAACCACAACAATTCATAAAACAGAAAAATATTTTTTATATTAATTATCTTTTATGTAAATTATCATCATTAATTAATTAACATGAGTATTATTTTTAAATCAAATTATTTATTTGAATTATTTAAGTTATTTCTTCTTATTATTTGTTATTTCTAATTGATTATTACACTATAAACACATATTTCTTAAAGACACTAGTCTTGTATAATTTTTTATTTAGTAATTGTGTTGTTGCTCCTTTTATGTTGTTGACCTGTCCATTCCATAAGGTAAAGTAACACAGCGGGGTATGGTTAAGTGGACATTCGATGTGAAAATAAAAAAATAAAAAATGTGAAAATAAAAAAATAAAAAATCATTTTAGCTGAAAAAATTCAATAAATGAAACAATTGTTTTTTATTGTTCAAATCAGATAATTGTGAAAATATTCAATCATTGAACTAATTATTTGTAAAAATAATGACCACTGAATAATTGCCCAATTCATCAATTATGTTAGATCAGAATAAAAGTCAATTGCAAAAATAAAATTAAAAAAGATTAATCAATTATTATAGCTAATTTAATTTATCTAAAAATGTAATCAACCAATTATCACATTTTAAATATTGTAAAATAATCACCTGATAAATCATTTGATCATTAAAAAAAAATCAATGAATTAATTACTAAAGTGGTTGGCTGATGTTCTGATTGTAATTCTTGGAGTCCTACATGACCAGTGTCTCTCCTGTTTTGTCATTGAATAAGACAAAAGCACAGTGGGTGACACCTTCAGAACTATCTGCTTCAGAAACATATGCTACAATCCATTCACACAGCATTTGGATGTTTCATACACACAGTATAGAAAAACACACAAGTGTGTATTTTTGTCTGTGTCCATGTGTGTCCCTGCAGGAGTCTTTCTAATGAGCAGCCACTTTCATTTTAGTGCAGACAACCAAAGGAGAGGATAGGAGGTTAGTGCTGTGACTTCTCTATTGATATCGTCTTCTCTGATGTATGCCACTTGTTTGTGTGGTGCTCTTGATCTTACACCAGACATATGCCACATACAGCGCAGACAAATTGAAGATATGTGTTTGAATGCACTTTACTTTTGTGTAACAGTCAGTAAACAGCAGTGAAGAGCTTTTCACATGACCAGCCTCAAGGATGCCAACAAAATTCAGCTTATTATACAACACTCTGCAACAAGAACTGATTGAAATTGAAATGAATTAATCCAAAAATATCACCCACTCCAGACTCATTATTTTTTGGTTAACATCCGTCGGGAATCCGAAGCTGAGCAGATGGATGAGTGCCTTCGGCTTCAGTTAACCACACACACTCATCTTGAGTTTTGGCTCATGTTTTGTTACGATAGTGCTCCTGTGAGACCGGCGCAGCGGCACAGGCAGGAGTTGTGTCAGGTTTGATAAAAGCTGCAGGGTACTGCTTTAACTCAAAGGTCTTCTGTGTTTTATCATACAGCTTACTTCTACCGAGAAGAAGAACATGTCAAAATAACAAATGACTACCCTACCACTATTAGGGCCCCTTCAGACCTGGAATTAAAATGTGGCCCTAATGCAACTTGTGTCCTGAATGGGTCCTGAAAGATCAGACCTGAGGACACCATTTGGAGATGTCTTGGGTCACATGTATCTGAATGTTTTCAGATCTCTTTGGAGGTGTTGAAGGTTGAAGGTTAAAGGTGTCTTTATTATTCCTGAAGGGCAACTGGTTTCACAGCCAGCAGTACACACACACAACACAACAAACACACATTTATTAATACGAGTGTGTAGGTGAGAGTCATCAGAGTCATCTGATGCTGCGTGGGTAGCTATTTTGAAATTGCATTGCAGGAAGTGGCCCTATTATTTTTAACGGGAAATTTACAAAAACTGTGCAAGCATTTGAGCTCGTTTAAACATTGCTCCTTGTCTTTGGAAACAGAACATGAGTGCATGGAGGCTTATGCAGGACACATGCATGCATTTATGCTTCTCATTTACTACTCACATAGATGTTTTATGAACCTGCAGCAAGACGAGGGAGCAGCATCACCTGCTCTGTATGTCAAAATATAATTGGAGTTTACGCAATGTACATCTGCTCACACATAAAAAAAGAAAAACTAAATTTGGATATTAGAACCTTCAATGTCTGGAAGCCTCTGCAAACTTCAATATTTCACGATGAGCAGCTGATCAATATTTCATACCTGGTCAAACAGCACTTCTCATTCATGCCCATAGCCAAGCCATGCTCCCACCCAGCACATCAAATATTCAGTAGCCTCCATTTCTACTGTAAACAGAGCAGCACATATCAAACTTCCATCTCTTTAATATTTCTTTAATAATGTAATATCAAATAGGTTATGATATATGCTATTAGGTCTCAGTGATGACATTTTGACAGAGTGGTAAAACTTCAGTCCTAATCTATTATTACCTGTCATTTTTTTAATACTTTAATTATACTTATAATAGTTTTTTTTTTTAAGAAATTAGACTACAAGGCGGTCTATTTGATTCCGACCACAAAAGGGAATAACTAAAATGAACTGAACTTAATAGAGTTGCTGTTCTGTAGATCTGTCTGTCTGCCCTGTTCAGTGTTGTTTGTCCTCCTTCATCCTCCACTGCATCATGTCCTCTTTTTTTTTTACCTTTATTAACAATATTAGAGCTATTTGTCAGTTTAAAGAAACTCCTCACACTCAGCTGCCATGACATTTTTGAAACTGAATGCAGCGTGACAAAGACAAGACAATTCAAGATAATTGATAATGAATATGTACATTTGTCACCAGGAGTAGGAATTACAATAAATCACCCTCAGAGTGATCCGTCAACATAATTTTTCCATCACTACAAAAATAAAAACCCGTCAATGACGGAAAATATTTGTTTAATGTGGATGACACTGACACTTTTGTCTTGTGCAGTAATACGGCTGAAAGTTTATAAAGGGTTGCTTAAGAAAGAGATGTTTTTTTTTTCTATATGATGCATTGATTGACATGGGCATTGATCTTATTATGTTTTTCACAAGGTTTACCATTTTTTGTTAAGTAGAAGAAATATACTCCAACATACTGGGGTCATCTTAACCGCTTTAACAGCGAGTCATGTGAAGGCACAACTGACTATCTTATTGTTTCATAACATTATTTTAACAGTTTAGTTTAACACTAGTTGATAAGGAAACAGCATTAGAGTCACAAAATGAACAACCACAGGAAAAGACTGCCATGAGTTGTCTGCCTTCATTCGTCATATTTTTGCAGAATAATGTTTTCCTTAGCTCGCAACAGGAGCCTATTTAATCCACAAAGTGCTGTTGTTAATGCAGATGGGCATTATCAAGGTCAGCTTGTGTTCTCACCACAAACTGTGCTAAGACTCAACATCTTTAATTTGTTTTTACTAGATCGTCCAGTCTGGTGTGAAAGCATCCTAACATTGTATTATACTGTATTGTAGGATTTTTATTAGAAATAAAATTCAATTCATTCGAGTTGCATTATTATATTTAAAGGGAAACTAAACACTATTTTTTTTTTTGCTGATGATTTGTATAAACAGGGCTTTAATAAAGAAATGATTTGTTTATAGTCCTACTTTTAACAAATGAAAATTAAAACTATATGGTGTAAAAGCGAGAGTGCTGCCCTCCTCGGGTTGAACGGTGGCTACGGCAGGTGCATTTTCCTGTTGGTTTTGTTTGACGTCATTATCAATGATATCACACCTTTTTAACAGATCCCAACACCTAATGCTCACACCCACCAGGGGGCGGTCTCTGTCTGTCAGAACTAGCTCACTGCAGTGACTGATGAGTCACACACTTAAACAGAGAAGAAATCATAAAGAGCATTCATTTTTAGACCAGCAAAAAAACATATTCTGGGTCATGCTGCCACTGGCTCCTTTTTGTGTTATTTTGCTCTGTTTATGTCTCAGAACCACCAGCATCAGAAACATGCTGGGCTCCCCTGGTGGGGGCTGGTGACAAAGAATTTCCACTGGGATAAATTTTAATATTTTAAATTTAAATTTACAAGCTCGTTCTACCGTGGTTTAGATGTGTTCAAGTGTTTTAGGTACGGTGGCCGTGAAGTGCAAACAAAAAAGCAAAACTGATAACAAAATAACAAATTGGAAAACAAATGAACAAAACTGGAAATACAACAACAAATCAGACAAAACCATAAAGTAGGTTTTGTTTGTGGATGTACCTCATACTGCTGATTGGACAAGACATCTGTCACTCAAGATCATAGATTGTTTATAAAATGGATGTAATCCGCCCATTGGTCCCCTATTCACCGATATTGTCATTATGAAAGGGCAATAAAATGGCCGTTACATCCGGGCTTTTTGGCTTTTACTGCATAGTAAAACAATAGTTTTTAGATAGCATAAACGGACATATTAATCCAAAATCCCAAAATGTATATGGCTTATTTGTGCTTGTAGCTGAGTCTCAGCTGTTCAATTTGATGTGCTGCTTTAACATTATTTGCTGAATGTGTCAAACCCTAGAGTCCCCAAAATCCTTGCTTACTAATTTCTACCGCAGCCTGCTGTACATCTTGTGATTGATGTTGCTCTATCTGATCATTCGTGTGTCTTTTTCCATCTGTCCATAATTCCAAAAGTTGCTGTTGGACCTACTGTTGTAAAAAAGAGATACATTGATAATAACACCAGGACACAGTTTATGGAGGCAATCAGTTTTGAAAATGCCTCATCAGGTCAGGTTGATGATTTGTTGAATTGTTATACTTCAGGTGTTTTAAATGTTATGGACACCATTGCTCCTGTTAAGGTTAAAGTGATCAGGACGAGGCAGAAGGCTTCATGGAGCAATGCTCACTCTGTCAGGGCACAGAAAAGGGAATGCCGAAAAGCCGAAAGAAAATGGCTTAAATTCATTATTTACATTTACATTTATTCATTTACATTTATTCATTTAGCAGACGCTTTTATCCAAAGCAACTTACATTACATTACATTACCAGTGTTACAGTCACTGGAGGCAAGGTGGGTTAAGTGTCTTGCCCAAGGACACAATGACAGTATGAACTGTGGGGAGAGCGGGAATCGAACCGCCTACCTTCCGGTTGAAAGACGACCGCTCTACCCACTGAGCTACTGCCGCCCCGCTCATTATGAGGTATCCAAAGAAAATTTGCAAAAAACTTTGCAAAAAGAAAGAGAAATATTCTTCTCAGAGATCATCAACAACAATAGTAACAACCTGCGTGTCCTGTTTGCTACAGTGAACAGATTAACAAACCCTCCAGCTCCATTTCCACCAGAATTAGTTTCCACCACTAAATGCAATGAGTTTGCATTGTTTTTCAACGACAAGGTTCAAGGCATTAAACATGCGATACAGTCCAAAGGGCATAAAACAACACTGCAGCCACCTAGGAGACACTTGGTTGGTTTAACACATTTTACACAAATTAATGACAGAACAATTGAAAAAACTGTCTCCAGCCTGAGTTCATCCACCTGCTGCCTCGATGTTTTACCCACTGGATTTCTAAAATCAGTACTAAGCAGTTTGTTACCACAACTCACTGATATAGTCAATAATTCCTTACAGTCTGGAACATTTCCAAGGGCCTTAAAAACTGCTGTCATTAAGCCTCTCCTAAAGAAGAGCAGTCTTGATGCTACAGCGCTCAGCAACTATCGGCCCATATCAAACCTGCCATTTTTAGGGAAAGTTGTATATCAGCAACTTACAGTGGACCATGGAATCCTGTCACAAAGATTAGAGGAATGGAATTGCCCTTAAATGGTTTCAGTCCTATCTTGAAGACAGGAAGTACTTTGTTTCGTGGCGTATCCTACCATAATTATACAGACAACACTCTGCATAATTATGGTTTAATTATGATTTACATTTCACTCACAGCAGGTGAAAATGGACCAATCCATTCACTGTGTCACTGCATCGAACAGATTGACGTGTGGATGCAAAATAATTTTCTTCAACTGAACACAAACAAGACTGAACTAATCATCTTTGGGCCACAGAAACAAAGAGAAAGTGTCAGCAGTCACCTTGAGTCTCTTTCTCTAAAATCTAAAAATCAGGTTAGAAATCTAAGGGTCATCATGGACTCAGACTTGAATTTCCACAGTCACATTAAGTCAATTACATCATCTGCATTTTATCACCTTAAAAACATTTCCAGAGTCAAAGGTACCTCGGGTTGAGAGACCTCGGTCTTAACCATGGTCTCTCAAGCTAACAACGGCTATTATCCTGACTGAAAATGATCAAAGCAGTTGTTAGCAGCTTATTCAGAACGCTGCTGCTCAGGTTCTCACCAAAACCAGGAAGTACAACCACATCAGTCCAGTTTTAAAATCTCTGCACTGGCTATTCTCTGAACCAAAAGAAAAAAATGAAAACAATATGTTTGAAGTGGATGCAGAGTCAGATCCATGTGACCATGTTCTCATCTAATTGGTCCACTTGGGTTTTGCGGACTCTGAACTAAAACTAAACCTGCTCTAGAGCAGGGTAGCCATGTGGTGTAAGTTACCATAGCAATGAAACCGCCACATAACCAAACCACTTTCTGGAGACAGAAAACTCAGAGTTTGCTCAAACTAAACCTGAACTTACCTGGATCTAGATCTAAACCAGCTTCTAGCAACAGGCCTCTGCTCTAGAGGGAAAGCAGTGTATTTTGTTAATTCAAATAAAGTTGTGCAGCTCTAACGCTTTGTTCTTTTTTTGCCTTTGCCAAAATAAAGCGGTTTCAACTGCTGTCAAATTTTATTTTTGAAAGGATTACAGGAAGTGTAGAGTTGTTGTAAACGGTACTTTAACATTGCTACAGCGGTGTGTATAGTTTTGCCGCAAAATTGGGTGTAAACAAAATACTTATTTAAGACAAGACTTAAATGTAAAATGTGTTTATGGTCTAGTGCTGAAAGAGACCACTGGATTTACAGAGATTGGGGGCTTTATCAGAGTCTGGAGACTCTCGGGCTACAGTCTCCTCAATGCTCATATTTGATTTTCAGTTTTTGACTGGGGCCTCACTTGAAACATTCGGGGCTATAGGGATAGAAGAATGCCCTGGTTTGTCTTTCTTCTTCGAAGGTTTTTGGTAGACAGTCAGTACTGTGACGACTCCGGTGATGAAACTCACCAGAAATGGTAAATCATAGCTGTTAGTTATGAGACATTTGAGGCGTTTTGACAAAGTTGCAAAAACACATTGATTTTGCGTTTGGTTGATTTTGCATTAATATGTTGTGCATTAATTTAGCACTTTTTTGTACCTGGCACTACCAAAGCGCTTTACGTCGAGTTTCCATTCACTCCATTCACACACATTCACACACATTCACACACATTCACACACATTCACACACATTCACACACATTCACACACATTCACACACACATTCACACACATTCACACACATTCACTCACATTCACACACATTCACACACATTCACTCACATTCACACACATTCACACACATTCACACACATTCACACACATTCACACACATTCACACACATTCACTCCATTCACACACATTCACACACATTCACTCACATTCACACACATTCACACACATTCACACACATTCACACACATTCACACACATTCACACACATTCACACACACTCACACACATTCACTCACATTCACACACATTCACACACATTCACACACATTCACACATTCACACACATTCACACACATTCACTCACATTCACACACACACATTCACACACATTCACACACATTCACACACATTCACACACATTCACACACATTCACTCCATTCACACACATTCACACACATTCACTCCATTCACACACATTCACACACATTCACACACATTCACACACATTCACACACACTCACACACATTCACACACATTCACACACATTCACTCCATTCACACACATTCACACACATTCACACACATTCACACACATTCACACACATTCACACACATTCACACACATTCACTCCATTCACACACATTCACACACATTCACTCCATTCACACACATTCACTCCATTCACACACATTCACACACATTCACACACACACATTCACACACATTCACACACATTCACACACATTCACACACATTCACACACATTCACACACATTCACTCCATTCACACACATTCACACACATTCACATTCACTCCATTCACACACATTCACACACATTCACACACACATTCACACACATTCACACACATTCACACATTCACACACATTCACACACATTCACTCCATTCACACACATTCACACACATCACACACATTCACACACATTCACACACATTCACACACATTCACACACATTCACTCCATTCACATTCACACACATTCACTCCATTCACACACATTCACTCCATTCACACACATTCACACACATTCACACACATTCACACACATTCACTCCATTCACACACATTCACACACATTCACACACATTCACACACATTCACACACATTCACACACATTCACACACATTCACACACATTCACTCCATTCACACACATTCACACACATTCACACACATTCACACACATTCACACACATTCACACACATTCACACACATTCACTCCATTCACACACATTCACACACATTCACTCCACACACATTCACACACATTCACACATTCACACACATTCACACACATTCACACACATTCACACACATTCACACACATTCACACACATTCACACACATTCACACACATTCACACATTCACTCCATTCACACACATTCACACACATTCACACACATTCACACACATTCACTCCATTCACACACATTCACACACATTCACACACATTCACTCCATTCACACACATTCACACATTCACTCCATTCACACACATTCACTCCATTCACACACATTCACACACATTCACACATTCACACACATTCACACACATTCACACACATTCACACACATTCACACACATTCACACACATTCACACACATTCACTCCATTCACACACATTCACACACATTCACACACATTCACACACATTCACTCCATTCACACACATTCACTCCATTCACACACATTCACACACATTCACACACATTCACACACATTCACACACATTCACACACATTCACACACATTCACACACATTCACTCCATTCACACACATTCACACACATTCACTCACATTCACACACATTCACTCCATTCACACACATTAGAGTGCTTCACCTTGTCCTTGAGATTTGTTCTTCCAGAAGAATTATTTTCAGTTCAGAAAACATCTGTGAAGGCCAAATGGAGAAATTTCTATGGAAGAAGCTTTATGAAAGAGGCCCAACACATCTATGTATTGCCAAATATGCATTTATCAACCCATAACTTCAAAGCTAACTTCAAGCTATCAAACAGCTGCCGAGGTCTTTTAGAACGATCCCAAGGAAAGAAGATAGGTCATGGTTCCTAGAAATAAATGATGTAAGCCAAGCATGACATATGGACTAAAGATGTCCTGTAAGTGTTTAGAAAGCAGCTGAAGACATTAAGGACAACAGTAAAGCCTCCAGATACTCTGCCCACTCTCACATTTAAAGGCCAACTTTCTCTCAGTCCCTGTGCTGTCACCTCCGACTCAGGCCTGTCAGCAACAATCCCCCCTAACCTTTTCACAGCCCTATTCGCACACTTCCATTTCAAATACAGAGCACTTTGAGCAGAGCGCAGACTGGGACAGAAGGTTTTGACATTGGCTAGCAGCTTTATCTTTGACTAAAAAAGACCAGTGCCATTATTAGATAGTGTTGCTTGATAAGTTCACACTCGATGGACACATGGAACCTTTTAGAAAGAACAACTGATGAGCAAGATTACATTTATACAAAGTGAATAGACATTAAAACATTGCAATACAACCTATGAGGAGATAAACGCACAATCCCTGTTGACCCTTTACACTGCAGGCCAACAAAATTAATTTATTTCTTTTAGGATTAAGCTGAAGCAGAATTGCTTGTAGCAGATTATAACTGTATAAAATATAGCTAATTTCCATCTGTGGTCCTCTATTGTACATTTTTTCGGTGGTAGGGGAAACATACGCAGACACGGAGAGATCTTGCAAACTCCACACAGAAAGGCCCTGCCCTGGAAGGAATCAACCCCAGGACATTCATGCTGTGAGGCAGGAGTGCTAACCACTGTGGCCTCCTGATGAAGGACAGTCAGAGGGTGGCACGACTGTTTGGTGTGTATACCTACAATTTGGAAAGCTCAAATTCAAATCTAGTTATCTGGTTGAAATCAATATAGCACCATTTTGGTATTAGACATCCACTTTTATGGATCACAACAGATACAGTATATTACCATGTGAATGTTCTGGCTGTAAAAGATGCATCAAGTTATTTTCATAAATAAACTGTAAAATTAAATGTGAGTAAACATGAGACACTTGGGTAGTGGATGGGACATCAAACCCAGGACTTTCCCAATGGAGAGTTTGTTACTCGATGCTGACATATTCAAATGTAAAACATATGACTCATAGTTAACAAATGCTATAATTACATAAAATTAAATAAAATATTATGAAAATGTTTCTATTACATTTTTTGAAGATAGGTTGGGGTGGTGGATGCGACACAAACCCCAGGACATCCCTATTGGAGAATGTTCAAACACATTACAGTAGTGTTATACAATATCAACAAAATACAATACAATGCAACATCATTTTTCAATATTGCGATTGTTCATGGTGTACTGTATATAATCAGGCCCTTTACTGCAATAGATGTTCCTCAATCCTGTCCAAATCCTGTCTCACGTCTTTCGAGTCCTGGATGGGTGTAGGGTATTAGTGTAGATGTATATTCTTAACAGGATTAAGCTAAAGGTAAAGTTATGGAGCTCCAGTCAAAAGACAAAAAAAAGGTTTAGACATGTGTGAAAATACCTCACTACTCAGGTCACCCTTCGATTAATCCCAAATCTAACAGTATTCTTGTGTAGACAGACAGGGAAGTAAAACAACCACACCAAGCATAGACTCTGAGAAATAATAATGTTTATTGACCAAAATTAATAACCTGATGGAATTTGAATATGCACCAAATAATAATAATAACCATAACCTAGAACTTATAAATGCATAACAGTGGTATTTTAAGGATTGAAGGTGGGATATGATTCATTTAATAACTGTTTAGTTTATACATTTAGAAAAGGTCTAGAAGAGTTAGGTCTAAGTTCAGTTGTAATGTTAAATCTCTGTTTTCATGCCAACTCTGTGAAACTGTGCAGATCTTACTTAAGAACCAGGCTAGGAGTCAGAGGCCGTGGGTCAGAGGGTGCCAGAGGCTGAGGGCCAACGGGACGTGCTGATACCAACTGGTCCGAGCTCCTTCGGTTCGGCCTCAGACAGCTCTGTGTGCCGGCTGATCTTTCTCTGACCCAAGAGCCAGCGCTGATGATCTCACTCATACCAAGTGATAAACTGATAAAATATGATAACCTTCAACATTTAAAACACATTAAACACATCCAGGTAACACAATGCATTTTAAACATAAACCAAAGCAATGTTTCCAAGATTTATAATTTGTCTTTTTCAGAATGTACAAAAAAAAAAAATCACATTTCTTTTCAAATGTATTCAAACAGATAGCAATGAAACTCTCTAATAAAGGCTGACAAAGGTCAGACAAAACCAACAGGAACACTTTGCCAACAGTAATTAGAGGTAGCCCTACTCTTCTTTTGTTTAAGAAATAGCTTAATGCAGTGATATCAAACGTGGGGGGTGTGGAGGAACTACAGTAAGGGACTGATTGATCGATAATAATAATTTCTGATTTGTCCGTGTTTAGTTGCAGAAAACTTTGATTTATCCTTGTGTTAAACATAAAGTAAATGTTTCTACCAGTTTTACCAGGAGAGAGGGCGATATAGAGTTAAATATCATCAATGTAGTTAATGATATTGTATTTTGTATTCTTGAAAGATTTGGCCAAGAGGAAGGCATGTATAGATTGAATAAGAGTGGGCCCAGGAGAGAGCCCTGTGGAACCCCACAGTTCACAAACATCTTCTCTGAGGTAAAAAGACCAGATTTCCATATCCATCATTACAGAGTTTAATTACAACTTTAAGTAGTGCAGTTTCAGTGCTGTAGTTAGTTCTAAAACCAAGATTGATAAAAAATGTTAAGGTTGTTCATCTTCATGTAATTATTTGGTTGGTTAAAAACTATTTTTTTGAGGATTCTGCTGAGTATTAGAGATTGGTCTGTAATTACTGAAAATAAGCAGGTTGAGATGATGTTTTTTAAACAGTGGTGTAACCAAAGCTGTTTTTAGGACACAAGGAAAGACGCCTTGATGAAGAGAGCATCTCTGTGCTCAGACAGATAAAGACTTGTTTTGAAGATGGATTTGTGGAGAAGTTGACTACTTTAGTTTGACTACAATTTCTTTGAGGATTGCAGAGTCCACAAAGAGTAAAGTGAGACATGGCAGAGGGCTGAGAGCTTGAGTTATTTTGGACTGCTAAAACAAATTCCATGCATTTGGAGGAAGACAGTAAAGCCGGATGGGTTGAGGGTGGTGGCTTGATAAGCCGATCAACAGTGGTGATTTTGAGAAAAATGATTATCTGACACCTGGTAGTTTTTGTAGATTTTGTAGTGGATGTGGAGCTTGGTTTTCCTCCATTTACGCTTTGCCCGTCTGCATTGCTTTTTTTATTTGTCTGACAGAACTGTCATTTGCCCACGGTAATTTAAGTTTTAAGGAAGTGGATTTTGTTTTCAGTGGAGCAATGCTGCCAATAAGAGTTGTCAATTTTAAGTTGAAATTATTAAATAGATCATCGGGTAAAGCAGTGGAAGAGTGTATACGTTTATTGAAGGATCCAACAGTTTCTGTGTTTATATATCACTTCATATGGGTCTGTTTTCTGACTCGGTTTGGAGGATTCAATGAAACTTTTAAGACAATACAAAATTGAGTATATTTTCAGGTTTTAAGTCACAAATCTTTGAGAAAAAAGTAGCAAGAAAAAAACATCCAGTTTTCTTTGATCTGTTGTTTTTTTGGCGGGCAGAATTATTTTTCTTTTTTATCCCAAAATGGCTCTAACACACCATCGTAGTAATGTCCTATATTAATGAAATAATAATATTTAGTCCCAGGTCCCAATGCCCAGGTTCAGGGTGGGGCCATGGTTGAGGGTGCGTCCACTCACATTTTGGCAGAGTTCAAAAACAATTAAATCAGATTTACAAATTCAGATAAATCATGATCATAGATGAATAAAAACAAAACCAAAAATAATTATCCAATTTATTACCATAACATTACTTTAGTTCAAGAAGTCTTTGTAAAATTGATAATCATTATGAATAATTTGCTAACGTTTTGGAGCCCAAGTGGAATGCCGATATCTGAGTGAGGATGTGTCAGCCTGATATACCACTGCATCACGCTCTTCCCGACTGACCTTTTTCTCTGCAGCTTTCACAGATCCCATTAACACATTACAAAGGAGCATATTATCTCAGCCTTCCTCTTCCTCCTGCCCCTCCTCTTCTTCCTTAGAGCCTTCTCCTCCTATATTCATCAGCAGTATCAGTGCTCAGGGAGTTTTTCCTCGTGTGTATCTGCTCCACTTTGTCCCCATATCTCATCCCTAATGTCATCAGCCTCCATCTGTGGCTGTTTTCTAAACATTTCTCAGACTTTTAGACTTGTTTTCTTGACGTTTATCGAACCATTTCTTTGTCTCGGCACAAGGAGCATTCAAAAATGTGACAGCTTTTTTTGTGAAAAGTTTGCTTCTGTCAATCGTAATGAATTTTTGGCTTTTAAATAAAAAATAAAATCTAATAAAAGAAAAACACTTCCAAAAAGTAATAATTCAATTTCATTTGAACCATAATTTCATTTATAGTTGTAACCTACAATACAGAATTTGTTTTTGTTTTCATTTTAAATGTAGTGGATACAGGAAAACCGGTATTTTTTTCTCTGTTTTGTAAAAATAAGGATAAGGAAAAAAAAATTAAAATCTTGTTTTTGAAGTCAAAAGATGGCAATTGTTTAGAGCAGTGTTCAAAACTTTTTTTATATGGGACCCAAATTACAAAAGAACACATGATTCGTGACCCACTGTTTAACTTTGGTCATTTTTTCTGTTTTGGGTATTTTTCTTTTAGTTTTCTTCATTTCTAATGCTATTTATTTGATGATTTTTTTTTTATCATAACATCCCTTTTTTAAATCATTTTGATTATTCTTTGTGTCAATTCTAACCATTACCAATTCTTATTAATTAAATGTCAATTAACTTTGACAAATCTCCCACAACCCATTTTTGGGTCCCGACCCAATGTTTGGGAACCACAGTTTTAGAGACTTTGACTATGCTGCAGCTCTGATGAGGCCAAGACACATTATGTGGTTTCAAAATAAATTATGCATAATGGAAGACAAAGTACTTATGCAAAACCTAATGATGTAGTTCTTCTAGACCACTTTTTAAAAGTTCTTTGGCCAGCAATAGAACAGACTTTAGGAAGAGAGATCTGGAAATTTTAAATCAAGGCAAGCAATAACTTTGTAACTTACACCTTGCTGTTTCTCCCTGTTTTCTCTTATCCTCTGGATCTGCTATGTTTGAATATTTCACATTGTTACATATACATCTGTTACATTGGGTTGCTTTCTTCCCTTCTGTTGTGTAATATGTGTGAAGCAATAAAATACAGAGAGAGCAACTGCTGCGGGGTTGTCATATGCTTCACACAAATGCACAAGGGTTTAAGTGTTCAGCTACGGCACAGGCAGATGTCAGGGTGTCTCACTTGACTCTCAGATTAGGTTTTAATCTCCCTCTGTCTGAGGACGGCTTTTATCTGCACTTTCAAGAGCTTTAGATTCTACTCTATGGGAAATAGCCAAAGTTGTCCCAATTGCAAAAAATACAACAGAAAAACTAGATTAAATTGGGCCTAATACTATCTGTACTTTAAAAAAAAAATCATCACTGAGCAAGTTAAAAAGTTTTTTATAGATAATAATTTACTCCCATTCAACATGCATATTGTGAAGTTCATTCAACCGCAACATCACTGACTCAAATGACTGATGATAGTCTTAATTTGATTGACAAAATAATTTGGTTGGAGCTGTTTCATTAGACTTTAGCTCAGCTTGTCATGTCCTAACCTAGTGTTATGTGTTAGTGTGTCTGTTCATGTAGTGGATTTCATTTCCTGTGTCTTATTGTGTAGTGTCCTGCGTGTCCTGTAGTGTCTGTTGTTTCAGATTGACTTCCTGCCCTTGTGTCTTTCCCTCCACTGTGATTACCTGCTCCGCCCCTAATGTGTTCCACCTGTGCATCATTGTGTTCTCTTTATAGTCTGTGTGTTTTCTCCTAGCCTGTACCAGATTGTAGCCTCAAGATTGTAGCGTTACATTCGTGTGTATTATCCAGTGTTTCCTTGTGTTTCTGGAATTAAGTCTTCTTCTTTTGGACCTTGTACTTCTGCCTTTGGAAAATAAACCCTTTAAACCATCTGCCTTCATGGGGGTCTGCATAGAGAGTCCTTCTGCCCGTTCCTGACACAGCTTTTGACTTGTTAGATCATGACGACACCTTCCCTAAAATAATCACATACGTTATTTTTTGCCAAAATTGTCTCAAGATGGTGTCGACATCAACAAGACAGGTAATTATCTCTGCCAGGGACGTTATTGCAATGATCCAGGGCTCAAACCCCATTGGTGAGTAATAAGGTTTAGCTTAACATTGGCTTGGTTGTAAAGGACACTGATCTGGGCTCAAACAATGAAAATGACAATGAACCTGTCACTAAAGAAATGAAGCAGCATGAAGCAGGCCAAGGCGAGTATGTATCTGATGAGAATGATGATGACATTCTTGATGCAGACTATAGGCCTCCCTGTGACAAGTCCTCTACCTCTGAAAATGAAGACAGCGTGGTAGCAACAACTCCAGAAGAGCAGGATGAGGTTAAGGAAGTTGATTTAAACAATTTAGTAAGAAAGAACAGAAATAAACACGTCAATTCAGAAAATTGGCAACATTAAGCAAAGGAAAGTTGCTGAGGATAGATCCCGTCGCAATTGATCATTGTCCTACCACCTGAAACTTCACAATGGAGGGGCTCTCAGGCAGTGTGCCAGGCACTTTTTTTTTCCTCTACACTTGGTTTCTCTGAGAGAACCATTAGACAATGGCTGAGCAAGGACCCCGTCGACCTTGACAAATAAGCAACAGTGTGTCCCTCTAAATCTGGACCTAAGAGTGGCCCACATGCAAAGATTGAAACAGATGTGAGGGGTTTCCATAAGGATCGGTTGAGACCTGCCCACAGTCGATTCACACTAGTGCAGGATACAGAGACCTACAAAGATATGTTTCTTCACCCTGGACCCACCATCTCCCAACTACATTGTGAATATCAACAAGCAGCAGCAACTGCTGGAGTGAGGGCCGTGGGAGCACAATATTTTACAGATGTGTTCCATGAAGAGAAGTATTCCATATTCATTCCAGGAAAAGATCAATGTGATGTTGTTTCATTTAAGCATGGGAATATCAGTCAGGCTGAATATAACACTCGTGTTATCAAGAAAAAGATCAAGCAAGGTTAGAGAAATCCTTTGACAAGGATTCAGCCTGTAATGAGAGGTCCGTTTGGACAATGGACTTGAAAGGCAAGGCAATTTTATTTATACAGCACAATTCATACACTGGGTAACTCAAAGTGCTTTACAGGAATAAAAGACAATTTACAAGATTTAGATTAAAAACATAAGAAAAATTAAAAACATTTTAAAAGAAGAGTGCAGATAAAAAACACTTTAGGTTGTAGTGTAGGCGGAGCTAAAGAGGAAGGTTTTTAACCTCCCCTTGAACATTGTTAAAGTTGAGGCTTGTTTTACTTCATCTGGGAGGCTGTTCCAGGTTTTTGCTGCATGAAACTTAAACGCTGAAAGTAAGACTTGCTGTGTCCAAAAACTCAAGCCAGCCTGTATTACAAAACAAAACTGCAGGTTCACAACTTTACCCTTTTTCACTTGAGATCAAAGGAAGAATACTGTTACATTTGGGATTAATCGAAGGGTGACCTGAGTAGTGAGGTATTTTCACACATTCTGAAGGTGTAAACAAAGAAAATTCAGAACTCAAGAAAATCATAGTGTGGAGTGGTTATGGTTCCCAGAATCACAATGCATGTGTTTCAAATGCCCTCTCTGAGCTTGCAAGAAAATTGCGAGATACTAATTACACAGAAGTACCAGGGCACACTCAAATGGAGTATAATAGCATGTATAGTACTGTTGAGAGCAAAATAGTTACAGTTGTCTTCACCCTAAGAGACTACTTTCTCATTCTCCAGACTGTAAGAATCCAACCATCACCTTACCGTGTGAAGGTGATCAGGCATGATGAGTTCCTGAAAATGAATGGCTCTTACTTCACAAGCATCAGACCAAAAAAAGCTGAAGATCCGAGTGTGCATCACTTGCGGGCTCTTCAGTACAGTAGTGAAGGCAAGGTTCATTTTAAGCTGGCCTTTTCAGAAGGCACTGTGAGGGAAGAACTGCCACAGAGGGTACAGGTTCCAAATAAGCCAAATAGCGTGGGTGAGGAGGTTTCACTCACACTGTGCCAATCCAGCAGAGAAAGATCCAGTCAATGAAACACATCATGCCTGTTGAGTGCATTTTGCACAATTTGCCACATTAATAAACATTAGCCAAAACCCAAAAAGACCAGGGGGAATTGAGATAATGCAGAGAGGAGATATGAGTGAGGATACAGGAGTGATAATAAATAATAAAATATAGCTGCAAGCAGCCATGACGGGGCCAAGCACTTAGGAGGCCATTAAATGTCACACAACAAGACCAGACATCAGCAGACCAATGGCAGTAAGCATCTAAAGACATTTCAATAAGACTTCGGTGTAAATGGCTGAAAAATCATCACCGAGTTTTGTAATGATACGGCAATGGGTTCATCAAATATAGCACTTTGACAAAATTCAAAATGGTCGATATGGTTTTTAAAGAAAAACAACTCGGCCAAACTTCAAGCACCAAGGAGGCCATTAAATGTCACGACGACACGGCCGGCAGCAGCAGACCAACGGCAGTAAGCATCTAAAAACATTTCAATAAGACTTCAGTCTAAATGGTTGAAAAATCATCATCGAGTTTTGTAATGATACGGCAATGCATTCATAAAATATAGCACTTTTTGACAAAATTCAAAATGGTCGATATGGCAAAATTGGCTATGCTACGGCTCAGCATAATGCCACGAATCTAAAGAGACCAGGTTTGTGATTTTTGGCTAAAGCATTCTGAAGTAATAATAAAAAAATGTCACATTTTTGTATCTCTGGACCACTAGGTGGCGCTGGCCCAAAACTCTGCAGGCATCCTTAAGTCATGGTTGACATAACACGTACCAAGTTTGGTTAGAATATGTTAAAGCACTGCAGAGATATAGCCTGACTTATTTTTGTGCGCATTAAGTCAATTTCATTTGCGCGGTATTTGAAAACGGTTTCACGAATCAAATTTCTTTTCATAACTTTTTGTCAGCATGGTCTAAAGATGTTATGATTCAATTTTGGTGAAAATTGGACAAACGGTGTGGGAGGAGTTCGAAAAAGTAGGTTTTTAAAGTAAAACAACATGGCAAACAGAAAGTTTGGCCGAATAGGACATATGTGTTATCTGTGCAATCGGCCTGATCCAGTGAACGCATTAAGACCATTTGTTTTACAATAGGTTAACGTAATCAAAAGTTATTAGCATATTTGTGCATTTAGTTATAACTTTTGACCACAAGGTGGCGCTGCCCCAAAACTTTTTGAGTACCTTCAGGGCTTGGTGCCGAAGATGCGTACTAAGTTTCGTAATGATGCGGCAATGCATAAAAAAATATATAGCACTTTTTGACAAAATTCAAAATGGCCGACTCCCAAAATAGTTGATACGGGAAAATTGCATATGCTATGACTCGGCATGACGCCACGAATCTAAAGAGACCGGGTTTGTGATTTTTGGCCGAAGCATTCTGAAGTAATAATTAAAAAAGGTCACATTTTTGTATCTCCGGACCACTAGGTGGCGCTGTGCCAAAACTCTGCAGGCATCCTCAAGTCGCGGTTGACATAACACGTACTAAGTTTGGTTAAAATACGTTAAAGCATCGCAGAGATATAGCCTGACTTTTATTTTTGTGCGCATTAAGTTGATTTCATTTGCGCGGTATTCGACAGCGGTTTGACTAATCAACTTTCTTTTCATAACTTTTTGTCAACATAGTCTGGAGATGATCTGGTTCAATTTTCATGAAAATCGGGGCTATGGCCTAGGAGGACTTCGCAAAAGTAGGTTTTTCGTAAAATTCAAAATGGCGGAAAAATTATCTAGGCGGAAAATGACGTCATATGGTGCAATCGAATCGCCTTGACCCAAGGAATCAGTGGAAAAAAGAATTTTCATTCTAGGCCTTAGGGTTCAAAAGTTATTAGCATAAACATAAGTCCAACTTTGGACAGTTGGTGGCGCTAGAGATATTGACTTAGACACTTCAAATTTGCTAAGATCAATGACTGGACTGTCCTTAATGAGTGTACCAAATTTCACAACTTTTTATCAAACGCTTCAATGGGCTGCCATTGACTTCCATTGCAGGATAATAAGATCCGGAACAGAAACAATAGGTGCCTACGCACCTTCGGTGCGCTTGGCCCCTAATAATAAGAAATCTAACAGAAACAATAGGTGCCTACGCACCTTCGGTGCGCTTGGCCCCTAATAAACAAATAAAGATACAGTGGACCAATGTCTAAAACAATTCAGGGATAAAATCTGAGTTTAGATACTGTGGTATCTGCAAATTAGTCTGGGCATAGAAAACCAAAGACCCTCCTAATGGAGACCGAAGTTCATGTCCTAGAGTTTGCAATAATTAAAATTTATATGTATGTTAATATGTTAACATTTTCAAGCAGATAGTTTGGGTGGTGAATGGGACATAAAAACAAGCCACTACTACCAAATACCCAACTTAATTTCCCAAAGTTAACATTTATGATGATGAAAATACATTACATTTTATACAGGTAGGTTTGGGTGGTGGATTGGACATAAACCCTAGGACATCCCAAATGGAAACCCAAGTGTATTTATTTTTTCAACGTTTATGATAATTCAAAATGAAACAAATAGATTTTTCAGATGGTAAATGTTGGGTAATGGATGGTACATAAAAGAACAGGACTTTCTCAGTGGAGACCCCTTCTTTTCCCTGAAGTTGTCATTTACTATATTTAAACATCTGACATTATTGAATTTTTACATTTTTAGGAGGTAGGTATGGGTGGTGGATGGGACAGGTTTTTGGTTAGGGTAAAGAGGTAAAGCATATACTGTGCTGGTTTTCTGTGCTGTTCTTGTGGCTTTAGGGGAAGCTGCATATGACGAAGAGGATGCCAGCATGTCTTAGATTCAAAGTATAGAATCAGGCCACTTGAATTAAAGATGCTGGTGCGTTTTCCCTGCTTGGTGAAGCCAACATATTGAAAGATGGTATCTTCTATGTATGTGCACTGGGCTTCATCATTATGTATTTATTTCTTATTCGTAATAAATTAACATTCTCTATTCACTCACTGTTTGTACTAGATTTATTCTGCACAGATCTCCAGCCTGATCAATGTGCTGTCTGATAAATTTAACAGTTGAGACATGCTTTTAACATGAAAATGAAGTTTCCCACACACTCAAAAGCTACATCTACCCTACTGCATTTTTTATGCAACATTACGTCAGTTGTCTGTTCTATCCAAACCACATACAGACTGTGAAAATAAAGAAAACGTTTTTGTTGCACAATATGGATCAATCATGCATGATTTGCTATGGGTAACCTCTGGAATGGCTAAAGATGATCCAGCAGACGGTAGAAGACATTCAGCCCATGTACAGACGGCTTTACAACACAGTTACTTGAACCAACAGTGACTGACCTCCTATTTGGGCCAGAACCTTTTTTCTTTACAGTGTCTGCATTCCAAATCATTCACTGCTGCTTAAGCACAACAACTATCATTATTGAATATCCAATATAAAGATACAGTAGCCCTACCCAGAATGTATTCATAAACATGTATCTGTATGACTTGTTGTACTCACTGTTTATATGTATAAAAATAAATTAAACTGTGTTCATCACACCAACCAACCAAGTAGAGTTTAGGTTATCCAGATATCTTGGCAGTTTAGAAGCCTCTTGTACTTGCACTTGAATTTTAATACAGAAAGACATGTTTGCAGTGTTGGTCATCTTACTTCAAAAAGTAATTAGTTACAGTTACAAATTACTTGTCCCAAAAAGTAATTGAGTTGAGTTAGTAACTCAGTTACCACATTGTAAAAGTAACTCAGTTACTCAGCAAAGTAACTGAAGTTATTTTTTATGTTCTATAAGGGTATTACGTTCTGTAACAGCTGAAATATCAAAGATGTTTAAATTAACTGAAGAATAAAAACACTATATATAGTATTTTAGAACATTTGGTATTTATTTTAATGCTAAAGCAGCAAAACCAGTGTTAAAGTAAAATACACAATGCATTTACGGACATGGTCGTTATACAAGGACTATGCCGTGTAAGCCCTGCAACTAACAGTGTACCTGGTTTGAAGCTGCTGGGATAGGCTCCAGACCCCCGCAACCCCAAAGGGAAACAATCAAAAGAACATGACTGAATAACTATTAGGTAAAGTAACACGGTTTAATGACTAGGCAGAAATACATCATGTTCTTCATGTTTTTGCTCAGCAGCCAACATACTTGAGTAGAATTGAGGTCTATCAGGAGAATATATTTTAAAGACACATGGGTGACAAGCTTTTGCACCAGTTTTAATGTGTCAAATATCTTTTTTTTTGCATGTAAAGAGAAATACCACTGTTTTTGTTGCCACTATGGGCGTGTATCTTAGCGTGTATCTTTTGGAAGACCACTTGGCTAAGGGTCTGTAGGAGTAGTGGGCAGACTATGGCCCAGGGGCCACATATGGCCCACTGACCTGTTTAATCTCGCAAGCCAAGAACTCCAATCAAAGGCCATAACTGTTAATACACAACATCAGCTGACACTTTTCCACCAGACATGACATTCTGCACTCAAACCGGGGTAAAGCTGGAAGCAGATTGGCACATTCTAGCAACCAGTAAATACAAAAAAGGATTCTAATCTACTCGGCCCTGTCAAATTTAAAACATAAATGTGCCCACCCTATAAAGCATTGAATAAGGAGTGGGTTGGTCATAGTGGTTAGAAAAACATAGTGGTGCAGCCTGTGAACACAAGAACAGCTGCATGTATGACACACATACTGTATGTGAACAAATGTAAATGACTGTCCCTGCAGGCGTTCTGTGTGCACTGTGTATGAGACATAAGACAAACCAGCGGTGGTCCCATCTCCCTCCTCTGGGAGTGACACATGTGTACAAAGCCCACTGCTTCACTAAGCACAAGTCTCCTGTGTACACTCTGGGATCCAGAAATATTTACACCCATGAACGCACCACTAAATGTGCAGTTAGTGACTGTGAAATACAATACGGATAACAAGAGCTGAAGTTCAGGAGTAAACACTAAACATTATTGGTGCTTAGGTCTACAATTGGGCTAAGATCCATTTACAAGGCAAATAAATATTGTCAAATGTCTTTGGAGTGCATCTCTAAATGTAATGTTCTTAATCTAATATTTCTCACGACATTCAAAAAGCCTGCAGGGTTTCTATCAGCACAGAACAGCCAGCATAAGCACAGACTTCTGAATTTTCCAGTAACACTGATGTGGTTTCAGAGGTACTGAGGTTAAACATAAAAATACATTTTAAGTAGTTCCTCGTTATGCAACAACTGCGGTCAACAACAACCATTCAACTAACCTCAAACCAAATTTCTATTCTTTGGTCAAACAACTAAAATAACGTAAAAAACTAAAAGCACAAATATTCACCTTCATCTGTGGTTGAAAAAGAGTGGAAGGTGTTGACACACACGTGCCATTAAATCTGAGTGGTTGGATCTAATGTGTCTAATGTGTTTTTTTATGTTTGTACCGTGATTGATTTACATTTTTGTGTTGTTTGCTGTTGTATTTATTTATTTATTTATTTATTTATTTACCAAAATAAACTCTAAAATCCGTCCAAGGAGTTGTCTCCACTGAACAGGTGGAGCAGTAGTAGTAAAATGAAAACCCACCACCTACCGGTCTGGCTCTGTGTGAATGTGGCTCTGAGACAGGATGACACTATCGTTGTCTTGACCAGCTTTCTTGTGTAAATTAGTTTCTTGACAAAGCATTATTTATAGGATCAGCACGTTGCTCTATTTAAGCTCTTAATTACATCTGTGTTTGTAACAGAGGCAGCAGTGTGTGCACCATAGATTGTAAATAATCATGGGTGTTGTATACCCACTGCTCTCCCATTCACTCATATTGGCCTTACCACAGGGCAATAAAATGGCGGTTACATCTGGGCTTTTCTGCTGTTACTGCATAGTAAAACAAAAGTTTTCAGATAGCATAAGAGATGTATTAATCAAAAAAAATCACCCAGAGTTGTCATGAAGTTAAAACTTAGCTCTGAGACCGGAGCCATCTTTTGTACCAGGCTGTAAACATGAGTTTTACTCTTGTAAAGTCGCTATTGGATTTCTCCTTATATTTATGCTTTTGGAGCCTGCCCTCTGGTGGACGGTGGTATATCACTGTACATTGCTTGAGGCTCTTTTAAGGGGTTTAATGAGAGGCTTGTTTTGCACAAACAGAGAGTGGATTCAAGGTTTACCAACATTTAGTCATTTACATTTATCAGACGCTTTTATCCAAAGCGACTTACATTCACCAGTGTTACATTTATGGTTGACGCTTTCATTTAAAGCGACTTACATTAAGGTTCCATTCCCCAGTGTTGCAGCTGGAACACCACTGGAGGCAAGTTGGGTTAAGTGTCTTGCCCAAGGACACAACGACAGTATAAACTGTGGGAAGAGCGGGATTCGAACCGCCTACCTTCCGGTTGAAGGACGACCACTCTACTACCAGATTGAGTTATGCTAACAATTGAGTAATGCTGCATTTATACATTCTACAACAGACAGAGGATAGAACCAGTGAGAACATTAACTGTCTCTCACAATATGATAAAGGTAATAGAAGTAAATAATCAGAGAGGCTCTGTTTTAATTAAACAGAAGCTAGTGGAGTTATGCAGATGTTGATTTGGAGAATGCATATAAATACGATTGAATTGGGAGGTGTGATAGGGATGACAGTAATGTCTAAATTAGACATTCAGCACTTGACCCACTGTCTAAGGCCTAACACACCTCCTCAGTGGCTCCCTAGAGTTCTGTTGAACCAACCTCACTTCTAGTTTAAAGTTGAAATAAACTTGGAGTTGGAGGTGCTAATTTTCATTCTCACTGCCACACACGCACCTGTGAATAATCCCTGTGAAAACTAGAATTCAGGACCTCAAGAGGACTATAACACCTGACAACTGCAACGATGGCCTCCTAAAACCCAGACCTCTGTTCACTTCAGACCATGTGCTTTTTCCACATTGAAAAACTTTTGTAAGGAGCTTGAGATCCTGCTTTCAAAGCATACATTTATGTGATAAAAAAAACACATTTAGAGGTAGAGCCTTCATACAATTTCTGTCAATGCTTCACCAGAGACCTTAGCTCATTGTGCAAAGGCATTTGTCATCAATGACATTGTCATTGTCATTGATGACAAACATCATTGTTCGATTATGGAGGCAATTGAGGTTCGGGAAATGAGCCTGTAGGATGGGAAACTGGGTTGTGAAGGCATACAAGGTAGACTGTCCAAAAAGATCAGTCAAAAGGGGCCAGTACACTCAATATGTTTTGGTATGTTTCTAAGAAACTTTGAAGAGACACTGCGTAACCTTTAGCCAGTAGAGGGCACAGATCCCTCTACAGACTCTGTGTTGTTACGACAACAATATTGATGGATGTCAAAGCTGGCAAGTTTGGAAGAAAAAATGGTATTCTGAAACGGTAAGGTAGTTTTAGTGTATTTTGTACAAATACAACTCTGCTAGGATCCAGTGTATCGGTCTATTTCTGCTCCGTCTGTTTGAGTGCCGTAAAGCTCGTCACTCACGTAATCACTCAAGTTACACTGGAGGTTTGTGTCCAGCAGAAGGTACTGTGTCACTCACTGAGACATGAGCATGATTCTACTGATCTCACTAACAAAATGATTGTGAGAAAATATACTTTTGGGCTGAAAGTTATGCAGTGCACCTTTAAGGAAAGTTAACAGACTACTGTTTTATCTTTGACTCATCTTTGTATAATCACAGATGTTACACAAAGCCCTGTTTCAGAGTGCTCCAGATCAAATCCCCCCTCTTCAGGAAGGAATTACACGCTTCCACAGATTCCAACATTCCACAGATGCCTTATGGTGGCAGAGTTGCATATTTGATCATCTTGGCAACATTACAAAAACACACAATAACCCCCCGCTCGTTCTATACCCTTGTGTGTCGACTCTCACCACAAATACATCTTCTTACAGAGTGGGGGGGACAGAGGCGGCACATATTAAATCCACCAGAAGGTTTCCAAATCCCAGCTGAGCCGAGCAAGGAAAAAAACCACGCAGGAGATAGCAGTGTGACTCTCTTCCCTAAAGCTTTGCCTGTCATTATCCAGACCTGTGCTGTGGTAGGGGCTAAGCTGCTCCTGATGCACAAACAGGAAATAAAGGCTTTGAAACTTCCACTTTCAGGCAGGTAACCACGTGCAACTGGCTTCATACAGCGTAGTACAAAGGTCATATAAGAGAAGCCAGTATGAGTCCTACATATTCTATGCCAGACCTCTTATTTTTTTAAATACCAATTCTGCCTGCGGGCAAAACTCTATAGTTTTGTGTGTTTAAAAGTCCATTTTTCAATGTAAAAAAAAAAAAATTCTTTAATTGGCAAAGCAAATTTATGATGTCACCACTCTTTTTCACCTTTGAGCCCATTGGTCCATCCAATGGACAGCAGTTTTTTTTCTATTATTGAGGATCCTGGTCTATAAAGCCATCCATGGTTCAGCCCAATACTAGCCTAAGAATGACTGTGATAATATTGAAGACCTTTTTAAATGCTTTTCATGTGAGTGTCTATAAGAGCTGCAGTATTCCAGTCTGGTCTCGGTCTTGACTCAACTCACATCAAACCAAATTTAATCCAGATCTGTGAGGCAGTTTATTTTTTTAATTCCTTAGAAACACATCTAATGCATCTGGTTGTGCCAAACTCTTGCGTAACTTTAACCACTGGCAGCAGGTAGAGTGAAAACTAAGGGTGTCAAACGGGGCCAGTTTGAAAGCTGTGTAGGAGAAGGAGAGAATGAAGCCAAAATGGTAAATCTGTACCAGGCTGAATTACCAAATCCTCTGAAGAGTGGTGGAAGTGGGCTCTGTGTATGACGATCAATCCTGAAATACTGTAAAAATATCTGAGAAGTCAGTACCCCCGTTTGTTGTTAGAATTTCACGTTCTATGAGCACATATTTTTTTATGTTTTCCATTGGTAATCACTCATTCCGCACCCCGAGTAGGTTCCAAATTGTCTTTTTAAAAAATCTAAACATAAACAAAATAGATTTATGCTCTAAGGTCATGACAGTAAATACATTAAAATACTAGCATTCTTGTTGAAAAATACCTTAGGGCTTTAAAACAGCAGGTTTTAGATACATTTGAACAGGCTTTAGCAGCTTTTTGATGGTTTTAATAAGATTTTAATGGGTTTAGTTGGGTTTTAGTTGGTTTTATATGAATTCAATCAGGCTTATTTGGATTTTAACAGGATTTAGTTGTATCTTGGGAGGTTTTAGATGAATTACACACGTTTTAATTAAACTTTTCCTGGTTTTAGATGGAATTGAACAGGTTTTAGTTGAATTATAGCAGGTTCTAGGTAGAATTGAACAGGTTTTCAGATAAATGTAGACATGATTTGAGCTAGAGTGCTTTTGTTTTGTTTTGTTAGAAACAAATAGGCCAGTGGCTTGATTTCTTTCCCCAACCCTATCCATCCCACTGGCTAAGAAGACGTGACCGAGCATGACAGCGTTTAGCCTCCAGACACTGCCAGCCAAAGAACAAACCAACAACAGCATCAAGAGGGAAGAGTATATGTGACAAATGTTTCTATTACACTGCTCTGTTTCTTCAAGGGACTGATTTACAACTTTTCTCACATTCAGTCATCACCACAAACACAAACAAGACAGATGGACTGCCTCCACGCTTTATCTCCAAGCTCTTGCAACAGAGCGAAGAATTAAGTGTTACATTTAAAAGGTCGACAGAACAGTATTTAGTGTTTTTTATCTAAACCCTTATATCAGCTTCACAAAGATACTATAAATTCTAAAATGGCATTTAGTTTTTTTTTTTTTTGCCAGAGTTTTGAATCAGTCACATAAGTAAAGTTGGAGCTGTAACGCAATCAATGGCACTTGTATAGAACAACTGCTCCTACAATAAGTAATATAACTCCTACACAATCCACTCAAATGTGTCACCCGGAGTTGATCGTACAAGGCCCTAGTACAAAGTCAGGAGGACTGTGAACGATGTCAGGTGATCCTCGAGACGATCTACTGTACATACCAAACATGGTGAGTTAATGTTGTGTATGCCAAACAGCTGGTACTGTAAGCGGCGTGCACAGAAGCCGTATATTTGCAGTTTGTTTGTACTTTTTTTGTGTGTCACTTTGGGACACATGGAGTTGAGAAAAGGACTTAGTCTCACTATGGATGGCAAAAAAATCACTTGGAAAAACAATACTGAAGTATTCTGTAATTTCTTTATCTTTGTCATGTCACGTCACTAAATGCCAACTTAATAAAGACCATATTTTTAAGAAGCTGTTAAAACAATGGTTTGTCCAGGTCTCTCACCTCTCGTCCTTCACTCGGCAAGTGTTGTGGGGGCTCTCTGGCGTCCCACCCGCGGCGGCAAGAGATGGCGAGTCCAGGCGGGCGCGGCATCAGAGCAGCCGGGCAGCAGCAGTGATGGGGGGCTGTGGTGAAGGTAGACTGGCGCAGGAAGAGATTGAGGAGCTTGAGCAGCGATGGTAGGACCATGGTCCTTGGCGGCAGCCCACCACGGAGGGTCAAGGTCAGGGCGGACCCCCGAGTGATCGTGACTGGCCGCGGTGAGAAGCCACGCTGGGATTGGCTTGTGTGGAGATGAAGCAGAGAGGGGGTCACGGTGCACAGTGTTCCAGTCTCATGCCCTGGGACACTGTCACATGTCACATGTAATAGGGCTGCTCAGTCCTAGGCATTCCACATTTCCTTTGTCTTTTTCCTCACTTTCACAAATAGAAAATGGCACTTTGCCTAAAA
This sequence comes from Perccottus glenii, assembly GCA_024416835.2. Taxonomy (NCBI): domain Eukaryota; kingdom Metazoa; phylum Chordata; class Actinopteri; order Gobiiformes; family Odontobutidae; genus Perccottus; species Perccottus glenii. The sequence goes on from CM044558.2 coordinate 5,549,221, forward strand.
ATGCTAAAATGCCAACATTTTCGAATGTCAGATAAGTTTTTTTAGTGTGGTATTATCTTGTATTAACACAATATATAACACATGATGTAGTCTTTAACACTTCATATTTAGTAACTTTAATTTACAGTAATTTTATATAGAAGTTATGTAAAATTAACATTGTGCTATTAAAATGAAGTTATTTATTATGAGCTTATGGTTGCAACATATATGTACCATAATGTTCACATCTTTTAATAAAAAAGAAACCAAAAAAAGTTGTAACCACTGCTGACAGTGTTTTATTGTTAATATGTTTTTTTACGGTGATACTGTAAATGTGAAGGGCCAATAATTTATCAAATTTTCATTGTGCTGTCATAAAAGTGAGATATTATAATATTTATGATTTTTTCCCAACATATTTGTCCCCAATGTTGATACTTGAAATTTGAAAGGCCTGTTATGTAATATTCCCTTAAATTCTTAAGAAGTATGTATATATAGTTTATAAACTTGAATAGAAAATCAATAACCTGAACGATCACACAATTGATGTAAAATTTCATCACACATTTAGCTAAAGCCCATACGCTATCATAACAACATTCCGTTTTTTTTTTTGTATTTTCTTTTAGTATTAAGTAATTCAAACACGATATTGAAAATGAAATTTATGGTTGCTTTTCTTGTACCGTATACCATATATCTAACATAATGCATTCTATAATGCGCCCAGATTTATAAAAAAATTTAATCTAAAAACTAAATCTGACTAAATTATTATTTTCTTCAGTGCCATGCAGAAACATTGTCCTTAGTGTTGGATTGTGCCACAAGACAAATAGTGCTGCCACATTGAAATAAAATCGTCTACGTTACATGCCACCAGAGTGCTGCTCAGTGCATTCAAACGGTTTCTTCTTCTCTTGCTTTAGGCTGCTCCTCCTGCTTCACCAACGGAAGATGCCACTTGGCGCTGACAGCTCGTTACACATCCAACTCCTCAGCAGCTTCTCCCGGTCTCTTCTTGTGCCTTCAGAGCTCAGTCCTTTATTAAACCCCAGCCAGCGTCACTTTTCCAAACTCCCAGTGCCACACACAACGTGCTGCCTGCCTGCTGCCTGCTAACTCCTCCGGATGACTGGATAAATTGTCAAGAAACGGAGGAGGAGACAGAATCGGCAACAGGGGAATGGAGATAATGCTGGTAGTACTTCAACTACTACTCGGGAATAGAGAGCGTTGGAGTGAAAGAGAGAGCGTGAGGAGAGAAAGGGAGCTCTTGTTGGAAGTGTTTAGGCAAAAAAAAAAAGCTGTGCAGAAAAAGAAGAGCTGCTCTGTTGAGACTAATCAGACAGGAAGAGTGAGGGAGATCCAGGCACGAGGGGGTGAGGGGTCGGAGGGTGGGCTGAGGCAAAATTCTGCCGTGCATATGCAAACGCAAGCATTGTCCTGACACTTTCAAATGTCAGGAGCATATATTCAGTGAGCTGTTCAAGTAAATGCAGTTGGTCAATATCTTAATTTTCCCTTTCAAACCGAACACATTAGTTCATATGCAGATCCTCATTAAAACGTATCTGCCTTCATCATATTCAAGAGAGAAATATTTTTTTTTCTGTCTAATCTATACTTGTATCAATCAACTTTTTAAAATGTTTTATCTGTGATAACTCTGACATTGATGATCACATATTATCTGTAAACACCGCTGCATCTCTAACGTGCTCCCAATTATAACCACCAGCATAAATTTGAGCCCAACATCACTGATGTTATTGGTTTGTTAATGCGATCTATTGCGAACTGAGATTGGCATTGTTGGAGACATTCAGTTAGACTGTCAACACATCTAGTTTTTGTTTATTGTGTGCAGTTTATTGGGGCGTATTAAAGGCAGTGGGTATTAGTGAATTATCCTTCAGCTCAGTAATTCTTGATAAACAGGCCGTACAGTGTCTCCTCAGACAGCACACACAAAATACAAGCTCACATAACCACTGCGAGAAGCTGGGGAGCAGTTTAGTCCATGGCAGCAGAGGCTGCAGTGATATGTGTGGTCGGAGGAGACTGCTCATCCAGTGCTCATCACAGTGACACTTATCCTCACTGCACTCTGGCCATATGTGTACATGCTTTGCAGATCACACTCAGAGGCCCAGTCCACATGCAGCTGCTGATACCTTACACACATTTTCAGAAGCAGATTCCTTTAACGGACATTCATTTTAGTTGACGTCTTGGATTCATTTCAATAGAGAAGCTGTGAAGGATGTTGCACTTGGTTCCAAAAATGGTCCCTAATTCTAACTTCACAGATTGATAGGTAATATTTCCGATACTTTTATTTACATTTTCAACTTTTGATTTATCTGTATACATTGGCTAACTTTTTTTGGCTGCCATAGAGTCCAGTAATTCATCCTCTACCAGTCTAGCTGCAGCGAAGCTAGTTAGTAGAATAGGTTGCCTAGTTGGTTTAGATCTATAACTTCATTTTTTCACTTCAGGTCATCCACGTTTATTTATTTTAAAACTGTGCTCATGTTTAATTTAACTCTTATTAGCTTTCTGTATTGTTTGTACAGATTCTTTTTTTTACTTACTACTGATGGCAGTATTTATTACCGTGCACATGTTGAGATGGGATTGAGATGGGAGTGGAAAGGGCAAGCGAGTATGTTATGATGTGTATTTTAGAAATGTGTGTAATGTTATCTGTAATGGTTTAATGTTTTGTGTTTAGGACTTCAAAAACGAGGGACAATCCTTCAATAAATTCAATTCTAAGCACACCCATTTTTTATAACTCGTTGAATGAGGACATTTTAATATTTATTTTGTTTCTCACTGGATTTGACCATAGCCTTTAAAAAGTATTTTGTAGGAATTTAAAAAAAATGAGTGTAAAATGACTTGAGCTTTCCTTGATCTTCAGCATCATCAAATAAAACATCAAGACACTATAAGATTGTAAGCCACATCAAACTAGTCTGCATACTATGTTTTTTATGATAAAGAAAGTTTTGAATATTATATTTTTTTCATTTCATTTTTTTATTTGTCATTACACATATAATTAGTAATGAAACATTTAACCCGTTTCATGCAGCATTAACCCAGTCTGTAACTGTTTGGTGCAAACTGGGCAAAATAAAATGAACATAAATAAGTATAATATGTCTGAGATTTTGATAGTAATGTACATATGTTTACAGCTAGAAGAATAACAACAAGATATAGACACATTGCTTGTGTTAAAAATAAGTGTGTTGAAAATATAAATTGATTATTTATACAAAATAGAAAAAGACTAAGTGCTAAGAAGCATGGTCATTAGCTCAAAAGTGATTTGAAAAGTGAAGCTTGGCAGATAATGTTGCATCTCCACCCCCTCCACTGAGACTCTCTGTATCTGTAGTCTGCACAATCACAACACATTTGAGTTTGGCGACTGGGCTGGAGGAAGATGGATGCTCGCAGCCTTCAAACAAAGAGAGCCACTTCATCCAAGCTCCAGCAGAAGCATAATGCAGCCAACAGCCAAACCTGGAGCTGGGATGGAAAATGTGTGGTACTCCACTCCCAAAACTTGCACAATATGTCTAAATGAGCATGCCATAATGTACATTTCCAAGCCATTACCTGTGATATACAGTAGTAACTGTAAATGAGTAAACAGGGTAGTGACAGGCGAGAACGACTGTGTTCTTTTGCTATACACACAAACACTGCACTGACGCTGGTAAAGGTCACAGAGCAGTTTCTGCAGCTCGGCACAGGAGCCTGTGGGCGAGCAGACTCATTATGCTCTTCTAGCATACTAAAAATAGACACTTGGGGATTTTTCTTCCAGTGTTCTCTTTTCCAGACAGATGTGAAGCTGTGAACAAGCCCCTCCTCGTACAATCTTTGCCACTTACAGATAAACGCCATTTTATAAAACAGTTAACTTAAGCATAGCTCTGTTTCCTAATTGGTCAAAGCCACTCAACTTTGGTTTGACTAAAATCACCTATAGAAAGAAAAAATATATATATTTTATTTATTTATAAAAAACTGAGTTATCTGCTTTGGCAAATACATTTTTCATTCACAAAAGTGCATTTGTGGTATATATTGTTCTAGTATCTGGGTTGAGCTTGTAGCAGAGCGAGAGTGTGTACAGAGGCTTTGATAAATTTAAATGATTGGATTTGATAAGCTTCTTTTGCTAGTTACAGCAAACACACCTGTTCTAGCATTACCGCCAGAACGCCAAAAACACACACTGACTGACGCACACTGCACCCCGGTCGAATTAAGCCGGTAATTAGTGAGGCTGGCTGAGTGGACAACTGTACAGTCAGAACAAGTACTTCCTCATTCAACATTTAAAAAGTTGAAAAAATTACTACCAAAAGTCGTGGTGGCTTTTTTCTATAATTCCATTCCGAGTATAACCACTAGTGGCTGAGAAAAGACCTGACACTCCAGTTGAAATAACCAAAAATCGACAAAAGTTATTTCAAAAAGAAAAAAGAGTTTATTATAAACTCCAAAGTGATAAAGATTACAGAACTCAACAATTCTAATTCTAAACTAAGGATTAACTATAACAAAGGAGAGTAGCAGAGGGCTATATCATGAAGATCAAAGACTGTCTTTCTGCTGCAGCCAGACAACTATTCTCTCTCCCAGTCATTCACTAAGGGCACTTTAGATTCACATATTCATACATCTATATTTTTGGACAGTGGGTGGAAGCCGGTGAGGATGGGCAGGACGTTTCTGTGGTCCCCCAGGCCATCTACAATACATTTCACTGTGGTTTATGCACTTTTGTGGCTGTTAACATCAGTGATTGATGTTACCATAATGCTTTAAGCTCACCAAACTTTAACCTTATAGCAAATTTGGTAACGTCATGGCTGTATAAACATTAAAGTTCCCAAGGCTCTTTGAATCACATGAATCCATTGTGTCAGTCGTGATATCTCAGCAACAGTCTAAGTGCTGAGCTCGTTTATCTCCTGCAGGCAGCTTACACTTGTACACTGCACCTTTTTGGCACAGTTTTACCTTTTATTTGGCGCTGCTCTGTATCTGGCTGAGTGGTTGTTTTACAGGCTGGTTGTGACATTGTCTTTTCTGTCAACGTTACTCCTAACTTTAAGGGTGAATAATGCTCAAGGTTATCCCTGCCACATCCGCAACATCCAAACCTAAAAAAAAGTACAAGACAAAAAAAGAGGCGCTCGTGCACCTGCAGATTTTACATACAGGGAACAGGTTGCCTGGATACAGATACTCCCTGCTAAATATAAACCAGGATGAGAGCAGCAGTTTAGCAGAAGACACTGGAAAGAGAGCACAAAAATGTACTGCACTAACATCATTGCAGCAAGAATATGGAAAGTCCTCCCTATTTTACTTCATGTTTGGATGATTTTCTTGCAGGGTGCTATAGCACACAGCACATACATCATGCAGGGCTGGGGTGTGATAATACAGAACTAGATTAGTAGCAGGGTTGATGAGATCCTGTGCTTCTGTATAAATCGTTACATGCTGCTGTCAGATGTTACGGCGAGCAGCAGTGGGCTCGTCCGTATGAGGAAGTCAGCAGCTCCCCTCCCTGGCCGCACCATCACAACACAGCACGCAGCTGCTCCACCATGAACCAAAGCAGAAAGAGCAGCAGCCCACATACTGGATGTATCTAGGCCAAACAATAGGAGATATTTTCTACTAGTCATAATACACCTAGAGTTTGGCCAACACAATATTAGATATTAGAGCTTAGCTTACAGTTGAATTAAAATGATGCAAGTATTAATATGAACGGGCAAAGCTACAAACATACAACTACATGGCTCTGCTTAGTGGGGAAGCACTGCCAAAAAGACAATTCCTGCCCAAAACCTTTTTTTTTTATGGAGACACACAACGGTTCCTTTATGACTACAAGCTCCTCAGATCAGACAAGAATGTGATGAAAGTTGTGTGTTATTTTTATTTTAGTGACTGCTCTTCTCTCAGTAGGTTTTGTTGCACTAAACTAACATAAATGCATAATTTATGCTTTGGTATTTATGGGAGTATAATAATATATAAGAATAATGCATTTTACGCACATTGTCATATTACTAAATATGCTGAATATTGCTCAGCCCTAACTGTATTAGTATCATGTTCCCTAAACATAAAAAGTATATATCTATTAGAAGAGCTATCAACAAGCTCAGACAAAAACAGATTAAAATAAAACACAATCGATGAAAGAAATGTTTACAATATGAATGTGATTACACTGTGGTCATATGGTACAATATGAGGATATTAGTTGTTGATGATCTGTCTGATGATAGGTTTGTTGAATTTTATTTAAATAGCACAATTCATTCCCTGGGTAACTCAAAGTGCTTTTTTATGAGCGGTGAAAGTAACACAATTGAATTGATTTACAGTAAGTTAATGCAAATAAAAAACTGACAAGTGAAAGAGTAGGTAAATTTATAAATGACTGCATGAATTAAAAGTTGATAAAACTCCACTAAATTGATTAAATTGGAAATGTTAAAAGTGCATTTGATTTGATAAACTGAATGGTTTTTGTGACTGACATTTATCAATTCGCAACAACATTTATCAAATTGGAACGACAGTTTTGGTTACTTCCGGTCAGCATCCATGTGTTTAATGTGCTGCTAAATGCTGTACTTGTGCTTTAGCGAACTGATCCTAGAAAGACACTTCTCTTGTTCACGAGTGAGGGAAGGAGGGAACGTGAGATTGACAGACGGATCGGTGCAGCTTCTGCAGTGATGCGGTCGATGTACCGGTCTGTCGTGGTGAAGAAGGAGCTGAGCTGTAAGGCAAAGCTCTCGATTTACCGGTCAATCTACGTTCCTACTCTCACCTATGGTCATGAGCTTTGGGTCATGACCGAAAGAACAAGATCCTGGATACAAGCGGCCGAAATGAGTTTCCTCCACAGGGTGGCTGGGCCCCCACCCCGGAATTCTCTGTACACTGACTGAGCTGATAAACTTAACACAGCTCTTTTTCTATTACGTATTGCTGCCATTCATTGCCTTTAAAGACCCATTTGTATTTAGGTGCATTTGTTTTCACTTACGCTGCTTTCATTGACTTCCCTCAGAACGATGGGTTGGGGCCTGTTTTTATTGACAGGAGAAGTGACAGGTGATATAAATGAGCTTCTGGCACAACATCATCCCGTTTGGGGAGGCTGATGGTTTGACTTATTCAACTAATGGATCAGCACATAAAGACTCTAGAAGAAGGATTAGCAGGGGCTTGTTAAAATTAATAATAAAATTAGGACATTGTTCGATTGTTTGGAGAGATTCTTAGTAATCTTAGTAATTCTTAGCAATGGACAGTGGGGTTATTATAAACAAGCTGTATCACAAAATAATTGACAACTTAATAAATGATCAGTAGGTTTAGGGTAACTACACTTTGATCATATGAGGTTAGTCTGTTGAATTGCAATGCAGGGCACCTTTGCTTTAATTTTTAGCTAAAACAGATCTTGGTAAAGTTAGACTTAGACTCTGTATTTATTTGTGTTCTGGCTGACAAAACAGATGTTGGCACTACATTTACATTTAGTTTGGTTAAAGGACGACCGCTCTACCACAGAGCCACTGCGCCCCTACAGCAGCACCAAACCGACCGGGAGCAGAACTATATTCATGGGAAATATCAAATGGATGATGAATGTCCTCATGTAATGTAAGCACACTGTACAGTCAAATCCAGATTCAAAGAACAAAGAAGAGAACGTTTTAATCATTTACTTTTTATATACAGTAGTTTTGTTTCACACAGCACTTTTCAAATGTTTTATTACCACCCTAAATTGAAGAAAAAAATGAACTGTGTCCTGTGCACCACACCTTCAGTAACTTGTTAATACTGTTTTAGTGAAGGAAATGAATACAGAATAATTTAACAACAGGCAAGCATTATTATGTAACTGTATGTATGGAATCCATTCAAGTGAGTGTCCCTCCCCGTACGTCATGTCATCAGCTTGTGTCCCAGACTGGTCTGTCACATTTTGATGGCGGCAATGGCAGAGGATATAGTGCACAGCGGTAAATTAAAAGTTATTATTGCTGTTGTTGTGACACAAAAACATTGGGATTTTTTTGCGTGTCGCAAAAACGATGGTGGTTAGCACTCCTGCCTCACAGCAAGAGGGTTCTGGGTTTGATTCCCATCCAGGGCAGAGCCTTTCTGTGTGGAGTTTGCGTAGGTTTCTTCCGGGTACTCCGGATTCCCCTACAACTAAAGACATGTACAATTGTCTTAATTGACCTGCCTGGTTAAATAAAAAAAAATAATAAAGGATTACTACTGTATAAAATACCATTTTCATCAGAATAATGTAACCCACACCTTTTTATTGGAGCCTCTTTAATCCACAAATGTGCTGTTTTTCATGCAGTTGGAACGGATCGAGGTCAGTTTGTTTTATTACCAAAAATAGACTGAACTGGAGTCCAAGAGGCATCTTTTCAGACAGATCCAGTATGGTTCTTAAGTCCCAAACAAGAGTTTTTAGACCAGCTAAAATAAACAATATTTATGTAGCAGTCTTAAATTTGATCAGATATGAAACTACCTTTAGAGCTCACATCTCTAATGACAAACTAAGTCAAGTCACTTTTAATGATATCGTATGGCGACGATACGATGGCGACCTTGCATGAACGCACCAAGAGTTACTTCAGCAGATTAAGCTGATGGACAGAACGTCTTCCACCTGGATCAGCTCATCCAACTTATAAACTCAAAGAGGGAAGGTCACATGAATCCCACAAACCAATACAGATTTTAGTAGTTTGTTTTATGGTTAGCATCTTGTTTGTTTAAATACAATTTGGACCCAACACTACCTGTTCCCACATATCATAATTATTCAGTCTTTGATCTGTTGCATTGATAAAAATTAATACAGTTATGATAAAAACAATAACCCAAACATTAGCTAAACTTTTTTCTTGAACCATTTTTTATGTAAATATAGAGTATAGCTTTCCAATCCAAGGCAGGAGATGCTAGTTTATAAAGGCTTGAGCAGAGTTGGAGTTGCTTTCCAGTTTTTGAGAAAACTAGATCTGCTCTTTCTGAAGAGCATTCTCAATGTTCTTCTTGTCTGGGATACAGCATGTCCATTCTTTTCTCATCATGCCTTTATGTATGTCCAGATAAATTAGCTAAAGAGAGATGAAATCTAGAAGAGCAAATGTTTGTACATACTCCTGAATACCAACTGATTTGTAGCAAAAGCAAATTGTTTTAGTGGTACATTTTTGGTTGCCAGTAAAAGTTAATAATTGGCTTAGGTCTTGTTCATCATTGCAAATAGCACCAGACATCAATGCAAAGTTTGATGGCTACAATAGAAATGTGTAAAAACAATGTCTGTGGAGATCCCAGAGTAAAAGACAGGAGTCTAGACAGTACAGCAGACCTCATGTTCTATAAATGGATGTGCTAGTTCCTCCATGTTTTCCCATTAACTTGCTGATAGAACATAAAAGAAGGCGGTCTGCAATGAATTCTTCAACAAATTCCAACAGCACTTTGTTAGAAACATGAGCTGCTTTGCCACTTTTGTCGAGAGCGTCCATGAAATATTCAAAGTTACATATTAGACATCTTTCTAAAAATGCTGAATACAATAAGTCAGAAGAAAGAGGCTTGTGCAAAGCTGTAGCTGCTTTCCAGTTAACACACACACACAGATCTGGACATAAAGTAAAAATAAAAATTCTGAGAAAACTGGATATGTGTTATCAACACTCACACATTTTATGTCAAGTCTGCTCACATAGTACAATGTATTGCCTAAACAAGAGAGAAGAGAACAATAAGAGCATATGTGTGTGCTCAATCATGAATACTCTCAAAAAAAAAGAATAAAAAAGCCACTTTTAGGTACTTTCTTTAGAGTACTGCTGCAAATCTTGTCGCTTTAACATAACGTCTACTCTGCGTTGTAGGGGGGGGCTTTTTAGCAAGTGGGCGTTTTAGTGGAGTGTTGTTCCTGGCTTTTAGGCCATGTCTTGTTTTATGATGTAACCATGTCACTTTCCAAAAACACAAAGTATGTAGATGAGCAGCTCTGAGATCAGCCGGCTGCTATCTTTAGATCAAAGAGGATGTTCTTTTAATGCTACAAAATTTGTGTTAGATCTGTAGATTGTAGAGTCTTCAGGCAATTCTTTAAGGTCTTTCTTTAGGTCCAGGACAAGTTTGACCCAAAATTACTGACTGTCATAACTGAATATGGCCACTTCAGCACAATTTGTCAAAGTGTGTAAATATTTAGAGGCATTTTAATAAGCATATTGTATCTGTAGCAACCAATCAATCTCTTTTGATTCTCTGCTAATTTCTCACAGATAAAACATCTTGTTTATGCAACATAAACCAATATTCATAACATACTTACATACATTCCACATAACCAAGATGATGTGGCTAATGGAAACTGATTGACTGTGTGTGCTGTTGGTGAGTGGAAATATTTAGATTGTCCATTTATAATGAGGACCAGATGACCAAGAATTTTAAGGGTGAAAATAAGTTGATTTTAAATTTCATCAACAGTAAGATTCCCGTTTGTGATGCAGTGCCGTCTAAGGCCCCGAAGATCCAGTCTGGTTTTCCGGCCTTGACCCTTACGCACAGAGATTGTTCCAGATTCTCTGAATCTTTGGATGAAATTATGCACTGTAGATGGTAATAATTTCAAACACCTTTCTGATATTGCGCCACTATTTTTTGCTGCAGCATTGGGGGAATGCCCATCTTGACTTCTGAGAGACACTGCCGCTCTGAGAGGCTCTTTTTATACCAAGCATGTTGCCAATTGACCTTATAAGATGCCAATTGGTCCTCCAGCTGTTCCTTATATGTACATTTAATTTTTCCTGCCTCTTGTTGATGCCTGTCCCAACTTGTTTTGGAATGTGTAGCTCTCATAAAATCCAAATCCTCACTTTCAACATTTGATGTTATCTACATATGTTGTATTCTGAATAAAATATTGAAATTTGAAACTTCCACTTCAATGCATTCTGTTTTTATTCACAATTTGTACAGTGTCCCAACTTTTTTGGAATCGGTTTTGCACAAACAGGCCTTACTCTGGCTATTTAGCATTTAGCAAAGTAGACACACACAGCATGTGCATGTTTGACAGAGAACTCTGTCAAAGAGTTTACAGGCACAGTATGCCTATGCTGGTTTAAGCTGGAATTTTACCAACTCTAAATGTGTCCTGTGTACTGTATTATTAAAATTGGTCTTGTTCTTGTCCTGTTCCAACCAAATCTGAGTCATGCCTGAGTACTGAGACCTGGTCAGTATGCTCTAATCTTAGCCATGATTTGCATTTTACAATAATACTACTGAACCCAGCTTTCTAACATCATCTCTATACATAAAAATAAATGCACATTAATAAGCAAGGGTGACTTTTACTTTCATTTAGAAATGGATCAATCACCACTGGTAATATAATGTCTAACCCCTACAACCTTGACTCATCATATCCACACTGTAAAAAAAACATCTAACTTCTTGTTGGGCCTTTTTCAATGATAGATAGTTCCGCCCCTTTGAGCCATTTGTTGCTTTGATAAATGAGTACGGGACGAGTGTCAGCCTTGACATTGAATGGAAATGCTGTTGCCATGGTGATAAATGGCCGCCTTGCTGATGCCCCTGTGCCAATGGTGGCATTGTCCGACAAGATCCCATGAGCTGCACCAACTCTTAATCAGAAGTCTGCACAGCGGATCCTTTTGCGCTCGTCCCGGAGCACTGTTTATCTATCAGCCACAACATGGCACAGACATGGCACTGCAGCATCGCACCTGCAATCATCAGTGTTCTACAATGTCCCAAAAAATGACACTTTTTCCTATTGTATTTCAGTAATCTTTTGGTTCCATTAGTGTTGTCTGTATTTCTATAAGGCTGGAGCAAAGCACACATAAGACTTGTGTAAAATAAATAAGTAAAAGGGAAAAACACATAATAACAATAATTTACTGTACTGCTGTCATATTTTATAAGAGAAGATACTTGTGTTTTTTCTGCACCTGGACTTCAGCTCTTTGTGGTTCTGAATGTGGTATACAATATGGATCATAACTGACTTGTTAAAAACAACAAAGAATAATGAACACAAACTATCCTTAACTCATTACGATGAATGCCTCGAGCACAAATCCTGAGATGACTCACAAGAGCTGCCTCATGCCAGAGCAAACGGCTGACGACGAGATGAAGCTGTAACAGCACTCTTGTTGAATCCTGCAGAGGGCTGAAACACTGCTCCAATTCTCCGAAAACACAGAGCTCATTAAAAAACTTAACAAAGCAGCCTGTGTTTAGCTGAACAACAGGTATTACAACAAATGGCATGACAGCATCCTGTCAAGGAAGTGCTTTAAGCTCAGAAGTGCAGTCAGGCTCTAATTGGAACTATGCCTTTTCTACTGGGATTGTCTGTATATGGTAGAGTGGTTGTTTCCGAGCGGTAGAACGACTGAGACACTGCCAGATGTACAGTAGCTCACATAAATTCAAAGATGGGGCCTTTGAGGGGTAACACAGAGTGCAACAAACCTGGCTTAGATCTAATACCTTGAAGGTAATAGTCTCAGATTGAACCATTGTCACAAAGGAACTCATTTGTTGCATCTCTCAACTCTCTGATAGACTCTCAGAAAGATCTCTGGTATTAATGAAAGGGACTGGGGAGGTGGAGGAAATATCAAAAGTAGAGGGGTAGTAGGGTTTTGTTCAAGGTCTTTATCTAGGGGAAATTGTGCAACATAAGCAAATGGTGCAGTAGCAGACTGATAAATAAACACAGAAAGAATTTACACTTGACTTTGTCACAATCTAATTAGATTGTAGATGATAGTGCCCCACATAAATGTTTGTGTTTTTATTTGAAAATACATTCCTTGTATTTAGGCCATGAACTCTTGTTGTTCACTGGGAAGTGGAAGAGTATGCCTATGTAAGGGCCCTCGGGTTCTACAAAGTAAAGGTAATTCGTTTTCGTTACAATATTTGATAATGTTGTAGTCAAGACCACATTGCTCAAGTCATGTCCCAGACCAACGCATATCAAGACCAAGACTTGTCAGGTTGAGACTGTGTCAAGACAAAAACAATGTATGATAAACTGGAACAGCTACCAGGAAACAGTGCTAAAATCTAAACATTCCAAGCCCAGTCAAATGTCATGGAGATTAGTTTGTATTTGAAGGAGCCAGAAATAATGGGAGGATTTTAATTTAATACAAAATGATGAAAGTTTTCATCTTGTTGCTAGAATGATGGAGAGTAAAAATTAGTTTGAGACCATGACAAGAGCAAGATCTTTGCAAAATGTCATAAATGGAAGTTTTCTTATCCCCATTTCCTTCCATTCCAATTGTACCGACTTGGGGAACCATGGGAACTCCGAGAAGAGACCTGATTTAAGACCAATCCTAGGCCCTTAACCCTCGTTGAGACATGAAAGGATGTCCCATAGAGGTGTGCAGATCTAAATATAAATATTATCAATACCAATTGAAATATTGGTATTGCATCGATACTGGTGCATTTATATTGATAGTTTAGCGTTTGTTTAAATGTATGCCTTGATTAAAGTTTTTTTTTTTACGTTTTTAATTGTGAAAGGGTCTAGGGATGATGTGTTAGAAGTGTGGCTCTGTGCTTTCCTTTCCTTCTTGACCAGCAGGCCCCAGGTGGCATTAACCCCGCCCCCTTTACCTCTGCTCGACTGTGAGCGAGACGCTGACATACTGCCATGTGAATTAGCAGTGGCAAATCGACAAAGTTCGAGCTAAAGCAGCAACAACAAACAAGAAATATGGCGGCCAATAGAAAACGGATTATTTTACAAAGCAGTTAATGAAAACAAAGCAAACTGTGTGCAAGAAGGTTATTCTATGCAACACAAAAATGTACAAATGGGGCGGCAGTGGCTCAGTGGTAGAGTGGTCGTCCTTCGACCGGCGGATGGGGGTTCGATCCTGCTCGAAACATCCCAAAACATCATAACATCCAGCTCTCCCCACAAACTGTCGTAGTGTCCTTGGGCAAGACACTTAACCCACCTTGCCTCCAGTGGTGTTACACTGGTAAAGAGCTTTGAGTGCCTACCTGGTGGAAAAGCGCTATAGGCAAGCAATTTTATTTATATTGCACAATTCATACACTGGGTAACTCAAAGTGCTTTACAGGAATAAAAGACAATTTACACGATTTAGATTAAGAAACATAAGAAAAATAAGAAAAATTAATAAAATTTTAAAAGAAGAGTGCAGATAAAAAACACTTTCAGTTGTAATGTAGGCGGAGCTAAAGAGGAAGGTTTTTAACCTCCCCTTGAACATTGTTAAAGTTAAGGCTGTTCCAGGTCCAAGTCTATTCTCTGAGCAACAGGAAGCCAGTGCAGAGATTTTAAAACTGGACTGATATGGTTGTACTTCCTGGTATTAGTTAGAACCCGAGCAGCCGCGTTCTATATAAATAAAAAATATGAGCGATATTAGCACAGTATTATACTTGGTATCTATCAAAACTCAAAGTGAAGGTATAGCACAGCTCTAGTGTCCCAATACTCTTTTGGATCAAAAGGAGAGGGTAACGGGTATGGATGTATACCCCTCCAAACAGAGTTAGAGAATTGGGATTGGGCCTTAGTCTTATGCTAAGTTTGACGGTTTGAAGGTTATCTGACTTGGAATTTTGGCATTTGTCAAAGATGTAGTTGTGTTGTAGAAACTGTTGTTCTTCAAGCATTTATTGACTTAAATATAAATAAAGATAATGTATCTTGCTCTAATGGTGGTTGTTTTATTCTCATCCCATTCCACTTATGTGCTTAGCTTTGTCTTTGTAAAACACTTTAGAAGTGTTAGAAAACAACTTTATGAATAAAGTTTGCAATATTGTGCTTTAATTATTGTTGACGCAATGGCCATATTCTATTGTTCCCTGTCAAAAGCTACACTCGATGCTGCGTAGCATTACGCTATGGGGAACATTCTTTGTGTGACCGGTTGTGAAGCACGTGTGTCAAACACGCCAAGAATTGGCTTATAATACCTCTGTTGGTGACGCAGCTCATCAGTGGCAGCTGTGTGATTGCGCGCACCTGAACAGAGGGTATAATAACACGTGACGCGGGAGCGTCTTCAGGTTTCTTTGTCTTCAGATCGCATTGTGTGAAGTGTGAGCAAACCTTTCTCTGTGCCAGTACGAATATATATAAAATAATAAATACAAAAGTATCATGGCTGGGTTCAGAAAGAAATGTGTTCCTCCTTGCCAGAGGCACATTGCTGACGATGATCAGCATGAATTTTGTTTTGAGTGTTTGGGGAAGAACACGCGCCCTCGGACTTTCTGGGAGTGTGAGCACTGTGATCTTTTGCCTGCCAAGATCCTACGTGCCCGGCTCGCTTTCTTTGCAGAGGAGCGAGCCGCCCCACTCCGGTCGTGGGGTTCGCGTGTTGATCTGGCTGAGGCGCAGGGATCAGATAGTCTTATGCCCCTCGCGCTCTCACCAGATGAGGCAGACACCGGCTCTGTGCTCGGGCGGGCGCGCTACGGGCGCTTCCGTGAGCACGTCGATGAAGCCTCATCCCTGGCTTCTGGGCGCCGCAGCCTCGAGCGCTCTTCCCGCTCTGACACGGCGTTTGAGGAGCTGCTCGAGGTGGTTACAAGAGCAGTGGCGAGGCTGAATATTGAGTGGCCTCAGGAGCAGGGCCCCCCTAAATACTCTAAACTGGATGACAGGTTTCTGTCAGGTGGCCAGGGGGAGGGATCACAGCGGCGGTCTCTCCTTCTTTGGGGACCTCCATGAGGAGCTGGCACGCTCATGGAATAAGCCCTATTCGTCCCGTGTTTTTGTGCCTTCGACGTCGATTTATTCGACTATCGTGGCGCACAGGTGCGGGTTATGGGTCGATGCCCCAGGTGGAAGAGACGCCAGGGCTATCTCTCCCGGGACATCGTCCTCCCTAAGAAAACCTACACTCCCCAACAAGCCATGCCGGTTCACGTCATCACTGGTGGGGAAGGCTTTCAGGCGGCGGGTCAGGCTGGTGCAGCACTGCACACCATGGCGGTTTTGCAGGCATACCAGGCTGAGCTGCTCAAAGATTTGAGCACAGGGGTTCTGTGGACGAGGCGCGTTTTCTGAGCTACGCCGTGCCACAGACCTCTCTCTCCGTGCAACTAAGCAGGCGGCCCGCGCTATTGGCCGCTCCATGTCTGCTTTGGTTGCGACAGAAAGACATCTGTGGCTTAACCTCACGGGCATCAAAGAGAAGGACCGCGCCTTCCTCCTGGATGCACCCATCTTGCCTTCCGGTCTTTTTGGCAACGGTGGACTCCGTCGCCACTAAGTTCCGCGAGGCTAAACGCTACGAGGAGGCGTTTGTGAGGTTCCTTCCTCGCCGTGCTCAGCAGCCGGGACCGTCGGCCACCCTGTCCCGGCCAGGTCCAGCCCCTTCCAGAGAAAAGCGGGCTGCCCAGAAGGAGAGTGTGGCGAATCGTGCCCCCCCTCGTAAGGACTGGAGGCGGATTCTCTCGCTGCTCAAAGAGAACAGACCTGCGGAATGTTATCTCCGCCAGGAAGCAGAGGCCCTGAAATTGGCGCGCCCATGGCGCGGGGTGTTCTCCCACCGGGTGGGGCGCAACAAAATCCAAGAGAGTCTAAAGACTCCATGTCGACACCCTCAGGAGTCCGCTGTTTTTTCTCCGCCGCCACTGGCGTTTCCGGGAGCAGCAGTCTCCAGCGCAATTGTAAGTGTCCGGCCGTCTCCTGCCTTGGCTCAGGACGGCGGATGTCTTACATCCCCCCCAAGAACCGAGGTGACAAAACTACTGCCCCTTTCAGAGAAATTGGCAGCATGGATGCTCCTGCCAAATATCTCCCCGTGGGTAATAAGGACTGTGGCCAAAGGCTACAGACTCCAGTTTGCCAATCGTCCTCCGGCGTTTCAACGGCGTGGTCTCCACTTCCGTGAAACCGAACGAGCCCATGTATTGACACAGGAACTGCAGGTTCTGCTGGACAAAGGGGCCATAGAGCGTGTTCCCCACCAGACAGACAATCCGGGTTTTACAGCCGATATTTTCTAGTTCGAAAAAGATGGGGGCTGCGCCCGATTTTAGACCTTCGCGGTTAAACCGCTACCTCAAAGCATTAAAATTCAAAATGCTCACAATAAAAATGATTGTGTCCCAGATCCGATTAGGCGACTGGTTTGTCACCATCGATCTAAAGGGCGCGATTTTCACATACAAATCCTGCCACAGCACAGAAAGTTCCTGAGGTTCGCTTTGGGAGCGGCGTACCAGTATCAGGTTCTTCCGTTCGGCCTGGCCTTGTCACCCGGACATATACAAAATGCATGGATGCAGCCTTGGCTCCTTTGCGACTCCAGGGCATCCGCATTTTGAATTACATAGACGACTGGCTGATATTAGCTCAGTCTCAGGAGCTAGTGCTTCGACATCGGGACGTCGTCCTAGCTCATCTCGACTCTCTAGGCTTGAGACTCAACGCGCCGAGAAGAGCGTTCTCGGCCGCCCAAAGGACAACATATCTAGGGGTTGTTTGGGACTCAACCGAGATGCAGGCACATCTGTCTCCTGCACGTGTCGGGTCCATTCTAACTACCCTGAAAGCTATCAGGCTAGGCCAGGAAGTGGCTGTGCACTTCATTCAAAGAATATTGGGTCTCATGGCATCTGCATCCACGGTAATTCCTTTGGGCCTTCTGCACATGAGACCGTTTCAGCTGTGGCTCAGAGCCAGGGGGTTTCATCCAAGGGCCAACCCCTGAAGCAAATAAGGGTTACGCGCCGAGGGCTTCCTATCTATGTGGTTCAGACCCCAGTTTCTCACTTTGGGTCCCACCCTAGGTCCATGTTGTCGCCGCATGATGCTAACGACAGATGCATCCCTCACGGGCTGGGGCGCGGTCTTAGATGGCCGCCAGCCCAAGGGATATGGAGAGGCCATCTTCTCGCATGGCACATCAATTGCCTCGAGATGAAGGCTGTATTTCTGGCCCTGAAATACTTCCTCCAGCAGCTAAGGGGCTACCATGTCCTAGTACAAGTAGACAGCACAGCGGTGGTCTCTTACATAAATCGTCAGGGCGGACTGCGTTCGTGCCGCTTGAACAAGCTAGCGCAGCAGGTGCTGCTTTGGGCTCAGGACAAGTTCCTGTCCCTCAGGGCGATTTATATCCGGCGCATGAATGTGGGAGCAGATTTATTGTCCAGACAGGCTGTGACACATGGGGAGTGGAAACTCCACCCGAGGTAGTGAGCCAAATCTGGGAAAGATTTTACGAAGCAGAGGTGGACCTCTTTGCTTCACAGCAGACAGCACAATGTCCCCTCTACTTCTCTCTGACTCCTCCAGCTCCCTGGGTCTGGACGCAATGGCCCATGTGTGGCCCAGACTGCGCCTTTATGCATTTCCCCCGGTGGCTCTGCTCCCGGGAGTCCTGGCGAAGGTCCGTCAATGCGGGTTGCGCCTCTTACTAGTAGCGCCCGTTGGCCAACCAGAGTGTGGTTCTCAGACCTAATATCTCTCTCGACGGCTCGCCATGGGCGATTCCGACCAGGAGGGATCTCCTTTCTCAGGCACAGGGGACAGTGTTTCATCCCGGCCCGAGCTCTGGAACCTTTACGTCTGGCCCCTGAGGGGACCACTTAAGAGATGTCGGGCTCCCAGCCCCTGTTGTAGAGACTATTCTGAGCGCTAGGTCTCCTCTACTAGGAGAGCCTATGCCTGCAGATGGCGTGTCTTTGATGCCTGGTGTGCTACACATCATGCAGACCCAGTCCACTGCCAGATTGTTTCAGTGCTGGAGTTTCTGCAGGACAAACTGTCCTCGGGCACTAATCCTAGCACACTCAGGGTTTCGTGGCCGCCATTTCGGCTTGCCACGCCCTGATTGACGGGTCTCGATAGGAGACATCCTCTAGTTGCCCGCTTCATTCGAGGTGCCAAGCGGTTGAGACCCCAAACTAGAGCTAGAGTTCCTTCCTGGGACCTAGCTATAGTGCTGGAGGGCTTAGTAAGCACTCCTTTTGAACCACTGGAGTCAGCGTCTGTTAAATTTCTGACTCTAAAAATGGTTCTTCTGGCGGCCATTACCACTCTCAAGAGGGTTGGAGATTTGCAGGCTCTGTCAGTTTCGCCCTCCTGCCTAGACTTTGCTCCCGGGCTGGTCAAAGCCATTTTGCATCCTCACCCTAACTATCTTCCAAAAGTTCCATTCTCGACCTTAAATCCGGTCGTTCTTGAAGCCTTCTGTCCTCCGCCATTTACAACACCGGAGAAGGAGAGACTTCACTTAATGTGTCCAGTACGTGCCCTCCAGACTTATGTCCACCGCACTAGCCAGTGGCGTAAGTCCGAACAGCTGTTTATATGTTACGGGGCTGCAAGCTGGGGTTGCAGCTACCAGACAAACTATATCACGTTGGGTGAGGGATGCCATTGCCCTGGCCTATGACGTGCGCGGTCAAACTTCGCCCATAGGTGTGAGGGCTCATTCTACTAGAGGGGTTGCAGCTTCAACAGCTCTAGCAAAGGTGCCCTCTGCAGCAAGTTTGTGATGCGGCAGGCTGGTCCTCTCCGCACACATTCATCAGATTCTATAGCTTGGATGTTCATGCTACTGTGGGCTCGCATGTCCTTGAGTCATCATCCCAAAATTGTGTTTGAGACCTCTTTTGTGTTTGTGCACACTTCACAACCCGAGGGGTCCAGACACTTACAGTGCGGCGGCGGTATTCGTTCCCCATAGCGTAATGCTACGCAGCATCGAGTGTAGCTTTTGACAGGGAACGTCTCGGGTTACTTGACTGTAACCCTGTTCCCTTAAAAGCGGAACGAGATGCTGCGCTGCAATGCCGCACTGGGCGTGTCCGGCGCTCTTCAGACAAAGTTGACCTGAGGACGCTCCCGCGTCACGTGTTATTATACCCTCTGTTCAGGTGCGCGCAATCACACAGCTGCCACTGATGAGCTGCGTCACCAACAGAGGTATTATAAGCCAATTCTTGGCGTGTTTGACACACGTGCTTCACAACCGGTCACACAAAGAATGTTCCCCATAGCGTAATGCTACGCAGCATCTCGTTCCCGCTTTTTAAGGGAACAGGGTTACAGTCAAGTAACCCGAGACGCTTATAGAGTACCTTGCAACCAGTCTGTCCCCTATATACCAGTCAGTATATAGGGGACATCTCTGTTTCCTGGCTTGGTTTAACTGCCAGGTGTGAATGTGGAAGCAAGACGGCCAGAGCCAAGATGAGAAAAAATTAGAAACGAGATGCAATAAAAAATAGGGAGGAAGAGCCGGAACACACACAGTGGACAGACTGTATAATGACGGAGGAGTCGTGACTGCTGCGATCATTAAAACTCTCAGTTTGTAAATGATTAGTACAAAAAGATAATATGTTGTGAGTCATTCTATAACTAGGTTTATGGGTGTTCAGAGTTGAAGCTGTGTGAGTGAAGCTGGGTTTATATGTGAGTGTGTTTTAAGCACCTCTGTCTGATCCCATCACCACCTACAACTCTCACAGGAGATGTCTCAAACGATAAGGCTGCGAGGAGCAAGTCCCTATCAGTATATACACACACAGAATAAACTCAGAGATATTTGAGCGCTCACATTCATGGGCATCTAAACACACACAGTGAGAAGAAGCACCTGCTGATAATTCAATCAGAAATCCATTTCCTGCCATCTTTAATCTTTGGGCATTAGCATTTTTGAATGACATTGAGGGCACAGCGGGGCATCATAAAGTTGATGAATAGCACAGTCAAAACAATTATTGGTGCACATGAAACACTAACTTTATTTTGTTACTCTAGAGACATTGGCTGTGCTCCAAACCACTCTCTAGTCTTGATTTAGAGCAAATTCACTCTGTCACTGCCTCCAACAGATCACTGTGTGGATGCTAAACAACTTTCTACAACTTAACCAGACAACACAGAAGTCATTATTTGAGGCCCACACACACACAAAGGGAAAGCATCAGCAGTCACCTCGTGTCACTTTCCCTAAAACCTAAAAAAAAAAGTTATAAAATCTGGGGGTAATAATGGACTCAGACTTGAACTTAACCAGCCACATTAAAGCAAAAACATCAACAGCCTTTTACCATCTCAAAACATTGCCAGAATCAAGAGTATTGTGTCTAAACCAGACTTAGAAAGACTTATCCATGCATTTATCTCCAGCAGGTTAGATTACTGCAATGGTCTGCTCACTGGACTCACTAAGCGAGTTGTAAGACAGCTGCAGTAAACACAGAACACTGCTGCTCGAGTCCTGACTCGTCTAGGACCAGAAAGTAAGACCATATTAGTCCTTTCCTCAGGACTCTACACTGGCTTCCTGTCTCTCAGAGGATAGAGTTTAAAGCAGCTCTGCTGGTGTATAAGGCTGGCTCAGTGCCAAAGTACAGCTCTGACATGTTCGTCCCATATGAATTGTCTGGGACTCTGAGGACCTCAGGGACAAGTCTCCTGCTGGTGCCCAGGGTCAGGACTAAACACAGTGAGGGAGCTTTTCAGTTCTATGCAGCTAAAAGTCCAGGCTGAAAACACTTCTGGTTAACTGTGCATATAACAACTGAAAGTTTTTAATCTCTTCTCTTTTAGTTTTATTTTAGATGATTTGTTTTAATTTTGTTAACATTTATTTGATTGATAGTAGTTGTATTTGTGTTTTAAACCTGTCTCTCTTCTTTTGTTTTCTCACTTTGGATTGCTGTATGTATGAATTGTGCAATATAAATAAACTTACCTTGACTTGCCTTATATATTTAGTGATAACAATTTATTACTGAAGGTCTATCCGATAATACATCTTGAAAAGCACAAATGCTCACAAGGTGCTTAAGAAGGATTTATTGTTAGAGAACAGCACATTATGTGTTTGAACTGACTGCAGACGGCTCATTTGCATGAGACAAGTTTAATACTTCTGCTCAAGTCTCTGTAGTATAAAAATATTAGTTTACCTTACATTGCATCAACATATGCAACAAAACAACAGGGCTTTGGTATGGCACTGTTTCCAGTTCATTCAAACTGACTTAAGTAGCGAGTTTATTGAAGTAGTAATGACATTAGTGTTTATATATGAATCAACTGCTTAACAGTAGAATACACAATAATAATACATGTGTGTGATCAATGGTATGGATGAATTCAGATGGCAGCAGGTGCAGCAGCCTCATGGGATTATTATTATTATTTTAATTTTATTTATATAGCACTTTTCCACCTAGTAGGCACTCAAAGCGACTTACATTAAGCTTCCATTCACCAGTGTTACAGCTGGAACACCACTGGAGGCAAGGTGGGTTAAGTGTCTTGCCCAAGGACACAACGACAGTATGAACTATGGGAAGAGCGGGATGTTATGATGTTTTACGATATTTCGAGCGGGGATCGAACCGCCCACCAGTTCGGTCGAAGGACGGCCGCTTTACCACTGAGCTACTGCCGCTCCATCATCAGAGCAAATCTTTAGTTGTGAATCCTGAAGCTGGAGTTCCCATCTGTGCCTGCTGATTTGATAAAACAGGTGTATTCTGATTTAATATGAAGGAACTACAGTGACAGACGTTACAGGGTGCCTTTGGTAAATACTGGGGCAGTAATGACTAAATTCAAATTTGAAATAAATATAAAGAAAACATGTTCAGACACTTTCAAAAAATCCACAGTCTATAGATATGGCCCAAACATGATACGCAAAGTGTAATCTGCACATGTCTATACAGTGTAACTGTAGACACTACTGTATATGTCAAAATAAGAGCATTCCCAAACCCTGTTCCGGCCGGATCTGACTTAAATTAAGCTCTGACAATTGGTGGCGCAAAAAGGGGGTATACGCTATATGTGGCGCATAGGGGCGCAGCACCTTGGGGGCGCCAAAGTGATGGTATAAAAAAATATATAATAATTCTTTTTTTGTGATATTTACTAAATGTAGCTTAGCTGCTGTTGTGAATTTCTGAATCATTTTAGTATTTCCTCAATACTATATAACATTTTAGGCACCCTAATTAGATTCCATAAATAGAATTAATGGAATATCGCGATTGGGTGTGGCTGGCGGGGGCGTCGTGAGCGCGCTGAGCGAGCAGGTAACGTTACGTACAGTTGTCACAGTACGCACACAGTTGTCTTTGAAAGATGGATAAAGCAAAAAAGCTGTTGGGTATAAAAATAGAAAAAGAAAGAGCAAAAAGGAGATGGAGTGTCAAGGTATGGGACAGTTGATAAACAAGTGGATGGTGAAAGGTAGGATTTAAAGTGAGACCTCTGGAGGCTTGCAATATTCATGTTAACAGACTGGCTAGCGTTTGCTAACACTGGGAATGCAGCAACCAAATGGGGTTTAAATTAAGGCTAGCTTTATATGCAAAAATAAGGTTACTGAGGTGAAAACTAGAAAAATATAAGGCAGCATGTCATGTATAATAAATTACAATAATGTGGAAAACACCACCTGGGTACCCCTTGTTAAGAATACTGTAAATTTTTTGCTGCATACCCCTCTAGCACTGGGTAGTTGCGCCCCTGCTGACAATAGTCAATACAGACAAAAATAACAACAGTTTGCTCTAAACAGACCACTTTTTAAACTGGGTGTTGTTTGTCACCGGCAGTCATTAGGAGATTGGACCGGCTGGGACATCATAATTTTCACTCAGGACGATGCTTTTACAGTGAGAATGGAGCAGATAGCATTCTTTTTTTTGTTTGTTCTTTTGTGAAAAGACAATGGTCTACTCGTGGAAATGAATGATCAAAACCAAAGCCAATGTTTTTGTTGTCAGTGAAACGCGTGATGTAAACTTTGGCATCATCAACAACCCAATATATGATTTGATATTTGATCACTGATATTAGATGATTGTTCTAAGAGTAATCAAAAACTGTATGTCCTTTATTAATCTTCCATAGGCACTCATGTGGTCCCACTACTGCTTTTTACAATCATTAGCATTAGTTTCCTCCATCAGAAATTAACACCATTCACTTCCTTTAACAATAATTTCACTATGTATCATCTACTATTAAAAAATTGTCCATAAATGCGGCCACTGTGCAACCAGTCATTATTTTTAATTTTTTGGGATTTATGAAGTGAGCTCTGATTTCATTTTCATAGCTTCTGTTCAGTTCCCAGTGACGCATTGGCCTGCCATCACAGTTTCCCATTAGACTGGAGTTTGCAGCTATCAAAAATATGTACAGTATTGTTCAAAATAATAATAGTACAATGTGACTAACCAGAATAATCCAGGTTTTTAGTATATTTTTTATTGCTAGTGGCAAACAAGTTCCCAGTAGGTGCAGTAGATTCTCAGAAAACAAACAAGACCCAACATTCATGATATGCACGCTCTTAAGGCTGTGCAGTTGGGCAATTAGTTGAAAGGGGGTGTGTTCAAAAAATAGCAGTGTGGCATTCAATCACTGAGGTCATCAATTTTATGAAAAAACAGGTGAAGTTTAAGGATGAAGCCACCAGCACTTGTTGAACATGCATTTGAAAGCCTGAGGAAAATGGATTGTTTAAGACATTGTTCAGAAGAACAGCGTACTTTGATTAAAAAGTTGATTGGAGTAGGGAAAACATTTACATTTACATTTTACATTTATTCATTTAGCTGACGCTTTTATCCAAAGCGACTTACATTGTTCTAATGTAATTACCAGTGTTACAGTCACTGGAGGCAAGGTGGGTTAGGTGTCTTGCCCAAGGACACAACGGCAGTATGAACTGTGGGGAGAGCGGGAATCGAACCACCTACCTTCCGGTTGAAGGACGACCGCTCTACCCACTGAGCTACTGCCGCCCCCCAAAACCTATAAAGAAGTGCAAAAAATTATAGGCTGTTCAGCTAAAATGATCTCCAATGTCTTAAAATGGAGAGCAAAACCAGAGAGACGTGGAAGAAAACAGAAGACAACCATCAAAATGGATCGAAGAATAACCAGAACCAGGCAAAGGCTCAGCCAATGATCAGCTCCAGGATGATCAAAGACAGTCTGGAGTTACCTGTAAGTCCTGTGACAGTTAGAAGACGTCTGTGTGAAGCTAATCTATTTTCAAGAATCTCCCGCAAAGTCTCTTTGTTAAAAAAAGGCATGTGCAGAAGAGGTTACAATTTGTCAAAGAACACAACAACTGGCCTAAAGAGAAATGGAGGAACATTTTGTGACTGATGAGAGTAAAAATGTTCTTTTTGGGTCCAAGGTCCACAGACAGTTTGTGAGACAACCCCCAAACTCTGAATTCAAGCCACAGTACACAGTGAAGAAAGTGAAGCAAGCATCATGATATGGGCATGTTTCTCCTACTATGGTGTTGGGCCTATTTATCACATTCCAGGGATCATGGATCAGTTTGCATTTGTCAAAATACTTAAAGAGGTCATGTTGCCTTATGCTGAAGAGGACATGGCCTTGAAATGTTTGTTTCAACAAGACAATGACCCCAAACACACGAGTAAACAAGCAAATTCTTGGTTTCAAACCAACAAAATTAATGTTATGGAGTGGCCAGACTAATCTCCGGACCTTAATCCAATCGAGAAGCTGTTTCTGAAGCAAAACCAAGAAATGTAAATGAATTGTGGAATGTTGTTAAAGAATCATGGAGTGTAATAACAGCTGAGATGTGCCACAAGTTGGTGCCACACAGATGTGAAGCAGTTTTAAAAAAACTGCTCATACAACTAAATATTAGTTTAGTGATTCACAGGATTGCTAAATCCTAGAAACAAAACTGTTTTTACAAAATAGTTTTGAGTTTGTACAGTCAACGGCAGACACTGCTATTTTTTTAACACACCCTCAGAATCTACTGCACCTACTGGTAACTTGTTTGCCACTTAGCAATAAAAAATATACAAAAAACCTGAATTATTCTGGTTAGTCACATTGTACTGTACTGTATGACAATTGAACTGATTGCATTGATTTGGGTTTTACTGCAGCGTTAAAATTAATGTAGTTACTGTCAATGATCAATCCCTACAGTCCAGGGTCTACGTAGAAGAAACAAAACCTTTTTGAGGACTTCCTGTTGTTGAATCTTGTCTTTCAAAGGCTACAGAGGAGGTGTCTTTTCAAGCATTCAAAGTGTCTGTCTTCCGCTTCTTCATCAGCCGCACTCCCGAGAGGATGAAACACAAACCAAGAGCACATCGAGCCTCTGAGCCTCTGTACACTCACAGGCAAGACAAGGGGCGGAGGCTAGAACGGAGCACCCTGGGGTGAGCTAAAAAAACAGGATTATTTCTCAAGGGAGGTCTCTAACATGTTCACACACTTGGAGACTTACAGTGTTTGCAAGGAGGCAAAAGGACAGGGTGGACACACTCTCTGCAATCTTTTGGCTCTTCATAAAAGATCTTCAAGATATTACTCATATCAGAAGTGAGGGAAGTGTAATTGCTAACACAGTCTTTGTTGTTATGGCAACAGTCATCTTGATGATGACCCATCTTTTTCTAAACGAAGTCCATCTACATTACAGAAGTGTATTTCTGCCAGATCAGTACAAATAAACTGAAACATTACTTGCACAAGATAATTATCACAATTTTACAAAATACTAAACCGTGACCAAACAACAAAAAACCAAACCCTCCACAGTGAGTTTGCACTGATGCTGAATTTCTTGCTACATGTAAAAAAAAATCTAAAACTAGACATGTAATACTATCATGCAGGCATTTATGAAGTAAAGAGTAAACAGATTTATGATCACATATAAGTTTACTTGTATGGGAAAATCCATGAATGGCCAACGTTCCTGTTCCTGTCAGAGAGAGGGAAGGACGTCCAAAAGAGTGTGACTACACACCAAGGGCTAGAGAGTCGTTTTGGAAAAGTCTGTTACTGAGCTCAAAAAAGTTTCTTATAACAGTGGCGTTGCATAAATTAAGGCATAACCTGGTAGCAGTACGCTTTTGTACTGCTACTGTACAAATACTGTAACACAGTCTATTTCTATAATTAGCCAAAGTCAAAATCAAAGAGTAAGCTGTGGTTTTGATATGACCAAAAGTAATGCTTCATCATTAGTATAAGTGTTGCAGTGTGTGTGTGCAGTATTGGGACACAATTTATGAAGAGAGAGCTGATTTATTTGTCCAGAGCTACTGAGTATTGCATTCAAGGGCATTGGTGGTAAGGGTGATGGATGGGAATTGTTTGTATTTCTCTTTCCTCCCCTCGGTCCATGTGGAGACACCCCACAGACGGCAACCACAACTTTTCCCTGAGGGCTGAGGAAAAGTGATGGGGGAACTGGACAATAAAAAAAGCTATTTGTCTTGGAAGCGTTTGCTAATTTCATTCTGCCTTTGTTTTACTGTAGAGGCTGTTTTTGGTATGTCTCAGCAGGGAAAAGAAAAAACAAACATTCGATTTTTCCACTAGATCAACAATTCAAAGCACTCTTCAGATAAAATATTCCCTGAATACAACACTCTTCCAAATACTGTTTGTATATATACATCAGCTCTATATCAATAAGTTCTTCTGGGACAAAACCAAACACATTTAACCAATTGAAGCACATTATTTTACTTAAAGGCTGCACATATTAAAATAGTGACCACAGAAGATCCTACAGGAAACAATATGATGTGTACTACCAATGAGCGATTAATAAGTTGCGGCAAAATTGCATGTCCTTGCAGGTTAAAAGAATCCTTTGACAACCAATATTGAATACCCATTGTATAATATATAATAGTGGTTAGTCACATGGGCATCCAAAGGCATACAAAGGGAAGTGGTAGACAGCTCAGATACTTTGACACGCAATGGGATGTGATGCTGACAAGGACAAAAACCAAACAAACATGTCACATACTATTCTCCGCAAAAATGTTTCCTTGGTAGTGTTAAAGCATTTTGTTTTTTATGTGTTCAAGCTGTGCCTGAATGGCTTCTTCTTCTCAGCATAAGAATGCTTTCGTCCGATGTAGTTACACGCTAAACTAAGCTATGATAAGATGAGGTGTAACAAATAAGAGATCAGCTAAACAGTGGCCAATGTTAACACAACAGTCCACCAACACATTGCAGTATTTGTATATACAGTATTATCTCTAAGTTGAGTGTCTGATTGTTTTCTCATTGGTTACAAGACAGATTTTAAAAAGTACAGGGTGTAATTTGTTCCACTGTAGCTTTATTATTTTGTATTGCTGTTTGAAAACCACAAAAGGAGTATGCCAGTACATGAACACGTGGGAAATGTCTGTGAATAAGTTTTAGGGCTGACTATTATTATCCCAGCTATTATTACCACACCTACTCCAGCCTTATAGCATCTGACTCTGTCTACCTGCTAAAGAAAAAACAGGACTTCAAACAGGAGCAGAGAGCGCAGACGATTGTCTGTACTGTCATAATGTTACCCTTTTATTCTGTAGGATTTGACAGATCACACACAAACGTTGATGCTTCAGTCGAATACACACAATCATTAAAGTGTGTAATCATTTTCAACATGGTGGGGGTAATCGGTTATAAGGATGTTACGAAAAGTGTGTAATTGTTTCAATCTTGCAGAAACTAAGTGGATTTTGTTTCTGAATTTCTAAAGTAATTATCTGACCTATAGTGGAATCATGAAATGTCACCATCGTGTCACCAACTAACATATTAGGTATTGGTCGTCTAAGCTTGCAGCTTGAAGGTTTTGGAATGGATGTATCTTTTTTTGTTTTGTTTGTTTTTCTAATGCTATGACAGCTGGTTGGAGTAGTCAAAATGTGTCTTCAAGTACTAATGAGGAACAACGTAACAGTTCCGTGAAATGATTGCTCAGTTTTATTTTGAAGTAGGGATGGGCGATACCCAACATTTTTATTATTTTTTTAGTGATACAAATACCAATACTTTTTGCCCCTTAAAGGAAAATGACATGGTCACATAGTGTTCATAAATAACATTATTGTAAGGGCAAGATACAATGTGAATACAACTCATGAACATAAATACTATGCTAGTAAAATAATAATTCATTTAGCTTTTTAGCTTTTTAAAATACAGTTGTGGGTGAACAATAGTACCACACTGCTTCTTTTTATCTCTTGGACATAGATGGTACCACAGCGCTGCTGCCGTGATCAGATCAGATTAGATTTACATCAATTTAGAGCCTAAAACTCTCAGAAGTGAAAACAAATTGCACATTTTGTATTAGCACAGTGTTATGATATTTTTACAAAATAATGACTAGCGGGTATAAAAGTATTGCTTATGCCTATTTTGCCGTTACAACTGTACTGTGGCAGCTGAAACTATACTGTTAGTGTTACTACTGTAGTGATATACACAGTGATACGTGTGTAAAAGACTGTAAAAAATAAACCCAACATTAGTTCAAACGTCACTTTAAATGTTACAATGATGGACAATATTTGGTTAGCGCGACCTCAGGTTATGAAAGAACTATCAAATGAGCACGTTTACATGCACTTGAGTATCCTGGATATGATCAAGTATCCTGATTTTGTCTTTGTGCATGTAAATACCATATTCAGATTTCAGAAACCAGGAATAAGCTGGTATCCTGGTTTTGAAAAACCTGGATACTCGACCTGGAGAACTCCAAAAGAAACTGGGATACTGTGGCATGTATACACAGTATCCTGGTTTCTGGCAGCGGTCGATAAACTTAGCATGTGCTAGTTGAGTCCAGGCCAGTCCAGAAAAACATTTTACATTTAGTAGACACTTTTTCCAAAGCG
The DNA here is from genome assembly GCA_024416835.2 of Perccottus glenii. Taxonomy (NCBI): domain Eukaryota; kingdom Metazoa; phylum Chordata; class Actinopteri; order Gobiiformes; family Odontobutidae; genus Perccottus; species Perccottus glenii. The sequence goes on from CM044558.2 coordinate 5,579,119, forward strand.
ACTTACATAAAGCTTCCATTCACCAGTCTTACATTTTACATTTACACATTTTTAGTTATTTAGCTGACGCTTTTATTTAAAGCAACTTACATTAAGCTTCTATTCACGAGTGGGGGAGCTGGAATTGAACCGCCTACCTTCAATTGAAGGACGACAGCTCTGTGCACCTGGCAGAGTGATTAGCACTCCTGCCTCACAGCAAAAAGGTTGTAACGTCAAACCCCGGCCAACTTGAACATCCTCGGCCTTTCTGTGAGGAGTCTGCATGTCCTACCAAAACAAACATTTTTCTCAACACCAGCAAATGTAAACTGCAAACAGGAGTTCTAATTTCAACTCCGGTCTTTCTGTGAGGAGTCTGCATGTCCTCCACGTGTTACCGTGGGTTCTCTCCGGGTACTCCAGCTTCCTCCCACCGTCCAAAGACATGCATGTACAGGTTAATGGAGAACTCTAGGTGGCAGTAGCTCAGTGGTAGAGTGGCAGTCCTTCGACTGGTGGGTGGGCGGTTTGATCCCCGCTCAAAACATCCCGCTATCCCCACAATTCATACTGTTGTTGTGTCCTTGAGCAAGACACCTAACCGACCTTGCCTCCAGTGGTTCCAGCTGTAACACTGGTAAGCGCTTTGAGTGCCTACTAGGTGGAAAAGCGATATATAAAGAATAATAAAAAATTCTCTAAAGTGCCCCATGAATGTGAGAGTGTGGTTTTACTAAGTGAGCTAATGAGGACACACGATAATAAACTTAAATATATATATATATATATATATATATAGGACACCTTTTAAATTACATTTTATTAAGTTTAATGAAACAAAACAGGATCTGTGTTCTGTCAATCTGTGAATGGGACCAGTGAAAAGTCTTTATATCTAACAAAATATAATACTACAGTGTTACATAATCACACTACACACCAGTGGTTTCAAAAAGAGCTGCCTGCAGAGACTCACAGTTGCATATAAGGACAGAATCAGGCTGCTGCTGAAGAACTCCAAAACTGGGCTGGCACTTGAAGTGTCTGTCATTCATTTACAGATTTATGAGTAGAGCTCTAAACGTATATAATGACATCATACTCAGGTCTGCCCTGAGAGCCGCTCTGTTAGATTTAGGGAATAAGGGCTATCAAGCAAATATTTAAACATTGAGATACACTGTAAAAGTTCAGGCCCAATCAACAGCAGCTGCAGTAGATGATAGAACCACACGTACAAATTACAAAATGGATGAAGAGTGCCAGTAAAAAGCACTATCTCTGCTCTATTTCACAAATATCCAGAAAAGCATGTGCATGTCTGAGACTGTGTGGACTTCAATGTATTGTAGGAGCTTAAATTGGAGTGTTCCGTTTTACCCAGAGCTCTATTAGTATTTGCCTGGCCCTGGTTTGGAGCAGCTGCTGACCTGAAGCACAGAGCGGAGAACGAAACAGTGTAAAGAGGGGAGCTGGGTTCAGTGCACTCTCACAGCCCGCATTCCCAGATGCTCGGCTGCAGATGTGTTGTCTGCGTTGTCTCCACAGATCAAGTTGGGCAAAGGGCTAGACACGTGCACAACCTCAGGTCGGCCTGAGCCATGACACATACTTATACAGAAGAGACAGTCACATTAATCTGGCCGTTGAGATGCGTTTTTTTAGTTTGATTGGCCAATTGTAGTTTGTATATTAACTCCTATTCCACATATGTAAATTTCTCCACTGATCAGCCACAGACCCGGTTCTATTCATGCAAAAGTTGTATTCCACCCTCATTTCTAAATTCTGCATCTTTGGTTGAAAGAACACAAAGTTTTAATGACAATCCCTTACAATCAGAAGCTTACACTGTTATTTAATGGTTAGTGTAAATGTGCAGAAAAGAAGATTGTGGCTGGTGTTAAACAAATTTAAGCGTTCCAAAATATGCCAATGATTAATCGGCTTAAAATTAGGCATTGTAACTGAAATGTCCTTAAATTCAAAATAAAGTAGGCCTATACTTGGTTTGAGCCGTTGTGGTCAACAATAATTAGTAATGTTTCCAAATACTAATGCAGAAAGTGTGCATTTATATATTTTTGTATTTTAAACCTTGCCAAAATGTGTAGTATCTGCATTAAATGATAATAAAGTAACTACTGTATATTTACAATATGTAGGATGGTCACTGTCAGACAATTCGTTTTTAGCTTTAGCTCACTGCTGGTCATAAAGGTTCTCCAAGGATTTGCACAAACGTCTGCATGCGTCAGTAAAATCTGTTTCTAGACAACAACATTACACACAACCAATAGAGATAAGGTCAGGGGTCACATGTTCAGCTCCGTCTACTGATGAAAGGACATTCATACACACATCTGTAACACACAGCCCATGTTCTGACTGATTATTACACACGTCTTCAAGTGTAATCTGTCCTCTACACACACACACACACACACACACACACACACACACACACACACACACACATACACACATACACACACACACACACACACACACACACACACACACACATACACACACACATACACACATACACACATACACACATACACACACACACACACACACACACACACATACACACACACACACACACACACACACACACACACACACACACACACACACACACACACACACACACACACACACACACACACCTATCTAGTTTACTTCTTTCTTCTCTTGCTTCAGATGCACCATTCACTCAAGATTTGTTGTCAAACAATAATAAGTACTAAAGCACTTTTCCAGCCTCAAAAACACAAACGTCCGGATGTGAACCCAGTTGGGAGACTGACACAGTTGCTCACCTCCTGAGCCACGAGGGAGGAGATCCGGACAGCCCTGCGGACCCTGGCGTTGCGGCCCCCCTCCTGGGGGAGGCTGTCTCTCCCACTCAGCGACATCTCGCTCATCTGGTCGGCCCAGGAGCCCCGGCCCAGGGGTATGGGAACGTCCCAGCGGGCATCGCTGGATGCCCCCCAGCTGCCCCCCCTCACCCGCCCTCCATCCGTGCTCCCCCGTCCTGCCACACCGTCGGCCGTCCTCCCCCCTCCGCTCTCCCCCAGAGACGGAAAGGGCGAAGGCGGCACCACAGTGGGGACTGTTGGCACCGTCAGTGTGCCCCCAGACCAGTCCACTCCCCAGTTCACCTTTGCGCCCTCGTCCCTGTTGACTCTGCTCACAAATGGTCCCCAGTCCTACACCTCAGACTTTTGGCTCCTGGGTCGGTCCTGGGTTGGTCCCTGTTGTTCCCTCTGACAATGGCGCTCACTTTCTGTGCTTGTGCCGTTCATTCTCCAAAGAACACGTCTCAGTCCCACAGCTGGAGCTCAGTGTGTGCACTCGCTCTGCTGCTGCCGTTCACACTCCTCTCCCTCTCTCTCTCTGTGAAACTCTCTCTCTCTCTTTCTCTCTCCTCTTCCTCGTCGGGATCAGTCCTTCTGTGCTCTGCAGGATCACTCATCTAACTCCACTCTCTTTATCCAGGACTGCCTTTTGTTATTCTTCCATGCACCTCTCCTTTCTCTCCGTCTCTGTCTCTGGAGAAATTCTGTTCATATGTTGCTTTCTTCTTGTGAGTGTATCTTTGTTTGTTCAGTGCAGCTTCTCTTAAACCCTCACCTCTTTTTCCATCTTTTATTTGACTGTTTGCCTTCCCCAACTGTCTCTCTCTAAGAACACCAAACCTTCTATCTCCCAAATCACACATTAGGATTATCAAAGTTTACAAGCTCTGGTTGAGAGAAGATCATTTTAAGATCATTCATATAAGCTGACCAATACAAATTATTAATTCAAGTGTCTAAATATTTGTGTTATAAGCCACACACATTTATTTTGCCTAAATCTGCTGTCCTACATAATGTCCTCTCACCAACTCTTCACACCCCTCCCTCTCGGTCCTCTCATCCCCTTCTGTTGCTTCTCATTACTGAACACACAGCTGGATTAGTTTGGGTGCGTTTCTTAACCGGGATTGTGCCTCCACAGCATTTTAGGTTTGTATGTCACCCTCTTCATCTCCTTCCTCACAGCAAGCATTATTTCTCAGCAGCAGTTCTCCTGACAAAATAAAAACATATCCACACTGCAGGGGTTAGTGCTCTGGGGGTAGTTACGGCACATTTTTTCTGATTGGCTGTAAGGGTGTATATCAGATTCCACTGTGACCAGGCTACAGTCCTGAACTGACCTGCGAACACAAAAGAACTGTAACAGGCAGAACATTAAAGTCTTATAACCGTCTGCAGTGCAGAGGACTGGATAGCGCTAAAGCTTTTGCAAAAGATCCCTTGAATATATTTTGTGAAAAACATTCAAACCTAGTTTTCTGGAATCCAGAAGATCCAGACTGGACGGCGTTCGTACCTGTGTGACCTGAATGTGTGAACAAAATCCCCCTATTTTCACACTCCAGGGCCTGGTGATATGCCTGGTTTGCTCTAATGTGAGAAAGTTTGTCAGTAGACGCTCCGCTTTGAGTTGATGAGGCAAACGCTGTGCATCTGGAGCTGAAGCCTTGTTCTCTGCAGCTGTTTGTACTTTATATTGATTGGTTAAGTTGCACAGGTTCACACGAATAACTGTTTCAATATCAGTGCAATAATCACTGTTGTTGCAAAGCAACTCAAAACAATGACAGCAAACCTAATTTATTTACAAAATGTATTTAATTGTTTTAAGCATTGTTTTACTATCAGTTCTCACAACATAAAAAAACACACCAAAGTTCTGCCTGTATTTATGCCGCTTTGGCCTCTCCAGCGCTCGTACATGACTCCCATCAGATCTGGCTGTTGGTTCTTTCAATGGAAGCAATTCATTATAAATGATGGAGGATAATCAGTTGTCTCTGCATAACATCAATAATGCTGCTTTTGTGAGCTTGTTTTTAGACCTCTTCTCTGGTCCGATCTGATGGTCAGCAACCTTCCTCGAGTGCCTGGACCAAGAATTGACAGTCTTCCTTGTATACATGCTTTACTTCTGACCCATTCGGAGCCAAGCCAATGAAGGATTTCTCCACAAGAATAAAAATAATCAGGGATAATGATTTGATCAATTATTAAATACTACCTGCTCCTTCTTTGAACTGCAAACCCAGACTTAACTTACGACAAAAAGTTCTGTCCGGTTTTATAACATGGCCTACCACCCACACCCAGTGTAGAGGAAAAAACAGATGATCAAAGGTAACTGAAGCAGTAGTTGTAACGGCCAACTGTTGGTCTTCAACAGCTCAGGTGCGTCATACTGATTTATCACAAGCCCATTCCTCTGATTCAAAACAAACAACGCTAGCTTTCGGCTGACCTAGATAGCACTGTTGTGTCCGTGCATGCATGGTGAGTCACACTGCAAGAACATATGCCTTGATTCTCCGTGTGCACAATTTCCAAAAACCTGAAATGAACCGCACAAGTCCTTGCAGTCTGTTTTGAGTGGTACAGCAAATAGTGCTAATGCTGCAGGTAAGAAACAATACAGCACATAACAGATGTAGGACATGGGTTAGGCAGAGACACTAATGTCTCAGTAATACCGTGGGTAAGGTGTAGTAGGTTGATGAACATCTGAAATAAACATATAGTTAACGTTTTCACATAATTCTGAAATCAAATCTTTCCTTTGAATACAGAATGAGAAAACATCACAGTCACCAGTGCTTATAGATAGACAGACTATAGGTGCTTTTGAGATGCACCAGGCCAGTGCCGCCAGCCACAGTGCATTTCCACTGACTACATCTGGCTGCACAAACTACAGACCCTGGGTGCATGATGGGAAAACGGTGTCTTGTCAAAGATGCACTAACGGCTGATTGGGCTCAAGTATTGTTTGAATAAGAAATGTGTTCCCCACTGCCTCCCACGCTTTCCCTTCTTCTTTTACATCTACAAAAAGGCTAGTTTTGGGAAGGCAATTTCATTTCAATAGCACAATTCTTACAATAGGTGCTTTACAAAAATAAAAGACTAATTTAAAGTACTAAGACAAGAATGGGAATTAGAAATATAAGTAAAATAAAGAGTTAAAACAATGAAAAGTCAGAGAGCACAGATAAAAAACACTTTCAGTTGTAGGCGGAGCTAAAGAGGAAGGTTTTTAACCTCCACTTGAACATTGTTAAAGTTGAAGTCGCTGCTTCACCCTGTTTAGTTCTAACTCTGGGCACGAGCAGAAGGCCTGTCCCAGATGTTCTCAGAGTCCGAGGAGGTTCATAAGTAACTAGCATGTCAGAGATATATTCTGGTGCTGAACCATTTAGAGACTTGTAAACCAGCAGTGCTGTTTTAAAGTCTATTCTCTGAGCAACAGGAAGCCAGTGCAGAGATTTTAAAACTGGCGTGATGTGGTTGTACTTCCTGGTTTTGGTTAGAACCCGAGCAGCCGCGTTCTGAATAAGCTGCAGCTGTCTTAACTCTCGTTTTGAGAGACCAGTGAGCAGGCCGTTACAGTAATCTAACCTGCTGGAGATAAAAGCATGGATAAGTTTCTCTAAGTCTGGTTGAGACATCATCCCTCAGATTTTGTTAGTGTTTGTAAGATAATAAAATGAAAAAGGAGAGCATTTACAAACTGCCAATACAACCAAAACAAGTGAGATCTGTTCTTTGAACAAGATGAAGCTTGAGCACAGCCACTCGAAGGAACCAAACTGTTCGGCTTCACTGCAGGCTTTTTTCCCCTTCTGGGCTAATCTCTAGGTCTTCTAATTTTATCAGTCCAAAGGCATTATTAGTTTCTTAAAGTCAAAGTCATCTCATGATTTACTGTGCTGTTAACAGTGAAGCTAACAGGGCCCCCTGCTGCCCTTAGATTTAAAGCCTATTCATGGTGCAATTTTATATAAATTATCTCAGCATAAAACAGTATTGTGTTTATTCTGCAAAATATTAAAGTGCTGGAGGGAAAGTACAGTAGTGTTCATGTACAGCACAAGTTGAAAATGTACTTCTCTCTGCTTTATAATAAAAGTGAACTAACGTGCACTGGTGCATTCTTTTGCCTCATAAGTTTATAATTGCTGTCCCTAAACAAACTCCCCTGATAGCTCATCCATCCTGACAGCTTGTCGGTCCTCCTGTCAGAATGGATGTCTGCGGTTCTATCACCTGCCCTGCTTCATAAATAAAAACAATGCTACAGTGGGTAGATAGAATGATGGATGAGGCAGTGTCTGACCTGTGTGTCCCTTTGCAGAAGTAAGCGGGAGAGAGGACCTCGACTAAGGCTCTTAAAGCAACATTAACAGCCAGTTCTGGGCTTATGCTGCTTTTCCAAAGAGGCTTCCAGTTCAAAACCTTTTGCTGTTTTTCTGTTGCTCATATACTGTCCTGGGACAAATGGGACTTTCTGCCTCTCTTGTTTTGTTACTTGCCTCTTCCTAGAGAAATCTATATGGAAGGTAAAATTAAGCTTTCTTTGAATTATCTATTATACTTCCAGACATGAGGGCTAAAAGTAAATGTTATCAACATACTTGAACTCTAAACTTTCATTGTGCTAACATTTTGTTAAACCTTAATGAATTTTGTTAAACCTTCTATTTTATGTATGTTTCAATAAACTCTGTAAAAAATGTGCTTATTTATTTATTTTTTAAATTCTAGGTAAAAGTAAATAGTAAAACTGGATTAGGGCTCAGAAGATTACATTGTTCAAGGCTATCCATGCTTTGGTTTCATTTATTGCCCTCTGCTGATATTTGGATGTAGATGGAGAAAGAGAGTGGGAGTTGTGTAATTCTGTCGCTTCCACATTTTCCAAACAAGGCTCCAGTGGTGGACAGTAACGAAGTAAATGTAATTCGTTACTGTACTTAAGTAGTTTTTTCCAGTATCTGTACTTTACTAAGTATTTTCATTAAGGTATACTTTTTACTTTAACTTCACTACATTTCAACGTCAAATATCTTACTTTTACTCAAAAAGCTTGTGCCTTTCTCAGTGTCTCTCAAAAAGCACACGCTGTTTTTCCCACATTTTGCCAAACATCAGTAAAAGAAACGGGAGGAAAACTAGTCGCACCTGCAGCTTTACCTTTAGCACCTGCAGCTTTACCTTTAGCACCTGCAGCTTTACCTTTAGCACCTGCAGCTTTACCTTTAGCACCTGCAGCTTTACCTTTAGCACAGGTGATAGAAGCCGGGTTACTGCCGTGGCCGCGGTAGTGACGGGGGTGTCGGGAATAATGCGGCTTCTATTGAAAGCTGTTTGGGACAAATACGTGTTGGTCATCCTGACACTTTACCCAGTCGAGGAGGGAGAGGCAGGGGTAAACATAGTCAGCGAGAATGCACTAATCAAAGCAGCGATCGTAATAAAGTGATGGCTGTGTGATGTGCTTTATGAACAGTGTTGTGCAAGTTACTTCCAAACTGTAATACATTATAGTTACTGTTATTTAAATGTAATCCTTTACCTTACAATATTACTGTATCAGAATTGTAATACATTACATTACTCCTGTATTACTTTTGAGTTACTTTCACGAAAATAGCTACAAGGTAGAACTTAAAATTCTAAAATGACAAAATGTAATACAGAGCATTTTACATCCAGTAGAAGGCAATTTGATGTTCCATAATGACTGTGGGCTATCCAGGCTACTAACAATATAACATATAATTGGCAAAGTGAAGGCTCAAGACAAGATAGGATGAGAGACAAAATCACAAATGATTAAAGTCTGTTAAAACTATGGTAGAGGTAATATTATTATCTGGCAATATCCGTGAATAGTTTGGGTCTATTAATATTAGACACAACATAAGTAAACTCTAATGCCATGACAAGATGCACATTTGTTTTACTTTATTCTCTTTGAATTCAAGAGGTTCACAACACAAAACTGTCATGCACAAAGTGCACATGATGAACATAGCTTTGTTATTGCGTGACATAGTCTGTGCTTTCTCAAGTATTAAGTGCAATTCTCAGCAAGCACCGTTCGAGATGTTTTTTTAAATTGCTAGTGCTATTTCGCGACGTCGATAGTTCTTTCGGTTTTACACAAAGGTTGCATTTGACTATTACGTTCTTTATGTCCTTATCTCTGACAAATTCAAAGTAATGAGCATATGTCCACCTCGTGAATGTACAGTCGTCTTCTGCCATCTTCATTAGCCGCTTTTCCACTGGTAAGCGTGACTCGCGAGCACAGCAGGGGCAGAAATCATGCCTCGCACCACTCCTGTAAAACGCGCCTTCACTGGACTATGTCACGCAATAACAAAGTTACACCAACATGAGGGAGATTAATGAAATCGCAAAGGTTCTTTTTTTTTTTTGTAATGCAAGCTTTGCTGAAAATGTACCGAGTAAAATATTACTGAAAATTAATTAGTGATGTCTTACACTACTGCATTACAGGAAAAAGTAATAAATTACTGTAATGCATTACTTTTGTAACGCGTTACTCCCAACACTGTTTATGAGAAGTCCCACACTCTAAAAAACTACTAACTATGCCACATGGATGGATAAGAAAAGATAAAGCAACTGCAACCACACACATCCAGTACATGTGTATATTTCTCATAACTATTTGCATACGTTTTACTAGTTATGGTTTATTAGAAGTTGTAGTTATTCTTTTTTTGGTAATGTTGCTTTTACAAATTACTGCTATAAAAAATTATTTCAGAAAAAGAAAAAAAAACTATTATAATATGTTCATTAGTGTGTATGTACTGTAAATAACATAACCGCCAATATATAATGTCATGGTATGCAAATTATATGCAAATTAGATGCTTAAAATGTATTTACTTATATACTTTGGGTCATACCTGACATTTTTCTAGTTTAGAGTAGGACTCTATCCCTTATCATTTTCAAACCACAGCCTTTTGAAATGTGGATCTAAAAAATCTGTATTTTTTTAAATAAACCCTGGTGCCTAAAGGGGGCAAGAGACTGACAAAAACTATATGTGCATTATAGCCTTAATAAATGATAGTACTTGGATACTTAAGTACATTTGAAGGCAAATACTTTTGTACTTTTACTCAAGTCAAAGTTAAAAGGGAGAACTTTTACTTTTACTGAAGTAATATTTTACCTAGTGTATCTGTACTTTAACTCAAGTACTTGGTTTGTGTACTTCGTCCACCACTGCAAGGCTCTTTACAAACACTGCTTCATACTTCTGTGCGTCCAGGCAAACACCTCTCTGTCTGCAGTAACAAAGACACAGCTCCATACTTTCCCCTTCTCCATTCACTCATAATTGCCTCGCAGACATAATTCATCATTTGAGTGATGAATTATCTCCTTCCTGGTGTCTCTCCTTTTGCCAAAGCCCACGTCTTGTCTTTTGTTCTCATACTGGAATACTGGTCAATGAGCTGAATAAATTCATCTTTAATCAGAGAGAGATTACGTGGTGGCTCTCTGCGCTGCGTTTCCATTAGCTCGCTCAGATGGCTCACAGTCATCACTCTTCCTCAGACAGAGAGGGGCTTCATTAACTATCATAACGCCAACTCCACTGCATTAGGATAAAGTGCACCATAAAGTAACCATATCAGAGCACATTGGGAAAAGTGGACACCAACCTTGAAATGAGGGTTAGATACAACAAACGTTTGTTCATTCCACAGTGCTGTTTCGTCCTGAACCTGACCTGCTTAAAGCCAGTTGCAAACGTTAAGATGTGGTTTCATTTGGCGTAAAACTTTGTGAGTTTCATTTAAAAATTCTGTTCCCCAGTTTTTGCTTTGAAATGGAAACTCCCACAAAATACATCGGACTGTCGGAAAATCACCTGTGTCCACACTTTTCCTGTGCTAAACTGCACTGTGACCTTTGTGTGGAGATATACTCGTGCTTCTCAGCTTTTGCTATCTTCAAATGTATATGTATATGTATATATATATATATATATATATATATATATATATATATATATATACATATTATATATTTTACTTATCACTCATCAGGTCTTGTGTTTTGCTTTTCAAGAATACATCCACTTATGTCAGAAAAAAAAGAGTTTGCTTTAGCGCAGTACTCGGCTTCTGTCCTGACATTAAAACGGTTCTCGAGCCTGTTGATTGCCCTGTCAAGCCATTTATCCAACGTAATGCTCACCTGCGTCTCTGTTGTAGAGCACAAATGGGGTTAAGTGAATGAGCTCGCAGCTGGGATTTCTACAGAAGTCAACTAAAAGCTCAGCAATTTTTCCCACGGGCTCACAAAAGACTTTTTACACTTCAGCTTCTATTACCAAGCTTGTTAAATACACTAAGGATAAACAAATCAAACTGCAGAAGATCAGCAAAATAGAAGGTTAAACTTGTATGGGCGTGTTTAACTCAGGTCTTTCTGTGAGGAGTCTGCATGTCCTCTTCTCCTGCATGTTACTGTGGGTTCTCTCCGGGTACTCCGGCTTCCTCCCACCGCCCAAACACATGCATGTATGGGTCAACTGGCAACTCTATAGTGTCCCTGGTGAATGAATGTGAGAGTGAATGTTTGTCTGTCACTGTCTGTCTCTAAATGTTAGCCCTGCGACTAACTGGCCACTGTCCAGAGTGTACCCCGCCTACATTTACATTTAGTCATTTTGCAGGTGCTTTTATCCAAAGCGACTTACAGGTGAGCCCAGCACAGTACACAAAGCTAAGGAAAGGAGAGAATTATTTTTTTTTATGAGAAGAAATCGATAGAAAGGAAGTAGAATTCAAAGCTGCTGGGATAGGCTCCTGTTACCCGTGATCCCTGACGGGACTAAGCAGAAGAAAATTATTATTATTATTATAAGTGTATTAACCAAAATTTTCTTCTGTCCCTGTGACCAACACCACAATCCTTGACCAGTTCATTGCATTTTAGATTTGCTGACAGCATTAGTTAGAGGTTATCTTAAACTTCTAGCGGTGATTTCAGCGTCAGATTAATTCCACAGTTATCCCAGCTCGTTAAAAATCACTCATATTTTCATGTTTCATATTTATTTTTCTGCTGAGATTTTTATTTTTTAGTGCTCTGTAATTTTCACAGACAGTTTATATTACAATTCTTTTTTTAATAAATACATGAAAATGTAAAAAACAAAGTCTCACTGTTGTGTTGTATTAAATTGTGCAAGTGCAGACGCTTTTTATTTTGTGTATGCTGTTACTGTCCCTGGAAATTGAGCTGAAAAGATAGCCCAACCTACGTCCTCGTCATTGTGCACATCTGGATGAGAATGTCTTGACACAAGGCTGCATCTTACACTCGTCACATGAGAACTGGTCCTTAGAAATAATCTTACACAACCACGTAGTCGAAGATGTGCACTCTGCCAAAAGCTACAACATGTTTCTGTGTGCACAAAGAAGCAACCTCTCCCTGTCACTCTTTGTGTGACTCTGGCTTTCATCAGGGGCCACTTGTTACCACTATGCTACCATTTCCTCACACAATAGAGCAGGCAGACATATTTAATTAGCTCTGGGGCTTGATTTACACAAACACAAAGGACACATCAGCTCGTGGTGTGTTGGCTTGTCAGCAGAGCCCCGAGCGGACGCTGGGAGTGAAACGATGACAAATGACGTGTGAACATGGCTCTGCTGACAGCCAACACACAGAACTTTGTTGGTGTGTGTGAGAGACACAGCAGCAGCGCTGTATTGTCTCAGCCATGAGTCCACAAAGGGACAGCACTGACAGGTGAGTGTGAGTTGTTGCTCCAACACCTGGTGAACAAGGATCCAGCAGTGTTACTCACAACCCACAAACACATGCTGCAGAACGCAGCAGCAGCAGCAGCATTAAGAGGACTGATGACACTTCATTTGTCGGATAGTAATGAACAAGCATCTGTTCTGTTTGTGTCACATCAGGACAACACAAACTTCTCATTTTACAGCAGTCAGTCTGAAGTGTGTGAGGGTTGGAAAGAACTGACATAACTGCCCCCCCTTCTAGTGTGAGCCCTCTCTCTCTCTCCATAAACCAGGTCTTATTTACACACCACACAAAGTCTTGTTCAAAAATGCAAAATGTTGACAAAGTTGTCCACTTACTGTGCAGACACAATTTCCTGTTACTTGGATAAAGCAACGCGTTAAAGAGGTGTAAGTGTTTTTTTTTTTTTTACTGATGATTATTTGTCTGTTTGCTATCTGCAGACTACGAGGAAACTTTTTTTGGTTCACTTTAATTTTACAATATGGCTATTTTCTACATGGATTTAATTAGATTTATTTATAACCCTTTCTCCATTATTAGATTTTTTTTCTCAATGAACTCATTGGCTTTAACAAATCATCTCTATCGTCTTATTTCTTTATTTTGGGCCAGTTCTGTAGCAAAAGTACCCTTGCATATAACACATGGATGATAACAGAAAGTAACATAAATTCACTGTTAGCAACAAATGTGTGTATATATACAGTATATACTGTATATATACACACTTGTGCCAGCACAAATATACTGTATATATATTTAAAATTTTGAGGTTAGACTGACTTAGAATGACTTTAATTTCCAAATGTCATTAGAGTTTCATAGCACAATTTTCTTTATAGTGTCAAAAGGCACAACGTTAACGATTGAATGCGAATCTTGTCCTTAAATAACTCCAGAACCTTCCTAAATTAGATTTGACCAGTGATAGTAAGCCTTTGGACAGATGCTGGAATATAAACGGATCTCTTTATTAGGTTTTCATCTATCACAGTCAGACATTAGCGAAGTTGATACAAAGACCCAAGAAGCCGTTACAGTAGAAGCTGAATATAGCATCATGGAAGATTAATAACTCCCTGCAGACCACAAGAAGACCAGGTGTTCTTGTTGATGATGTCAGTGACTACGTCTAAAGTGTGTGTAGTCTTATGATCATGAAGAGAGATTAAAGCCTTTTGGACACTGCCCTGGTGGCTTTGAAGCACCTCTCTGATACTGCTTCAAGAAGTCTTTAACATGTCTCCAGACCTCACCGCATAACACGGCACAACAGCTATTTATTGTTCTGCAATTGGTTGCAAGTAAAAAACAAAACAAAAAGTTCCCTAGGAATTATAACTTTACATTACCTGGCCATTGACCAAATATTTTTTTGTCCTTAATCAAATTCAAAAGTGCACGGTGGCAGAGGGGTTAGTGCTCCGTGAGTTCAAACCTTGGCCAACTCTGTCGTTTCTGTGAGGAGTCTGCCCGTGTTACTGTGCAGGTACCCCGGCTTCCTCCCACCGCCCAAACGCATGTAAGGCAAATCTAAAGTGTCTCCAGTGCATGAATGTGAGATAAATGGTTCTCTGTCTCTGTCTGTCCAGTGTCAGCCCTGTGACCAACTGGCCACTGTCCAGGGTGTACCTCGCCTCAGGACCATGGCTGCTGTTTTCTATTTTATTGAACCTATTTCTAATGATAGATGAACCACATCTAAAGCATAACAAATTATGATTAAAGATATGTTGCCAAACATGCAAAGAAGTGAAAAAAAATCTGTGTGGTTTTAACAAACAGACTATTTTGTTTTGTATTTTAAGAGATTTGCCAGGAGATCCCTCCTGTGCAACCGACTGTTTCCTATTAAACACAGCTTTAAACAGGTCATTTAAAGTTGCAAACTAATGACACCATTATTTCTCCTCATCAGGGACTGTGTCCCACTTAAAGCTTGCATGTACTGCTGATGCCAGCAGCATTGGGGCCCACCCATGCCCCTCGGCCGGGTGGGGGCTGCAGCTTCAGGTAGACCCCAGCTCATGCATCTTCTAAGGCAATCCTTGAAGATCACACCCCCACTTCCTGGCTCATGTGTGTGTGAGATTATGTGTGTGTGTGTGTGTGTGTGACATTGTGTCCACAGAGCCCCCTGACTGCGGACCAGGTGCTCCGAATGCTCCATAATGACGTGCAACACTGTGACATCAGAGCTATATATGGGCATGTTACATGTCTGAATGAAAGTGTGTATGATGAATGTGTGTGTGATGTGTGTGTGCACTTGAGTAGGTTGAGCTCATTTGTACTCTTTCAAATGTGTTGTGTTACACTCTATTTCCTCTGCAGCTGAATGGAAGCCATCGGTGCATTTCCTAATGTGTGTCTAAGACAGATGTATTGGTGCCACATGGTGCAGGGTCCATAAGCAGTTGTTGGTTAATAGCAGCTGTAAGATTATGTAAGTCTTTTCTCTCAGTAAAACAACCCTGGGATGACCAACAACCTTTTTAAAAAAATATATCTATTGTATTATTGCCGTGGGGGAATTCCCAGCATGTTTTTGATGCTTATAAAACTGTTTTGTGTGTGTGTTCTCAACTTTAAAATGGCATGCTTATTTTGTAAAATGACTGCATATAGGACTTTTATTTTGCATTAGCATTTTGTGGATATAGCATATAGCTGCCGCAACATGTGCCACAACATATGCCACTTTGCAGTTTTTGGAGCGGCAAAAGATGAGCAACTTGCACAACATACAAAAACCTTGCGTCCCTCTCACAGATTGCTATCAACTGTGGACGTTTCACAGCTTACAAAATGTAAAGGTTATATATTCAGTTAATATTTTTGATAAAAAGTATACTGTATGTGGGTTCTACACTCTTAAGCACTCTTTTAAAGCATAAGTTTTGTACGACAAATGTGTTTTACAAGCTGTTGATTGCACTGAACATTCATTAGACCTTGTTGCTTGCAAAAAAACAACAACACATCTCTGGCCATTCTACAGGCTTCCAACCACAATTCAGGGCAGACACAGCCGAGTTCAGGTGAGGACTTTGGGGTATAAACATAGCCCTGTCTCCTGACGGTTCATTTAAAGCAGCATCCCAATTTGAGATGACCTCGGTTTATACACACCCTGGCATCCATCCGGCACTCACTTTTTCTTGGAAAATGTCCAATGGACCCAAATCAACTCCCACTCAAGTGCTTCAGAGATTGGTAAATACATAAATAAGCTCTGGATCAATTGGTCTTACCCCAAGGACTCACCAAGGATGACCCCAACAATTCCATCGTTAGGCCCTCGTTATTGGAGTCTACAACGAAAGAGAACGTGATAATGAGTGAAGGATATCTGCCATTTCTAGCAACGAGGAGTAGATTTGTGGAAGGAGAGGTGAAGGTCAGAGGTCAGACAAGGCAGAGGCACGTGGGTGCTGGGGGAACAGGAGCGTGATGGACGTAGACAATGCCCCAAGCAGGATGGCACGAGTGATCAACAAAATGAGTAAAGCCCCAGATATTAGAGAATACTCAAGGTGCCTTTGCGTAAGAGCATTATGTGGACGGCTTACAAATGTAGGGAATGTCTTTTTAGGGGGAAAAAAATAAAATAAAATATTGCAATGACTAATGACATAGCAGAGGAGAACATGCTGACTTTGACTAAAGAAGCTAACGGCTGGTCCGATTGCCCAAAAGCAGTATCACAGTGAGATCAGTGAATCAAAGATGACAGAAAGATAGAAAACAAGATGAATGACGCGTAAATGTTGGAGATAAAAAAAGATGTTTGGTTTCTGTTTGTGCAAGTGATGGATGAGGCTTGACAATAATTAGAAGAAAGTGGAATTCATGTTTTTAAATGAATAAGTGTCTCTACAGTGTGACAGCGCGTTGGGATTTTTTCGGAAGAAAGGAAAAAACTAATTAACATTAACAGGAGTGGTGCTTGTTAGTCCCTAAAAAAATAAAACATTATCCTAGATTTTGTTCTACTTTTACAGCTTAAGATTTTCACATTTTATTTAAATATCTTTAATAGTAAAATAAATAAAAAAATCAGGGATAGTTCCTCATTTACTTCTATATCCATTGATGAATTATCAAGTCTATGTGTCTCCACAATACCCTGCCAGCTTAATATTTTTATAGCCACCCAAAAGTATCCAAGAGGACCACAATTACAAACCAAATTAATTCAATCAATGAGACTAAACTTTGTGAAAAGCTTCAACATTACCCTACCTGGGACCAATTATTAAGTTATCCTTATCTACTGGCAGCATTCCCTCATTCTTTTAAGCTGGTTTTGGTCAAAACCAAGCTTAAAAACCCTACCCCAATTACATCCAAAATAAGTGAAAAAAATAGACCTGTAAACCTTCATAAAACCCAGTTGAAGGTGTGATTTCTGTTTTGTTACTTCCTGTTTCCAGAGAGGACAAACTGAGCAGTGCTAGAGGAGAAGCACGTTCTCATTCTGAAAATGCACTCTTGCTGAAGGATGCTGACATTTATAAACTCATTGATTAAAATCACCAACAGACCGGTTTCCACTGGGTTTGTTCATGGAAAACAGCATGTCCCTACAGGGCTGCTGTAGCTGTTCACAACGCTAAAGCCAAGACTGAGGAAGTAGTGAGGTCCACAATAATTGCTTTTGTGTGTTAAATGTTTAAGGCATTTAAAAAGCAAGCTTACACTGTGTATTTTATTTTGCAACATGATTACAACAATTTGTCTTTAATAGCTGTGTAGGGACACAGAGTGGTGGTCTGTGAGACTGAGACCACCTTTATTTGCACACCTTATTTTGATGAAAGTCCATTGTGATTGAGTATACAGTCTGGCTATGGTGTTTTCATGCACTGCAGCTCAAGGGCTATTCCCATTTACTGTTAACAGCTAATTTTTAATAAATTCATGTACACAAGTAATGGTAGCCCGCATCATGACATAGTAACAAATTCTTTCTGATAATGCTCATGCCATCTAAGGAAAGTAAACACGTTTAAAGGACTTCTTTGTATAAACTCTCTGTACGTGCTCCATGTTTTCAATGCGTTGCAAACTTGTTCTGCTAAATAAAGATAACCTTCCTCCGTAATTCGTTTGTATGAGTATTTTGTCATTTTAGTGCTTTCTTCCACTGAAGTTAAATGACCTGAAATATTTTAAGAGTAATTGGTAAATGTCACAAGTACACACTCGTCAGACTGGAAGAAGGATTCTCAATGCAGACCCCAGGAAGGTAGAGGATTCAAAAGGGTTTATTAACAAAAGGCAGAAGTGCAAAATCCAAAACGTGTGGTCAAAAACAAGGCTAAGGTCAAAACACAAAAACTCTGGATTCAAAAACACCAGAACTGCAACTATAAACTTAAGACTTCAATATAAAGATAGCTTTCAAAACATACGCTCCACTTCCCACTTCAGACATGACGGTTCAGACATGACTCGAAGCGACAATCCAGCAAAGGACAGTGGAAAACACACAGAACTTATAGGGAACACAATGAGGCACAGGTGGAACACATTAGGGGCGGAGCAGATAATCACAGTGGAGGGAAAGACACAATGGCAGGAAGTCAATTTAACAAACAAAAAAAGGTAAGACACTACACAATAATACACAGGAAATGAAATACATTACATAAACAGACTAACACATAACACTAGGTTGGGACATGACAGTAAATGGTGCAAAAGCCACCCCAACTGGCTTACTCTTTTAATTTAACAAATCAGACAAGATGAAAAGGCGTACTTTCCTTTAGAACACAAACTGAGAGACTTATTTGAACACAGACCTTCTGAGGAATGTACAAAAACCTTCTGAATGTACAAAACAAGGATTGCACTTGTCAAGAGTCTTGCATTTTCATTAATATATTGTTACCTTGCCCCATTATGGAATTGGAAAAGAAATGAAAAGACATACATTTACATTTAGTCATTTAGCAGACACTTTCATTTAAAGCGACTTACATTAAGGTTCCATTCACCAGTGTGACATCTGGAACACCACTGGAGGCAAGGTGGGTTAAGAGTCTTGCCCAAGGACACAACAACAGTATGAACTGTGGGGCGAGCGGGAATCGAACCGCCTACCTTCCGGTTGAAGGATGACTGCTCTACCACTGAGCCTTTTCTTATAAACATATTAGACAAATGTATTAACAGCTGTTTTTGGAGTGTTAAATGCTATATACTAACCTGTTTATGAAAACACACTTGTATATTACATTAAAATTGATGGCTTCGGTCATACACATGGCATCCTTTTGAAGATAGAAATGACTTTTGAGCAAGTGTGATGTTACTGAAAAGGGAGTGTTTACGTTGCATCTGAACAGTACATAAAGGTCAGGGCTGATTGTGTGTCAGGGGCTAAATAACACTAGACCCTTGCCTAATAAATGGCATCACAACATGTGGAGCTATAGCTATAGCATCTTTTGTCTTCAACAGCTTTAAACCAGGACTTTTCTTTTTTGACGCATCACAGTTTGATTTAATGCTCTGTTTGGACAGTGACTGAGCCCATACAATCATTGTGATAGAAGTCATTTTTTGTGATACAGATGTTTCAAGCAGTTTAGGTTTCAATGTCAGTAATAAAAAAGAAGAGCACACACACCATTTTACTGCAACACTATCCTGGACTCTTCAGTCACGGACACTGCTGAGCTGCTCTGTCTGAGTTCAGTTAGCACTTGTTTTTTCAGCTCCAAGCTTCAGTACACTGATAGTACATCAATGCTAAGAAGAAAAATTATCCATTTAACTGACACTACAATGTTGATTGATTGCTTGTAAATCCTTCGTTGATTAGCAACTGGTAAATTATAAAAAGAAATTGCAATTTTTGCATGCATTGAAGAAAAACCCATCTTAACTCTTATTTACAAATGGCTAACCTACAGTGCAACATTCACACATTCATACACCAGAGCAACATTCTCACACATTCATACACCAGAGCAACATTCACACACATTCATACACCAGAGCAACATTCACACACATTCATACACCAGAGCAACATTCACACACATTCATACACCAGAGCAACATTTACACATTCATACACCAGAGCAACATTCTCACACATTCATACACCAGAGCAACATTCACACACATTCATACACCAGAGCAACATTCACACATTCATACACCAGAGCAACATTCTCACACATTCATACACCAGAGCAACATTCACACACATTCATACACCAGAGCAACATTTACACATTCATACACCAGAGCAACATTCTCACACATTCATACACCAGAGCAACATTCACACACATTCATACACCAGAGCAACATTCACACACATTCATACACCAGAGCAACATTCACACACATTCATACACCAGAGCAACATTCACAGACATTCATACACCAGAGCAACATTCACACACATTCATACACCAGAGCAACATTTACACATTCATACACCAGAGCAACATTCACACATTCATACACCAGAGCAACATTTACACATTCATACACCAGAGCAACATTTACACACATTCATACACCAGAGCAACATTAACACATTCATACACCAGAGCAACATTTACACATTCATACACCAGAGCAACATTAACACATTCATACACCAGAGCAACATTTACACGTTCATACACCAGAGCAACATTTACACACATTCATACACCAGAGCAACATTCACACACGTTCATACACCAGAGCAACATTCACACATTCATACACCAGAGCAACATTTACACACATTCATACACCAGAGCAACATTTACACACATTCATACACCAGAGCAACATTCACACGTTCATACACCAGAGCAACATTCACACATTCATACACCAGAGCAACATTCACACACGTTCATACACCAGAGCAACATTCACACATTCATACACCAGAGCAACATTTACACACATTCATACACCAGAGCAACATTCTCACACGTTCATACACCAGAGCAACATTCACACACGTTCATACACCAGAGCAACATTCACATATTCATACACCAGAGCAACATTTACACACATTCATACACCAGAGCAACATTTACACATTCATACACCAGAGCAACATTTACACGTTCATACACCAGAGCAACATTCACACACATTCATACACCAGAGCAACATTTACACATTCATACACCAGAGCAACATTCACACATTCATACACCAGAGCAACATTCACACACATTCATACACCAGAGCAACATTCTCACACATTCATACACCAGAATAACATTTTCACACATTCATACACCAGAGCAACATTTACACACATTCATACACCAGAGCAACATTTACACACATTCATACACCAGAGCAACATTAACACATTCATACACCAGAGCAACATTTACACACATTCATACACCA
The DNA here is from genome assembly GCA_024416835.2 of Perccottus glenii. Taxonomy (NCBI): domain Eukaryota; kingdom Metazoa; phylum Chordata; class Actinopteri; order Gobiiformes; family Odontobutidae; genus Perccottus; species Perccottus glenii. Next base: position 5,600,202 of record CM044558.2, read on the forward strand.
GAGCAACATCTCACACATTCATACACCAGAGCAACATTAACACATTCATACACCAGAGCAACATTCACACACGTTCATACACCAGAGCAACATTCACACACATTCATACACCAGAGCAACATCTCACACATTCATACACCAGAGCAACATTAACACATTCATACCAGAGCAACATTCACACATTCATACACCAGAGCAACATTCTCACACATTCATACACCAGAGCAACATTCTCACACATTCATACACCAGAGCAACATTTACACACATTCATATACCAGAGCAACATTCACACACACAGCCCTGGGTAACCTTAACCCTTCCTCCCAGGGTCAACCAACCCATTATTTTACAAGTCACCTCTGAAAATGATTGCTTACGGCCAGCTCAGTCCCTACTCAGCTACGTCAGCTGCCCTCTATGTTTCATTACGGTAGCAAGACAACACAGAGACTCAGGAGTCACAGGGAAATGCATATTTCCGTGTGGAGGTGGGCACAAGTAATAATCAGCACATGCATATAATAATAATAATAATAATACATCGAATTTATATAGCGCTTTTCAGGGGACGCAAAGACGCTTTACATACATAAAATACATACAACAGCCTGTGTGCAGACACAGGCTGATAAACAAAATCCTTGTGTTTGTGGGAGTAACAAAGCGTAGCACGGAGTAACAATGTATGTTGCCAGCTGCACAAACATGCAGACATTATGATACAACAAAGATATCTAGCAGTAAAGTTTGCAAATTTTGCACAGTGCAAAAGATGAAACAGTATAAAATTAAACTGAAAATTTAATTCAACTGTATTTATCCCCAAGGGGAAATTAATTTGTTCTTTTCAAATTAATTGACTTCCGATTCATCTTCCACAGACTGCTTGATTGTACAGTGAGATGGCAGATGGAGTTCTTGTGTTGTTCTGTCCTGCAGCTCACGAATCTCAAACGTCCACTGACTGCTTTCTGTTGTTCAAAAGCCCAAAGCAGAGGATGGTCCATGTTGTTTAGTATAGCATCCATCCTGTTGTATGTCTGTTGCTCCACAGCTTCAACCAGAGTCTACAAACTAATAGCTATTTCTGAGACTGCTCCTCCAAAGGACTGCTGCACAAAAAACAGAATTATTCATTGTTGTCTGTTGTATTTATAAGCTGTCTTCTCCACTGATGGTCACAGTTTGAATTAGGGGTGTAAAAGGGTCTTATGAATGGCAGGTTAATGTGCAAAGCCAGATGGCTCTCTCAACAAAACCAAACTTACAGTATTTGCATTTACTGTTAATGTGAACATTGGTTACCACCGGAGCACGTCCAGTCTGAAATATCAGCTGCTGCTAAACACACCGCTGATACAGAGCCCCCGGCTCAGCCCCCTCGCCATAAGCAGACAACGCTGGAGAGTCTGCAGCAAAAACACCTGGACAGCTCAACCACAAACAAACTTTTATCAGTTGTAATGCCGCTTTCAATTGATTATGCACATCTGTTTTGCTCTTTGGGCTTAAGTTTGACAGTTTATGTTTTCAGCACATTTTCTTTCAGAAAGCATATTTGGATAGTGTTAAAAAAATAAACTATTTGTCTAAAACAGTACATTTCTAACTTTTTGTATAGTAAGCAAAGTAAAAAATGCAAGATATGCTTTTATTAATAGTACATTAATAACAAACAAAAAATATAAGATTCATTTGTGATTATTTTGAGTTAACTATTGACAATTATGCAATCAATCGCAATTAAATACGTTAACTGTTTGGCAGCCTTATTCAGAAGACATTCATTTGGTGTTGGCCTGGACACTGACCTTGTCTTCAGAGTGACCTCCAGACCCTGACACACTATATATTGCTGTTGCGTGAGCCAGGGTTTAATCTAGCATCAAAGCTGTCAGTCACTATACACAAAAAGGTGTACCATCACTTCCTGCCATGGGTCTGACAAGAAGCTACACAAGTCTTTGTAATATAGAAAGGGTAAAGAGACTGGTAGACTTAACTTAACGTTTCTTGGAGAAGAGACGAAACGTCTTCACCATCAACTAAGTCCAGATGCCTTTGCTTTAACCTTTTCTTCAAGATGACCTGGATGACTGAGAACCTTAATATAATTGAAAAACATTTGCTAAATACTAATTAGCATGATACTGCACATTGAACATTAAATATGATAACTTAATAGTAGCTCGACAAACAGCCCAAGCAGAGCCACAGTTTCTCCCTGCGTCCTGACAAAGCTGATGACAGATGGGGTTTGACAGTTCACTTTGTGTGTCGCACCAGGTGGGGATGACCTTTTAAGACGGCTGGCAAACAGAGGGAGTGTGCCGCGGAGGGAAGGAAGAAAGGCTTGGGAAGAATAGAGTGTGCCGCTGAGGCTGAGAGCGGTGTGCTCTTTGAAAAAAACGCTGGTCTTTTGGAAATACCACGGCAGGCTAAAGTGTTGAACCTCACAGTTAATCTACCGGAACAAAATGGAACCATTTAAGACCAGAACTGAATGCCTTTTTACATAGACTTCTATTTTCACTTTTCAATCACAGCTAGCCCCAATATCTTATATAGTATGTTTTCACTGCACTTTACAAGTTGAGTTGGTGAGAACGATGGCTACTGCATTCCAGGATAGAGCCAATGAAAACCATGAAGCAGTACAAGCACAAGTTGTTTATAAATATTGATAAAACATTTAACACAAAATTTTGATCTCGGGGTCTTATTCATGAGTGAGAGAGGGATTGAGTTCACAGCTTCTGTAGCAACGGCAAATGGCCTTGGTTTTATATAGGACTTTTCCACCTAGTCGGCACTCAAAGCGCTTTTACATTAAGCTTCCATTCACCTACCAGTGTTACAGCTGGAGGCAAGGTGGGTTAAGTGTCTTGCCCAAGGACACAACGACAGTATAAAATGTGAGGAGAGCGGGAATCGAACCGCCAACCTTACAATTAAAGGACAACCGCTCTACCACTGAGCCCCTGCGGGGGTGCAGTGGCTCAATGCAGTTGATGAATCTGTTGTGGTGAAGAAAGAGGATCTACGTACCTGCCCTCAAAATCTATGGTCATGAGCTGTGAGTCATGAGCGAGAGGGACAAGCAACTGATGTGAGTGTCCTCCACAGCGTGGCTGGGCGCTTCGTTAGCGAACAAAGCTTGGTGTAGAACCTCTGCTCCTCCACATAGAGCGTACCCAGCTGTAGTGGCATATATGTTCCAGTGGGAAGAGGACCCAGGGACCATTTGGGACATGCTGGACTGAGTATTTTATTTTTTGTCTATCCTGGGAGGGCCTTGGTATTGTGATATTATTGCATTGAGATTTTTTTACTTGTTTTTTTAGCTGGTGCTAAAAACAAGTGCTACTGGTGCTACTCAAACAAGTAAGATGGCGCCGGTGTGTGGCTTTGCCGCTACTCAACTTCTCCTATGCCGACTTTCTGTATTCCTGCTTACTATCTACGCTGTCATATCAGCAATAATGCCCAGAAATTTTGTGTCTACTGTCTGCATTTACGATTGTGGCTCTCTCTTTCATTTTAAAGACTCAATGGAGCGTCTCTCCAAAGACTGGGATAGCTACAAACAAACTTTCTCCCCACCGTTTGTGTTTCCACCCACTTCTCCAGAATACCTGTTGCTCTTACAGGTCCCAGGTAATCTAAAGAGAAAAAGAGTCACCAGAGCTGGCATTGATGTTAAACTGGGCAAGCTGCGCGGTCCACTGGCGCATGATTGAGCCAAAGCTACAAGAACTGGTCCAGTCCCTCTCCAACAGGATGAGGAAGAGATTCCACACGCCTGCCTCCCTCACCCCACGGCCTTCTACACCGCTGGAGCCGCATGGGACATGTAGCCTGGCCATCGGGACCATCCTACCCTTGGTGTTTACATCAGCGGGCCAACATCTGACCGACAGGTACTGCAGGCAGCCACATGACTGTGGGAAGCGGCCATGGCCAATCCAGCTGACATAAGGGGTGATCAAATTGCGCTGGACTGGGTTGCTGAATTCACATTCTATTGCAAAGAAATCTTTCTCTCTCAACAAACTCTTCACCAGAGAGAATTAGCACTTTCTCTTCCTCACTGAGACATGGCAGAAGGACGGCGAGTTTATTGAACTCTGCCCTGCAGGTTGCTTAATTGTTGGGATACGCTGCCCCCGTTACTACGGCGGAGGACTTGCTGCTGTGTATCAGCTATGGGGAACACTCTTTGTGTGACTGGTTGTGAAGCATGTGTGTCAAACATGCCAAGAAATGGCTTAAGTAACCTCTGTTGGTGATGTAGCATGATCACCCGCACCTGGTTGTGAGCGCACCTGGAGGTTATAAATATATTTACTATTTATCTCAATAAAACATGCAAGTGGACTCAAATAAGATATTTGTTCCTCTGAGCCAAAGTTCTGCTTTGAGTGTTTGGGAAGGAACATGCAGCCCTGGGTCTCAAGGGGGAGTGCGTGCTTCCCATGAAAGTGCTCTGTGATCCCGGGGCTTGTGTTTTGATCTGGTGGAGGAGCAGGGATCAGAGTGTCCCCTGTCCCACCACCTTTGCCTGATCCGGTGGATCCCGGTTATGCTTTCCAGGCGCGCTGAGATGCTTTCCATGAGTGGGCCAGGAACCATTTTTCTGTTGCTTCTGCGGACCTAGAGGGTGCCGCCTCAGAGCGCTCTTCCTGCTCTGACATGGCGTTTGAAGAGCTGCTCGAGGTGGTAACCCGCGCCACCCATCTGCCATTTGCATCTGCTAAATGACTAAATGTTTTAATACTCTCTGTCCTAGACCAAGTGGCACCATTCAAAACTAGTAATATTGTTAAGAAACAGACCTGTTCCTGGATCAACAAAAACATTTGGAATTTTTGGAGATCATGCCGTAAAACTGAACACCTTTGGAAATCCAGTAAACTTGAGGTTCACAGTTTGCATCTAAGGGATTTAATAGAGAAAGCTAGATCCAAGTACCTTCGGCAGCTTATATGAGCCAACAAGAGAAATCCTAAAGTACTACACAATAAACTCTTTTGTGTCCCCTGCTGCCACTGCCACCCCCACCCCCCACTGCCACATGCTTTGTAAATTTTATGTATGCGCTATCATTGATAAAATCAAGGACATAAAATACAAAATACCACCCCTTACTTGCTGTAGCCCAACATATGTTGAAAATATGTGGAATTGTTATTATCATATACAGTTTTTGGCTCACAATATATGCTTGAGCTCACTGCTGTTCGTTTCATCAGAGCTGTGATCAAAGTGGTACAATATAGTACAATGTTGGGTTCCTTGAAAATGCTTTGACAATGTAAACACCTCAAAAGCCTACCATATCAAACTGACCCAACCCTTCCGCTCCAATGGAAACGTGTTCCAACAGTCTGGGTCTCGTTTGGGTCTTGTCAGGTCTCAGTGCACTTTGGTCTCATTTCTAACTGTGTTGTGTAAAGATGCTACACAAAAAAATTGATTAAGAATTGCTTCCCACCAGTGGTTCTCAACCTGTAGCATGGATTCCACTGGCCATCTTCAAGGGTACATGGAAAGTGTCTCTGAGATTAAGAAAGACATTATACATATAATCACAAAATGTAGGTTTATTTTATACTATTTTACTACAGCTTTATGATATACTAATCTACAATACGTTTTTTGTAGTATAACATCAAACTCATTCAAATATCCGAACTATTTCTGCCGTTATTTGATAAGCACTGATCTACACCACAGTTACAGACAATAAATGCACTGAATGTCACAGCTCAGGCGACCTACTTTTTCCTTTGAATATCAAATGGCACTTGTTTTACTGAAGTACACTGGACATTAAATGAGCAGGAAGTGATATTGGAGGCTGAAAAGTGCTCACTCAGGCCAAACGCATATAGGACGTTTGTGTGATTTGACATTATTTGTACTGATTGCTGGAGCACTTTATTGCGGGGCAAAAGTGCTTTCACATTGGCTGTCTTTTCCCCATGGAACAGTCCCTCTGTAAAAATAAGGTCAGTGAAAGCTCTGTAGGTAATCTCAACGGACACCTTTAGAAGTAGCTAATAAATAACACAATAACTGATCTCTAATTATGTTTATGAGTCGTCAAACAATTTCAATCTCCTGGCTCTATAGAGAGTGATAGTGGGGATAGCCAAAATGAATGAGGGTTCGGTGCCACTGTCCCTGCTGACTCAGCTGATAAAGTGGGGACACGCAGAACAGTCGGTGCATGCTAAGCAGAGACCGGAGATTCACGGATACTATTACTCTCTCCGGGGAAATGGCTGAAGAGTGAACCCTGTTACTCTCCTCTCAGCTGCAGAGAAATTATACACATAACACAAAAAAGCAGTATATTTCATCCCAAAAAGTATATTTCATTCCCAATATGTAACATGCAATATTGTCTAAAGATATACAGGGCTGCAAAAGTGCGGCTCATGGGCCAAAGTCACCACGAGGACTAAATTAGCCTGAGTATTACTATTATTATTTCTCTTTCCTCTCTGAGTAATCAACTCAAATCACATGATCTTGTATTTTGTCACGCCTATTGTGTTTTGATCTAATCCAATGCCTTAACATTTCCATTTCTATACAATACCAGAGTTGGAAGCAGATAGAACCTCACTTGTTCACCTCACGTCACCTGTGATGCAGGTCCAGATGCCATCGATGATACCTTTTCTAGAATATGTCCTGAATGACTAAGAGAAACTTCACAGTGTTGCACAAATGTATTTACTATTGTACTATACTATAATATTTAATTTTGGTTAAGGTTTTTTTGTTTTTTGTTTTGTTTATCTTTTATTGTCCCTTTATTATCCCCGTGTGGAAATTCATAGTTGGAAGCCAGAACAGGGGGCACCTAGCATGTTTTTGATGTTGGTGTTATGACATTTGCAGTAGCACTATATTTGTGACTTGCAATTCTAATATGCAGGGTAGTTGTGAGCTTATAACATTATAATATGTTCATTCATTTTCTACCGCTTAGTCCCGTTAGGGGTCATGGGTGACTGGAGCCTATCCCAGCAGCTTTGGGCCTGAGGCGGGGTACACCCTGGACAGTGGCCAGTTAGTCGCAGGGCTAACATTTAGAGACAGACAGTGACAGACAACCATTCACTCTCACATTCACATCTCACAGAAAGACCGGAGTCGCCCGAGAATGTTTGAGTCGACCGGGTTTTGAACTCACGACCTTCTTGCTGAGAGGCAGGAGTGCTAACCACTCTGCCACTGTGCATTATAATATGTGATATCGTCTACAGCTCTACCAACTCGGCGCAGTGGCTCAGTGGTAGAGCGGTCGTCCTTCAACCGGAAGGTTCGATTCTTGCTCTCCCCACAGCTTGTACTGTCGTTGTGTCCTTGGGCAAGACACTTAACCCTCCTTGCCTCCTGTGGTGTTCCAGCTGTAACACTGGTGAATGGAAGCTTCATGTAAGTCGCTTTGAAAAAAAAAAGCAGCTGAATGAATAAATTTAACTCCTGACTTTATCCCAGTAGACCATTCCAAAGCCGACACACTTTAAATGCAGTTGCGTATGCATTTACTTTAAACATGTCAGCATTTTTGCAGTATTCTCAATCCAGATGTCCTACCTGCCAACAATGCACTGGTCTGTTTTCTCTGAGCTAAAACTGCTGGGGATTAAACATGACCAAATCTCCTTTAAACTGTCCCTGTTCGTCATTAATACGGTAGGAGGCGACGCAGCAAAACTATTCTAGGACATTACAGGGAGCTCTCTAAGTATTTGCTCAGCACTTTCTGTTTGGGCTTCCTGCTGTCACTGTAAAATAACTTTGACTATGAGGTCGATTCAAATGTCAGCTTTAATACTACACTGGCTTTGCAATGCTATTCAGTATTTAAGTATGACAGACAGAATGAAAGTGAGTGGTTTTGAAAATCACAAGGTGTTGTTGATATATTGACCGTTGAATTGCACGATGTGTTAACAATCGTGGCAATGATTTTGAAGGAGGCTAATTCGACAAAGCCTGGCGGATGTCACACGATAAAGATGGTGACCAAATAACAGCTGACACAAAGCCTGTATGAACTGATGAGAATTTTTATAAATCAATCCACAAGGACAGGAGGTATAGCTAAACACATTAGCTCTATTCCCAGTGGGAGAGGAGGATTGGTGGGGAAGGGAGACGGAGACACCTGGAAGTGGCTGACAGCTCCAATAAACCCTTCCACTGACAGCTGTGACAAGAGCTCCCTGTGGACTGTAGCTCCTTGCTTACATCTTCACAAGAGCATGTAAACACTCGTAGAGATGGGACGAGCTGACAGGATTTGCTAATACTGTCACATGCGCTGATGGAGCGAATGAAATACAAAGAGCAAACACATTCACGAGTTGACACAGTGACATGCCTATAAGAGTTAATGTGAAGGCAAAAATGAAACTACAGTAAAGTAAGTAAGTGAGTAGCCCGGTTTTGATCAGGTTTTTTATGTTTTACTTTTATCTCTGTAAATACAAGATCCTGATTTCAGAAACGTTCAGAAAAATGTTTTTTACTGTTATTTCTATTAAAAATGGTAAGTTTGCAATAACAATCTGCGAGCAGGGCATGTATTTTCTATTGTACAGGCTTAAACAACTACATATTGTCACAAATAGTGTCACAAATATTACAAGAAGGGGACATCACTTGAGAAGGAGGGGTCCCCCATCCCCACCAAAAACAAAAAATGTGCCTGTGGCTCCTGGAGAACCCCTGGAGAATGTACTGAGCATGTGAGAGTTTAGTCGAGTGATTCACAGCAAAACATGGAGCCTTCTGTTTGGTGTTTTCCTTCTGCAGCGCAATAACAGCTCACTCCATTCAAAGGTCAGGACATGTTTGTCTGGCTTTTTGTCCTTCTGTTATTGGAAATAAGCCATGTCTGTTTGACAGTGTTCAGTTCACTGTGATTTTTGTTCCTCCCATTTAATCCTGATACTATTGTGTGTCATGTTAATATAGATATTAATAACTGTGTTCCTCTGGATTCATGTAAATGTTATATCCCAAATATTATCATCTACCGGGATAAAGCTCATAACTAGGATACTCA